>SJYX01022912.1:0-126436 GCA_006410675.1 Oreotragus oreotragus
CTTTTGCAGCAATATAGACAGACTTAGGGATTATTCTAAGTGAAATCAGACAGAGAAAGACAAATATCAGAGGATATAATATGTTGAACTGAAACAATGATACAAATGGACTTATTCACAAAATAAACTCACCAGCATAAAAAGCAAACTTATGGTTACCAAAGGAGATAGTGCAAGATGGTGGCTGGGGCAGGAAAGGGAGAGATAAATTAGGAGTCTGAATATATACAAACTAATATATATATAAAATATAAACAACAAGAACGTACGATATAGCTCAGGAAACTATATTAAGTATCTTGTAAATTGCTGTATACCTGAAACACAACACTGTAAATTAACTATACCTAAAAAGTGGAGAAGGAAATGGCAACCCACTCCAGCATTCTTGCCTGGAGAATCCCAGGGACAGAGGAGACTTGTGGGCTGCTGTCTATGGGGTCGCACAGAGTCAGACATGGCTGAAGTGACTTAGCGTGCATACATGCATGCACGCACTGGAGAAGAAAATGGAAACCCACTCCAGAGTTCTTGCCTGGAGAATCCCAGGGACAGAGGAGCCTGGCGGGCTCCCATCTGTGGGGTCGCACAGAGTCGGACACGACTGATGCAACTTAGCAGCAGCATACCTAAAAAGAATGGTTAAAACAAAAACAAAAACACCTCTCGCAGAGATGTTCAAACAATGTTTCACAAGGGTGTAAAAACTACTAAATGTTGGAAGCAGTCTATGAAACAAGACATGTTGACAAAACTGAATACCCACCAGCAAAAGAACTTACTTGAAACATTATCTTACACTATAGACAAAAATTGGACCCACAAATGATTTACCAGATGTAACAACAAAAGCACAGGGCACAAAATAAAACCAGATGTTAATAATTTGAACTATATCAAAATTATAAACTACAGCCACGAAATTAAGACGCTTACTCCTTGGAAGGAAAGTTATGACCAACCTCGATAGCATATTAAACAGCAGGGACATTAACATTACTTTGCCAACAAAGGTCCATCTAGTCACGGCTTTGGTTTTTCCACTGGTCATGTATGGATGTGAGAGATGGACTGTGAAGAAAGCTGAGTGCCAAAGAATTGATGCCTTTGAACTGTGGTGTTGGAGAAGACTCTTGANTGAAACACCACAATGATGACCTTAAGTTTTTAGAAACACTAAAAGAATAGAATTCTTAACTTAAGAAAGCATGATAACATAAATTCACCATTAAGGTAGCCTAGTTTTAAAAACCATATGCCAAACACACTCACATTGGACAATCTTATGCCAACTCTCAAAAACAGAGTAGTTTTCTACCAGGACCCCTATGAACATATGAATCAACAGTTGTCTCAAATTGAAAAGAAAAATATTACACTATCAGTGTATTCTGTATACTTACTGTACATAAATAAATTCTAAACAATATATTACATATTGTAATAGTAAATAATTCAAAACCAAGCTTACCCAATTAACTATACATAATTGTTTACAACTGAAAATAAATGAGAAAATGAAGAATATGACTAAAACAATTTTTTGAAAACAACATAGTTTTCTAAATCTGCCCAAAAAGAAAAGGCATTTTACAATGTTAACAAGTAGTATATGTCAGCTATATTGCAAAATACACACTAAAAGACCATCATCTGTAAATGACACATAAATTAAGACGTAAAATAGTCATCAGTTTTCTAACAGCCAAAAATCAAAGCAATCCAAACCTATGTTGTTGTTCAGTCGCTCAGTCGTGTCTGACTCTTTGCGACCCCGTGGGCTGTAGCCCACCGGACTCCTCTGTCCATGGGATTTCCCAGGCAAGAATAATGAAGTGGGTTGCCATTTCCTTCTCCAGGGGATCTTCTCGACTCAGGGATCAAACCTGCATCTTCTGCATTAGCGGGTGAATTCTTTACCACTGAGCCACCAAAGAAGGCTTCTCTCTAGACATGCACTATTCTTAATTACCTAGTTTAATGGCACCAAAATATAATACACAAAAAGTGAGTGCTTTGTGTATTTATTGACTAGGGTCAGATACACTATTGCTGAAAAATGTTGCAAGTGAAAAGCATACAAGATATAATGTAGTTGAGGTTTGACAGAAAACAAAATTCTGTAAAGCAATTATACTTCAAATATAAAATTAATAAAAATTTTAAAAGATATAATGTAGATAACATCATATTATAAAGAACATGAAAGAATATATATATTACATTTTTTAAACAAAAGTAAATTTTGAGTATTTACTATAAAACATGCACTACTGTAAGCCAACCAACAGCACTAATTTGCTTTGAAAGGCTTGAGGTAAATTAACATGTTTTTCTCTAATCAGAGCAGGAGACACACCCAATTGGTGCACAAAGTGGTAAGAGAAACAGGATATGAATCTGAACCTACAGACTGAGAAAACTTATTTGTCAACATGACCACCCACCAAATGAATAGACTAAAAAATATTTTTTTTTAAATACAAGGAAATTAGAAAATATCAAGGAAGATACAAGACAGAAGTAGTCTGTTTAACTATTATTCAATCATCCCATCTTGAAATGGGTTGAGTCATCATGGATGCACAGAGTGATTTAGGTCATGTCCTGAGAAACTTGTTCAATAAATGATCAGAGATTATCTTTACAGTGAGAGTATGTAAAAGGTGGAGGAATGTGGTAGGTAAGAATGATGTTTCCGTCCATATCAAGGTAGAATGTGAGGACTGGTCAGGACTAAGAAAGGGCCTGTGTGGAGCACAGGGTACACAGGTTTATGTCAGGTATCAGCTTGTGACTGTCATGTCTTTGTGAAAATAACTGAGAGCGCAAACTAATATACTGACCTTAAAAGAAAAGAACTGGTTCAGCAAGTTTATGGGCATTATACTATGGGTATGGGACTGAAACAAGAGAGATTTTAAAAGTGACTGTGATATATGGAGAAAGCAGGAAATACTTGTTATACTATTTACAATGTAATGTATCCAACTGTGAATTTTGTAAGTTACAATGGAATGCTTATATTCAAGAAAAGCATATACAATATTCCAGGATATTGTGTAAGAATCTTATTAGCAGAAATCCGAAGGAAAATCCAGGAAAAGGCTATCTAAACCTGGGTTCCTCTGCCAAGTATGATTAACCTCTCTATTGGACATTTATTTCATTTCTTCTTCCACACATGATCATCTCAAGATCGAGGAGTATCAAAGGAGGGATTGAAACTGACTCTGGAGGACCTTCCCAGTTACAAAAGCCTTTCTGAAGCATCCAACACCTTTTTGTAGAAAAAGGCTTTATTCTCCTAGACCTTCCCTGAGTTCAAAAGAGTAGATTCAAACACTTACTAATACATAAAAGGATCATACCATGTTCACGTGGGATTTATTGCAGGGATGCAAGATTTCTCAATATCCACAAGTTAATCACTACGATACACCACATTAACAGTTGAAGACTAAAAACCGTATGATTATCAATAGATGCAGAAAAGATTCTCACAAAATTCAAGGGCCATTTATGATAAAAAACCCTTCAGAAAGTCAGCCCAGATGGACCCTACCTCAACATAATTAAGACTGTATATGTCAAACACACAGCTAACATCATACTCAACAAGGAAAAACTGAAAGCATTCCCCTCAACAACATGAATAAGACAAGAATGTTCACTACTGCCACTTTGATTGAACATATTTTTCGAAGTCCTAGCCACAACAATCAGAAAAGAAAAAGAAATAAAAGAATTCAAATAAAAAAACATAAGAAAGAAGTAAAACTGTAACTGTGAGGCTACACACAGAAAATCCCAAAGATGCCACCAGATAACTACTAGACCTCATCAATGAACAGAGTAAACTTGCTGGATACAAAATATATAGAAAACTGCTGCATGTCTATACACTAATAATGATATTATCAGAATCTGAAATTAATGAAGCAATCCCATTTACCATCTCAGAGAAAAGAATAAAATTCTAAGGAATAAACCTACCTAAAAAGTCATAAGAACTGTATTCATGAAACTATAAGATGCTTATCTCTGATAGCAAAGATCACACAAACAGATGGAAACATATACCATGTTCTTGGATTGAAAGAAGTAACACTGTCAAAATGACCATACTATCCAAGGCAATCTACATATTCAATGTAACCCTTATCAAATTAAAAATGACATATTTCATAAAACAAAGAAAAACTTAATTTGTACCAAAATACAAAAGACTCTGATCGCTCAGTCGTGTCCGACTCTGCAGCCCCATGAACTGTAGCCTACCAGGTTCCTCTGTCCATGGGATTTTCTAGGCAAGAATACTGAAGTGGGTTGCCATTTCCTTCTCCAGAGATCTTCCTGACCCAGGGATTGAACCTGGGTCTCCTGCATTGTAGGCAGACGCTTTACTGTCTGAGCCACCAGGGAAGTGGTATGATGATGGCACAAAACAGAAAAACAGAGGAGTAGAACAGGACAGAAAACCCAGAAATAAATCAATTTACTTATAGTCAATTATTCTATATAAAAAGGAGGAAAGAATATAGAATGAAAAAGTTTCTTTAATAAGTGATGCTGGGATAAATGGACAGTTACATGAAAAAGAATGAAATAACAACATTTTCTAACACCACATACAAAAATAAACTCAAAAGGTATTAAACATCTAAATGCAAGACCAGATACTATAAAATTCATAGTGGAAAACAAGTGCAAAACACTGACATAAATGTCAGCAAAATCTTTTTGGATTTTAGAGTCATGGTAATAAAAGCAAAATCAAACAAATGAGACCTAATTAAATTTAAAACCTTTTTGCAAAGCAAAGGAAACCGAACAAAGAACAAAAACACAACTTTGGGACTAGGAGACTATATATGCAAATGATGCTACCTATAAGGGCTTTATTTCCAAAATATACAAACAGTTCATACAGCTTAATATAAAACCAACAACCCAATCAAAAACTGGGCAGAAGATCAAAACAGATATTTATCCAAAGGAGACAAACAGATGACCAACAGTCACCTGAAAAGATGTTTGATGCCTCTACTTATGAGAGAAATGCAAATCAAAACCACAAAAATGTATCACCTCACACTGGTCAGAATGACCACCATCAAAAAGTTTACAAACAATAAATGCTTGAGAGGGTGGGGAGAAAAGAGAATCCTCCTACACTGTTGGAAGGAACATAAATCGGTACTGCTACTTTGGAGAATAGTATGGAGGTTCCATAAAGAACTAAAAATAGAGCTATCACATGAACCAGCCATTCTAATCCTGGGCATATATCCAGAAAGGATGAAAACTAATTCAAAATGATACATGCACCCCAGTGTTTTAGTAGCACTATTTACATGAAGCAAAACATGGCAGCGACCTAAATGTTCACTGACAGACAAAGGGATAAAGAATATGTGGTACATATATACAAGGGAATATTGTGAAGTGAAAGTAGCTCGGCCGTGTCCAACTCTTTTTGAAGAATTTTCAGAGGGACTGAGATCACCAGTTCCACCACAGGCACCATTCCCCAATCAACCATCCAATGCATTGCAAATACAAAACAGAAACACTAAGAGTAACACAGAAATTTGAACTCAATGATAAAATAAAAAAATACTTACAATGCACAGAACAACAGTGCAGCCAATAGCCCCATAGATATGAGAATGTGAACTTGGACAAAGTTGTCCTGGGATAAATTCCCGCACCATTGACAGAGGCTAAAATGCATTGTCCTTGATATACATGAACAACACTGTCATGGTGCCCTTGACAAAGTTTCCAAATCCAGAAAAAATCTGGAAAGATGTAACAGGCTCTCGTGATACTTTCTCTCTTATAATCTTAGAACATACTGACCATTCTACTGGATAGCTTCAAGTGGTGACTTTGTACAGAGCAAGAAAATAACATTAGGAATAGTGACTGCTAGTAAATCTACTCCACAGAGACTCAGCAGAGGCTGCCAATTAAACATAGGTGGATTATCACAGCAAGGAAAAATCAGATAAACTTTCAGACCCTCAGGAATATATTTCAAAGAAATTTAGGAGGTAAAATGATACAAAGTAAGGAGAATGGAACATTGAGAACAGCAGACATTCCCAGACTGGGTGGAGCAGCACAAGAGTAAAAATAATACAATGTGAAGGTCAGACATTACAGGATCTTGAGATGGGACCATGCGCTTGACCTACAGATAGCAAGCTAAGAGCCCATGAGATTCATATATGCTCCCCTCGTAGGATCTAGGATCAAAAAGACAATTTTTCCACCTACTCTCCTTACATTTTCCTAAGTAACAACCACAGAGGGACAATCCATCAGCTTTTCCCACTCCTAAACAGAAAAAAACAGCCCTTTTGAGATACTCGTTCTTCTTTATATGTTGTATTTTTGGCTACTTTTACATCACTCCCCACTGTCCAGAGCTTTTTCTCATGCTCCAATGTGAAGATAATATTCAGATCAGAAACAGATATTCTGGGACTCCCCTGGTGATCCAGTGGTTAAGACTCTGAACTTCCAATGCAGGGGGTGCAGGTTTGATTCTTAGTCAGGGAACTAAGATCCCACATGCAGAATGGTGGAGCCAAAAAAAAAAGCAAGCAAAAACAAACAAAAAGAAATAGATATTCAGGGTTATCAGAAGAAACAAATCTAAACAGCTATGGATTTTTTTAAACACTAAGCCAAAAGTCAAAAGGTAGAAAATAGGAAATCGGGTTATTTGGTGTCTTTTTTTTTTTTTTTAACATTTGCCAGTGAGCTTTGTATATAATTAAGCTCTGGGACAACCTCAGATGTGACATGAAACAGACACAGCATCTGAAGAGGATCAGTTTAACCTTGTGAAGCTGTGTCATGCCCGAGTCACCAGAACTCTCAGATGAAAGACATCAGGGCCTCCCAAGGGGCACACAGGGAAAATGCAGATACCCAAGGGCAGCTCTGGAAGGAAGTCATCCTCACCCAGGCAGAGCAGGTTCCTGTAGGTCTCCAGCATCACGTCCCTGTACAAGGCCCTCTGAGCAGGGTCCAAGAATTCCCACTCCTCCTGAGTGAATTTGATGGCCACATCCTCAGAGGTCAGTCGTTCCTGAAATGAAACCACATGTCACCAAAAAGAGTCATGAAAAGTTCTCATTTTCATGCAAAAGAGAAAGGGTGGTAAGGGATAAGGATTGACTTGGTTGAAGTATGTGTTCTAACAGATCCATGCAGGGGTATCTGGAGAAATTACGCATCTCTAATTTTAATATTTTATGCTTTTTCATAAGGCCTTATGAGATCCTCCAATTAATATGGATTTTTCATCACTGTTCAAAATCCATGAAATATATATAAATAAAACTCAACACTGTATTTATTGGCTATACAGAGGTGTCAGATATTATGTTCCACCCAGTGAGTGCAATTCATTATCTTGATGAGGTACAGCATGAGTGGTGTCTTCAGAGATGATGAACTCCACGGCACTTTTAATGGAAAGGTCAAAAGTTTCAGTTATGACGTTGATAACAGCAGCAAGGATCAAAAGTGTCTGAAGACTTCCTGATGCTCTAAATTACTGTAGTATTACTCTAAACATTAAGTAAGTACTTTACAGGCAAGAACGTGTCATCAATAGCTCATTAAAGAACGATCTATTTCCACCTTACAGAAGAAAAACTGTGTCACAGACACTCTGAGAAACTCAACTCAGATCAAGAAGGTAAGGAATGTTACACGAAGCACCTGAAAGCACACGCTTGGGCTCAGTAACTGAAGCTTAAGCATCTAACAGTTAAGTAATACAGAGAACATTCAAAGTCCTTTGACAGAGGGCTCCTAAGGAAAACTTGAAAGAAGTCCACAGTGAGCCTCCTCCCTGCCCCTCTGTCTTCTCTGCAGGGGGAGCAGCTCTAGGGCCTCAGGCCTCCATCACCTGAAAATGGACGCCTGCGCCAAATTCGTCTCCACCCCCTCCCTGATGGGGAGAACCTCTTCTCTCTGTTCAGTGATCACTGTCCACAGTGGTGGTGAAGGACCGGAGACACTGACTGACGAGAGCCACAGCAGCTTGGAAGGTCCAGGTCCCCGGACCATCTCACTTATTCCTAGCCACAGCTTCCAAACCAGTGCCATTTCAAGGGACTCTGACACAGCAGCCAAGTTCCCTGGAGCTGGAGCTGCCACAGCAGGGGTGGCTGGCCCTCTGGGCTTGGCCCTCTCAAAGGCTATGGGGCTATTTTGCCTGATGGTGATCTAGCTCATCTTCTTCACGATGTGAAGGAGCTCTTTCCACCTCCCATAGCTCTTTCTCCTCTGTCTGCTCAGTATGTTCTCTTTCCTGTAACTCCTCAGGCAGCCTGGGGAAACTGTGGGCTCAGGGTTTGACAGAAGTGAAATAAATATTGTATTAATATGAAAAAAAAAAAAAGTCCAAGGTGAACAATGTGGAATGGCATGAAAGGTCATTATAGACGTGGATACAGAAACACAAGTGATAACATAATTTCAACTGAAAAAAAAAAGGTGATATGTAGTTTTTAAATCATGATATCTTCTATCTAAACCACAAACTTGCACATGCATGCATGCTTATCTATAAAAAATTAACTGACATGAGAGGATTTGTCTCTTGACATATTTTTTTGGACAATTTTATATCATCCTTTTATTCACATGTATTTCAGCATCTTTCAGATGATAAAAATGTATCCTTTGTACTCAGTTGAGTTTGTCAACAGGATTCTATACTAAGCTACCAAAAGAAAAGTTTTAAAAACATTAAGAACAAAAATACTTGAACTCAATTCATAATAAAATTACCATATACAAAAGTACAAATACAATTTTATCCATTTAAATTTACATAGCAAGGCATTAACAGAAGCCAAAGACTTTCTTTGCTTTTTTTTCCATTAATAAAACTATGATTTGAAATTAGGAGAGTCCTAGATTATGACCAAAAAAATTATCACAATAGTAAAGTAAAAAAACTTCCTGGAGAATTAAAAATCATGTCAAAAAAGAATATGGAAAAAAATAAAGGTATGAAGCAAGACTATCTCAAGAAACATCATGATGGGAAGGAAACATTCAATACATCCCTTCTGAAATTACAGTGGCATGCCCAGGGCGCCTGTCTTTCACCACCATATGATGCGCATGGGCAGGGGCCACTAGAAGAAGTAAGGGGAGGAAAACTACAGCGCAAGAGACGCAGAGTTTCTCAGAGAGATGAAACAGGTAGTACTCACAAACCTAAGGACATGGAAAGGTGAAAAGTGAAAGGATGGAAAAAGACAGTCCATCCTAAAGAGAGCAGGAGAGACTGTTATCTCAGACAAAATAAACTGAAGAAAAAAAAAGTGCAATGAGATAAACATTGTGTAATGATAAAACAGTCAATTTACCAAAAAGCTGTAAGAAGTAAAAGCATATATACAGCTAACATTAGATATCTCATAAAAATGAGGCAAACATTACTGGAAAGGAAGACAGAAATAGCAGCACAGGAGTAGTACAAGATTTCAACGCCCAAGTTGAACAGGCATGCACAGATCACACAGCCCAACAAAAGCATAAAACACATGCATCTCAAGGACACATAAAACATTCTCTATGAGAGACCACGTTAGGCCAAAATTAACCATTTTAAGAGACTGATACCATAAAAGTATGTTCCCTAACAACAACGAAATAAACACAAGAAACAAAAAAAATTCCCCAAATGTGGACATTAAACAACTCACTCTTACACCACAAATGGGTCTAAGAAAAAAATTACAAGGAAATTTTTAAATACATGGATGAAAATGAAAAGACAACATTACAAAATTTATAACACACAGAGAAGACTACTAAAAGGAAACTCTGAACTGTTAAATGCCTACAGTAAAAAAGAGAAAAGATCTTAAACTGAAATCTATTTTTAGACCTCTAGGAAGCAGAAATAGGAAAACTAAACTCAAGTTTAGCAGAAGGAAATAGGTAAATAAGAAAGATTAAACCAGAGATAAAATAGAAAGCAAAAAATATAAAAATCAACAAACCAAGAGTTGATGTTTTGAAAAAACTGTATAGGAAAACCCCAACCTAGACTAAGGAAAAGAGAAAAAAAGATTCAAATAATTAAAAACAGATATGAAACAGGAGTGATTACAACTGAGGTTAAAGGAAGTTTCTAAAGATAGGAAGTACTATGACCAATAAATAGATCTTCACGACCAAGATAATCACGATGGTGTGATCACTCACCTAAAGCCAGACATCCTGGAATGTGAAGTCAAGTGGGCCTTAGAAAGCATCACTAACAAACATCACGAACAAAGCTTGTGGAGGTGATGGAATTCCAGTTGAGCTATTTCAAATCCTGAAAGATGATACTGTGAAAGTGCTGCACTCAATATGCCAGTAAATTTGGAACACTCAGCAGTGGCCTCAGGACTGGAAAAGGTCGGTTTTCACTCCAACCCCAAAGAAAGGCAATGCCAAAGAATGCTCAAACTATGGCACAATTGCACTCATCTTACATGCTGCTAGTAATGTAATGCTCAAAATTCTCCAAGCCAAGATTCAGTAATACGTGAACTTCCAGATATTTAAGCTGGTTTTAGAAAAGCCAAAGGAACCAGAGATCGAATTGCCAACATCCGCTGGATCATCAAAAAAGCGAAAGAGTTCCAGAAAAACATCTATTTCTGCTTTATTGACTATGCCAAAGCCTTTGACTGTGTGGATCACAATAAACTGTGGAAAATTCTGAAAGAGATGCGAATACCAGACCACCTGACCTGCCTCTTGAGAAACCTATATGCAGGTCAGGAAGCAACAGTTACAACTGGACATGGAACAACAGACTGGTTCCAAATAGGAAAAGCAGTACGTCAAGGCTATATATTGTCACCTTGCTTATTTAACTTCTATGCAGAGTACATCATGAGAAATGCTGGACTGGAAGAAGCACAAGCTGGAATCAAGATTGCCGGGAGAAATATTAATAACCTCAGATATGCAGATGACACCACCCTTATGGCAGAAAGTTAAGAGGAACTAAAAAGCCTCTTGATGAAAGTGAAACAGGAGAGCGAAAAAGTTGGCTTAGAGCTCAACATTCAGAAAAGTAAGATCATAGCACCTGGTCCCATCACTTCATTGGAAATGGATGGGTAAACAGTGGAAACAGTGTCAGACTTTATTTTTTGGGGCTCCAAAATCAATGCCATGGATGGAGGAGCCTGGAAGGCTGCAGTCCATGGGGTCGCTGAGGGTATGAAACGACTGAGCGACTTCACCTTCACTTTTCACTTTCATGCACTGGAGAAGGAAATGGCAACCCACTCCAGTGTTCTTGGNAACAGGAGAGCGAAAAAGTTGGCTTAGAGCTCAACATTCAGAAAAGTAAGATCATAGCACCTGGTCCCATCACTTCATTGGAAATGGATGGGTAAACAGTGGAAACAGTGTCAGACTTTATTTTTTGGGGCTCCAAAATCAATGCCATGGATGGAGGAGCCTGGAAGGCTGCAGTCCATGGGGTCGCTGAGGGTATGAAACGACTGAGCGACTTCACCTTCACTTTTCACTTTCATGCACTGGAGAAGGAAATGGCAACCCACTCCAGTGTTCTTGGCTGGAGAATCCCAGGGACGGGGAGCCTGGTGGGCTGCCGTCTAAGGGGTCGCACAGAGTCAGAAATGACTGAAGTGACTTAGCAAAATCACTGCAGATGGTGATTGCAGCCATGAAACTAAAAGATGCTTACTGCTTGGAAGAAAGTTATCACCAACCTAGATAGCATATTAAAAAGCAGAGATATTACTTTGCCAACAAAGGTCCATCTAGTCAAGGCTATGGTTTTTTCATTGGTCATGTATGGATGTGAGAGTTGGACTGTTAAGAAAACTGAGTGCCAAAGAATTGATGCTTTTGAACTGTGGTGTTAGAGAAGACTCTTGAGAGTCCCTTGGACTGCAAGGAGATCCAACCAGTCCATCCTAAAGGAGATCAGCCCTGGGTGTTCATTGGAAGGACTGATGCTAAAGCTGAAACTCCAATACTTGGGCCACCTCATGTGAAGAGTTGACTCACTGGAAAAGACCCTGATGATGGGAGGGTCTGAGGTCAGGAGAAGGGGACGACAGAGGATGAGATGGCTGGATGGCATCACCGACTCAATGGACATGAGTTTGAGTGAACTCCAGGAGTTGGTGATGGATAGGGAGGCTTGGCGTGCTGTGATTCATGGGGTCGCAAAGAGTCAGACACAACTTAGAGACTGAACTGAACTGACTGACTGATGACCAATAATGCCTATAAATGACAGAATACAGGAGATACTGGCAAATTCTCAGAAACATGCAAACTATTTTACTTATTAAGAAATTAAAAAATTGAGAACTGTTCAAAGTGTTAGCCACTTAGTTGTGTCTGAATCTTTGTGACCTCATGGACTGTAGCCCACAAGGCTCCTCTGTCCATGGAATTTTTCCAGACAGAAAGACTAGACTAGACAGCCATTGCTTTCTCCAGGGAATCTTCCAACCCAGGGACAGAACCTGGGTCTCCCACACTGCAGGCAGATTCTCTATGGTTTGAGTCACTAGGGAAGCCTATTATAACTAGATAGATTTAAAAAGTAGTCAGAAACCTCTAAGAAAAATACAGGACCAAATTCTACCAAACATTTACAGAAGAATTACCACTAATCCTGCTAATTCTATGGAGCAAGCATGATTTTAGTTTGCTGATTTCCTAAAGACAAAAGAAAGGAAAACTAGAAACCAATACCGCTGAAGAATACTGATGCAAAATTAAAATACTTGCAAACCAACTTCAACACGTATTAAAAAGATCTAGAGAAACAGACACAGAGAACAGACGGAGGTGGGAGGGGAGGAAGGAGAGGGCGAGATGTATGCAGAGAGTAACATGGAAACTTACATTACCATATATAAAGTAGAGACCCAATGTGAATTTGCTGAATAACTTAGGGAACTCAAAGAGGGGCTCTCTAACAACCTACTGGGGTGGGACAGGGAGGAAGATGGGAGGGAGGGGACATATGTACACCTATGGCTGATTCATGTTGGTGTTTGCCAGAAAACAACTTCTGTAAAGCAATTATCCTTCAATTAAAATTATTTTAAAAAATAAATTAAAAGATCTGACACCATGACCAAGTGGATTTTATTCACATAAGGCAAGGGGAAGTCAACATATAAAAATCAATTAATATGACACACTACATTAACAGATTAAAGGGAAAAAAACCAGGATCATCTAGATGCAGAAAAAAATACTTATCTTCCTTCCCACATGACAAAGTTTCATAGGTAAAAATAATAAAGATTACAAAAGAAACATGCTGTATCAAAAGAGATTCTTTAATAACCCCACAAAGGATCAATCAACCAATTAACTCATTATCAAAACTGCCATGGCAATCTTTGTAGGAGGATAAAACATGGTGAAAGTCATATAACTATTCAAAGAGCAAACAGTAAAACTCTTGAAGAAAGAAGATGGAGGTATTTCTATTTCAAAACTTACTACAAGGTAATCAAGGTGATGTGCTACTGGTATAAAAACAGACAAATCAACCAACTGAACGCAATATTCAGAAATAATTCTTTGTGTCTATGTAAGGTATATTCACAAGGATGTCAAGATACACAAAAGGGCAAGGACAGTCTCAATAACCATGATGCTAAGAAAATAGATATCCAACAGCAAAAGAGTGAAGCTGGAATCTTGCTTGCATTAAAGGTTAAAACATCTCCAAGTCAAAGGATTCAATCCAGAGTGAAAGGACAACCTCTGAAGAATGGAGGTGATGAAAGTTACCACCTGCCAGAGACTTAGATTCATNCAGTCTCAATAACCATGATGCTAAGAAAATAGATATCCAACAGCAAAAGAGTGAAGCTGGAATCTTGCTTGCATTAAAGGTTAAAACATCTCCAAGTCAAAGGATTCAATCCAGAGTGAAAGGACAACCTCTGAAGAATGGAGGTGATGAAAGTTACCACCTGCCAGAGACTTAGATTCATTTCATAGCTTAAATCTGATGATAAACTAAAAAACCCCATATCACTGATGTCTATTTCTGAACTTTCCATTCTATTAACAATAAGGATTTAAAGAAGTTGACCCACATCTTTAGTTTGAACTGCCTTAAAAAAGTCAGAACAAACTGCCCCTAATTGATCTGATTCCCAGATTTTACCAGCTACTGTGCATATTAATACCTGATTGCCACATGCAGTTTCCTCACTCTGGTTGACAGAGAGCAGACAGCGCATCCAGATGGGCCCTAAGCAATCCCTGCTGCCCAAGGGCACTGAGACCCCGTCTCCAACCCGTGGGTGAGAAGCCCGGCCCA
Organism: Oreotragus oreotragus; assembly: GCA_006410675.1. Classification (NCBI taxonomy): domain Eukaryota; kingdom Metazoa; phylum Chordata; class Mammalia; order Artiodactyla; family Bovidae; genus Oreotragus; species Oreotragus oreotragus. The sequence goes on from SJYX01022912.1 coordinate 14,378, forward strand.
GGACGGTGCCCAGGGGAGCCTCCTCACAAAGGCCAGGTCACCGGGTCATGGGGAGACGGGATCTAAGTGGAGAGGACAAGCCCTGAGGGAAGGCCCCAGGTGAGTGTGCGTGTACAGGAGGCAGCCAGGATACTCCAGAGTCAGACACGATTAGCGAGTCCAGAGAAGGGCATTTCAGGAAGGAAAGACTAAATATGACCTTACCTGACAAAGAGCCATGCCTCACTCCTTTTCTTTCCTCTTCCTCAACTTCAGGGCTTCCTCAGGCAACACAAGTCTTCAGAGGTCTATCATGAAAGTTGAAAACATGCTGTTTAATGCTTGGAGTCAACGCATCCCCTTTCTGAGCCCCAACCACCCACATGGGAAGCCCTCACTGTGTGGAACAGACAGTCCCCTGTGGCCACTGTCTCAGGAGGGACTCAGGACAGTCTATTCCGGCACACAGACCAACACGGGACTTTCCCACACTTTCCCACAGGTCACACTACCCTCCTGGTGAGGCCTCATGCACACAGCAGCAGGGGCCACCTCCACTGACCCCACGATCCCCTTCAGGTCACACAGCAGGCCCTTATCAAGCCCCAGTCAGAGCAGAGCGCCCCCTTCTCAGCCCAGATCTCTGCCCTCAGGAGTGGGAGGACTCAGAATCCTGATGCTCAGTGAGGGATCCAGACTGGAATCACCTGGGGCACCTTAAACATTCTCGAGCTGTGGACCAACACAAACTATCTGAAGGGGAATCTCTGGTCAGAGGGTATAAAACAAGGGTATGCAAAACGCCTCATTACTGAAACATGAAGCCTGGATTGAGCACCATTCAGAGGAGAAAAGCTCCTCCCAACTCTTTCTTTCCCAGCCTTACTAAGGTGTAACTAACAAAAATGGTATAAACGTACTGTGTACAAAGTGATCATGTGATAGATTCATATATTGAATAATTATTATAATCGAGTAAATTACACTTCCACCTATGAGTACACTTTATTATTTCTCTCTGGGTGAATTTCAAGTATATAGAAACACTACAGGCAGCATGCAGTACCTCAGATCCCCAGAACTTACTTATTTTACAACTGAAAATCTCTACTCTTTGACTACCAGTGCCTCATTTCCCCCTCCACCCAGCTCCTGGTAACAGCCTTATTACTCGATGGCTCTATGAATTTGACAAGTTTAGTTTCCACATAGCATCTGTCCTCCTTTGTGAGGCTTATTTAACTTGGCATAATATTCTCTAGGTTCATTCGTTTTCGTATAAATGCAGGATTCTTGATTTTTTCATTTATAGATAGAGAAAAAATAGTTCATGAATATACAGTATATAATAAATATTCCATACCACACTTTTGTTACCTATTCTTTTGTCAAGAGACATCTGACCTGTGTTTATGCCTTGGCTACTGAAAATCCAGTCACACTCATGGGACTGTGGACATATTCCTGAAAACTGATCGCTTTTTCTTTGGATATCTGTCAGAAATGAGTTTGACAGACTGTAGGCCTGTTCTACGTTAATTTGTTAAGGAACTTCCATTTTGTTTTCCAACACAGCAGTATCATTTACATTACCACCAACAGTGCGCTTAAGATTCCGTGTTTTCTGTACTGTGCCTGTGTGTGTGCTTATTTTGGGAGGGACAGGAGTGGATAACAGAGAACGCAGCACTGGCCAGGCAGCAAGAGAGTTGCAGCTGCACCTTCTGGAGGACAAGCCTCCGGGCAGCATACCACTGTGCATCGCAGCCCTCTGATTCTCTGAGCCATCTTCCCCTATGTCACAGGACTTTATGACTCTTCTCAGGTTGGGCCCACAGATCCCTACCGAGCAGGACCACCTCATAACAAGCATTCTGCGATCTTAACCTTAGTACTCCTAATTTCCCAGCGGGACTCAAACAAACTTACAGACTTTCATGGTGTCCAACAGAGTGTCCACAGAGCCCATAATGAGCCTTGAACCCTCTTATACAAACACAAAGCATTCCAAGCCCTGATAAATCATGCATGAGGCAAAATACGAAAGAGGACACCCAAGGATCCACAGACACAAGACACCATAGTTTCATTTACACTGAGTGCTCCACCATATTTTCATTTGCAGTGAGTGATCCCGGTCAAAGATCGAAATCTCCAAAGACTATGAAAAAGAGGGATAATTCCAATGATGCACATGGACCAGTGAGACCTCAGCACCTTCCAAGGAAACACTCCAGATTCTCTTGGTATCTTCAGAAATGCACGTGAAACTTTCTTCACTGGCAACTCCAAGTACACAATGATACCAAAGTAGATGCAAAAAATGACCTGAGATTTTCCCTGCTACTCTACAGTGTCTGCCTGCTAAAAGAGCGAACAAAAGCCAGGGCATGGCATGGATGCTGGGGGCATCTGTTAGAAACAGCCCCTCAAGCCCAAGGCGCCCATCCTCCTGCACCCACAGGTGCCTGTGGGCTCAGCCCAGGCCACAGTTCTAACAGTGGAAAAGACTTCTCTTGGCTGAATTCCACGTCCTTCATTGCTGCTCATGTGTGGTCACGAGTTGTCAAATCAAACCTGTGCAGGCAAGTGTCAGCCTCAGCACTGCTGTACCGGGGAACATGAGCTAAGGCATTGGAACCTCAAACCATTCCATGCGGGCTCTCTAAGAAACCCACTTCCAGGTTCTCCAGCCTAAACTGAGGCATTCTCTTCCAACAGATCCACAAACCCCTTGTCCCTGCAACTACACTTGGGATGGGCGCAGGCTCCACTCACTGGGCTCACCTTGATGCCCCCAAGTACTGCCACAACCATCCTGCAGACCCCACCAGGCTCCCTCCGCTTTCCCCGTTTGTCTACCTCTCCTCCCTGCATGACTGGACTAAGCAAGACTAAAGCACAAAGGGGTTTCTTGGAAAAAGGGATCACAAGAGGAGTGCCACGAGCTACCACCCAAAGGACGCTGCACATGCAGTATGAAAATCAAGAGACTGGTCCCCCTGGGAAAGTCTGCCACTACCTGGGAACATTATGGAGTCCACGTACAAAGGCATTTGAGATGAGGAAGTCTCAAAGCAAGGGTTTCCAGGTCTCACTCTCTCGTTTTCTCCACCCACACCTACTTGGGAGATATTCTAGCTCTTGCTGGGGCACAGGGGGCAGCGTCTCCTTCTTGCCCCATTAGGTTTGTGATTTCTGCTCATCCTCAGTGCACTGAAATCACAATCACTGACACTGAGCACATGAACTCATAGATGGCAAAGCTGCTGTCCACGACAGTGACTGGTCCTGGATGGACAGAGCTTAGATCTGGGGGCTGCAGTGGACTAAACCCAGCAGACTAAACATGGGGACATCTTAGCCCACTGCTCGAAGACACCAGGTCTGTAGGGCTTTTCAGGACTTCCTGTATTTCTTGGCTCATCTTTTGAGTAATTAAGTAGTCACATGGGGTAAAGATCAATTACAGCTGAAATGTCCAGAACATGGGAAACATCTTTATCAACCGCCCTGTTCTCTTGGTCTTCCCTGAGGATTATTCAGCCCAACCCATAGTCCTGTCATCTAACGACATTTTCAGTAACAGGTACTGCAGCCATGCTGGGAAGAGGAACGCTATGAGCCCTAAAAAGAGGGGAACCAGGAAGGACTCGAAATAACCCATGAAGAAGGGCATTGATTTCTGTTGATGGCAACTGATACAGAGGCAATAAACCTGGGTAACATGAGAGAGACTGTTAGGAGGGGATGGGGAGACCTCTCTGAGCCCAGACTTGAAGGGTGACAAAGGGCCTCAGCCAGGGAGACTTGAAGGTGAGAAAAGAAACTAAGATGTCAGACAGAAATGGTTTTGCTATTTGGAAACAGAGAAAAGGTAAATGAGACCAGGACAGGCTGAACCATGAGCAAAGGGTCAACTCCCAGGATGAGGCTGGAGACACTGAAAGGGCTTGACAGAGGACTGTGGAGAAACAGCAAAGAGTCAAGCTTTTGCCCCAGGAAAAGATGAAAGCCAGTGGAGGTCTGAACGTCAGGACGTAAAAGAAATCTCCCTTCAGATTTGGCCTTATTCATAGAAGTCATCTAATTCTGAGCCTGTGATCCTGCCTCCATCCTACAGTTTTCCTTTCCGTTTTTCATTCAGGGAGGACTGGGATCTATTTACAATTCTAATTCCCACCAGACACTCCCTCCAAACCAGAACTGCCACACACAGACACACAGCCAATTTGGCTAATCATTTCAGGGGTCAGTGTTTCTCAGGCTCAGAGTTTCCGGTCTAGTCTCTCATCTCCATGTTACAAGTGGGCTCCCTCAGGCCCAGAGAGAAGCAGTTTATGAGAAGGTCTGAGCTGAGTGAAGAGAACGGGGTATAACTGAATGATGAAATGAGAGGCTGAAGGGCAAGGGGGCCAAGTTTGTCCTTATTGCCCATGCCATTTAAGGCCAGGAACATCTGTCATGTATCTGAGCAAAAGAAACTTTTCTTTCAAGATTGGGTCAAACTGATACCAAGCAGGTAATTCTTTATTATACAATTGCAGTAAAATATTTTAAAAATACAGAATTGCAAATATATATCCACTGGTACAAAAAACATTGTAAGGGATCAGCTTAGAAATAGGATCTGACCAATCTTTTTCATCATGAATAGAGAGGCTCTTTTGGAAGGTTCCAGGTCAATCCAGCCCATCCCTCCTCATTTGCACAGAAAAGTCACAAAGGGACCTGAGGGAAACATCTTCATATCACCTCAGAGCTCACTTTTTTCACCGATCATAGAAAATGGAGAAAACAGACTAACTAGTTAAACTAGGTGTTTTTTTTTTCTTTTTTTGAAAGGAAAGAATGAAGCATTTTGTTGTTTTTATCATGTTAAATGTTCTTTTATTTTCCCATTTCTCAAAGAAATGCCTTTAATTTCACAAGATCTAATGTTATACCTCCATTATTCTCTGGTAAAGAGCTGAGACCAGAAATATCCATTTGTGTGTGCACACATAAACACATACACACAATTCATGTCTTCGGTAAAACCACAGCAGAAAATATGTGTTTTATTACACGATGTCCCATACATAAAACCCTCCAAGATGCATTTCTCTTTGAATTCAGAGAAAGAGAGGGGAGGTGATCTTTGCTTATTAACTTTTATTTTTTCAGTTTCCTCATTTTTAATTAATTGGATGATAATACTTTTTAATATTGTGATGGCTTTTGCCATACATCAACATGAATTGGACATGTGTCTCCCCCATCCTGAACCCTCTTCCACCTCCCTCCTCACCAGATCTCTCTGGGTTGTTCCAGAGCTCTGGCTTTGGGCACCCTTGCACTGAGCATTCTATTTTACATATGGTAATATACATGTTTCAATGTTATTCTCTCAAACCATCCCACCCTCGCCTTCTCCCACTGAGTCCAAAAGTCTGTTCTTTACATCTGTGTCTCCCTTTGTTGCCCTGATCACTGGTACCATCTTTCTAAATTCCATACATACGCATTAATATACAGTATTTGTCTTTCTCTTTCTGACTTATTTCACTCTGTATAATACGCTCTAGGTTCACCTACATCATTAGAACTGATAAATGAGGTAACATTTTTGTTAAGTAGGGCACAAAATAGTCTAAGATGATTTACTACTTACCAAAGAAAATTTCAAATGTACGAGATGAAGGGAAGAAAGCACTCAGGCAAGGAATGAATCTGAAAAAAATTTGAAAAAAAATTTGTTAATTATTTTTATCTAAAAATCTGGTGTCAAAGTTTAAAAAAACACTGAGAATAATCATATTTAGAAAAGGATGATAAGAGTAGAATACTGGAAACTAAAAAAGCTTATTTCTGAAATTAAAAATGATTACAGAAACAGAATGAATTAAGACCTACTCCAAGCCACAAAAAACGCCATACATAAAGAAAGGAGAAAGTGTGAATCCAGTATAAAAAAAAAAGTATTCCTTTAAAAACGCTACCCAATGATACAGTGCATGAGAATCTGCCGGACAATGCAGGGGACATGGGTTCTATCCCTGGTTCAGGAAGATCCCACAAGTACAAGCAACTAAGCCTGTGCACAACTACTGAGCCTGTGCTTTAGAACCTGGGAGCCACAACTCCTGAGCCCATGGCACAGCACAGCCAAAAAAATTCATTAAAAAAAAAAAAAAAAAGCTACCATAGAGTGACACCCTACAGTCAGTTATTTCTTGCCCCAGGTCTCTTCTTCCCTGACCTTTATCTCATGATAGGACAAGGGAAGGGGGTCACTCACAACTCAGTGAATCAAGCCACTGCCCCAGGCTCAACAGGGTTTGCAAATGAAAGTCATCTTCTGCCACAAGTAATAAATAAAGACACAAGCCTTATAGACAGGAGTTTTGAAATTCTCATCCTCCTCTGTATAACTAAAAAAATCATCTGTATCCAAACAACTGGCCACACCTGGATCGGGCTTGCCCCTCTGTTCACCTATCTCCCTATTTGATCTGAGTCTCGGTGTCTTTCTCCCCCTCTGCTCTCCTGCTGTTCCTGTCCTATTTCCTCCCTCACACGTGTCCTGTCCCAGGCTGCTGCAATTCCTTCCCCCTCCAAATGCTCTCTCTCCCCAACCTTCCTGAGTCTTTCGAAAATCCATACCTATGTCTGCCTCTTTCTTCCCCCATTTCGGCTCCATCTCTGCGCTCCAGATTACTCCCCTTCTCTCGCTGTGACTCTCCCTGCCTCCCCACTCTCTGGCAGGCCATGTGGCTATGCTTCCTTCCAGCCCTTTCTTCCTCTGCTCCTTACCTTTCTCTGCCAACATCATGATAAAACCGGCCACCTCAAATTGAGACTTGACCCCGTGTGGCGGGACTCCAACCGGGTGAAAACACACTCTAACCCAAGTGACCTGGACTCAAACCTGGCCAAAACCCAGTCAGGGACTCTCCACCTCTGACGTCCCTCAATGCCCTTCGCCTCCCCGCTCCTATCACTGATACAGGGCAGTTCTCCCTATGCTGTTTTCCAATCCCTGGAGATCTGGCTTTCTAATTTATTAATACTTCTCTATTTTACTCACTTGGCTATTTTCAAGGCTTAACCTCTTTGACTTGACTATCCCTTACTTTTTTCAGTTTCCTCATTTTTAATTTTTAATTTTAATTGGAGGATAATACTTTACAATATTGTGATGGCTTTTGCCATACATCAACATGAATTGGACATGTGTCTCCCCCATCCTGAACCCTCTTCCACCTTCCTCCTCACCAGATCTCTCTGGGTTGTTCCAGAGCTCTGGCTTTGGGCGCCCTGCTTCGTGCTTCGAACCTGCACTGATCATTCTGTTTTACATATGGTAATATGCATGTTTCAGTGCTATTCTCTCAAATCATCCCACCCTCGCCTTCTCCCACTTATTCCAAAAGTCTGTTCTTTACATCTGTGTCTCCCTTTGTTGCCCTGTATGTACGATCGTTGGTACCATCTTTCTAAATTCCATATATACGCATTAATATACAGTATTTGTCTTTCTCTTTCTGACTTATTTCACTCTGTATAATGGGTTCTAGGTTCATCTGCCTCATTAGAACTGATAAACGAGGTGACATTTTTGCTAAGTATGGCACAAAATAGTCTAAGATGATTTACTACTTACCAAAGAAAATTTCAAATGTATGAGATGAAGGGAAGAAAGCACTCAGGCAAGGAATGAATCCGAAAAAAATTTGAAAAAAAAATTGTGAATTATTTTTAATCTAAAAATCTGTTGTCAAAGTTTTAAAAAACACTGAGAATAACCATATTTAGAAAAGGATGATAAGAGTAGAATACTGGAAACTAAAAAAGCTTATTTCTGAAGTTAAAAATGATTACAGAAACAGAATGAATTAAGATCTATTTCAAGCCACAAAAAGCACCATACATAAAGAAAGGAGAAAGTGTGAATCCATTATTTTTAAAAAAAAGTGTTCCTTTAAAAATGCTACCCAACAGTGATACAGTGTGTGAAAATCTGCCTGACAATGCAGGGGACATGGGTTCTATCCCTGGTTCAGGAAGATCCCACAAGTACAAGCAACTAAGCCTGTGCACAACTACTGAGCCTGTGCTTTAGAACCTGGGAGCCACAACTACTGAGCCCACGGCACAGAACCGAAGACAGCACAGCCAAAAAATTAATTAAAAAAAAAAAATTAGCTACCACAGAGTGACAGAGTCAGTCATTTCTTGCCCCAGGTCTCTTCTTCCCTGACCTCTATCTTCTGACAGGACAAGGGAAGGGGGTCACTCACAACTCAGTGAATCAAGCCACTGCCCCAGGCTCAACAGGGTTTGCAAATCAAAGTCATCTTCTGCCACAAGTAATAAATAAAGACACAAGCCTTATAGACAGGAGTTTTGAAATTCTCATCCTCCTCTGTATAACTAAAAAAATCATCCATATCCAAACAACTGGCCACACCTGGATCGAGCTTACCCCTGTGTTCACCTAGCTCCCTATTTCATGTGGGTCTCAGTGTCTCTTTTTCTCCCCCTCTGCTCTCCTGCTGTTCCTGTCCTATTTCCTCCCTCACACGTGTCCTGTCCCAGGCTGCTCTCCCTCCAACCTTCCTGAGTCTTTCAAAAATCCATAGCTATGTCTGCCTCTTTCTTCCCCCATTTCGGCTCCATCTCTGCGCTCCAGATTACTCCCCTTCTCTCGCTGTGACTCTCCCTGCCTCCCCACTCTCTGGCAGGCCATGTGGCTATGCTTCCTTCCAGCTCTTTCTTCCTCTGCTCCTTACCTCTTTCTCTGCCAGCACCATGATAAAACCGGACATCTCAAATTGAGACTTGACCCCGTGTGGCGGGACTCCAACCGGGTGAAAACACAACTCAGCACTCTAACCCAAGAGACCTGGACTCAAACCCGGCCAAAACCCAGTTAGGTTTTCCACCTCTGACGTCCCTCATTGCCCTTTGCCTCCCCGCTCCCAACACTGAGACAGGGCAGTTCTCCCTATGCTGTTTTCCAATCCCTGGAGATCTGGCTTTCTAATTTATTAATACTTCTCTATTTTACTCTCTTGGCTATTTTCAAGGCTTAACCTCTTTGACTTGACTATCCCTTTGCAAGTCCCTCAGCCATTCTCAGTGTTCCCATTGGTTCTCCCTGATGCTTTTCTCCTCGGTTTCAGTTATTTCTCTCAGTCCTTCTGACTCTGCTTCTCCTGATCCCCCTGCCTCCTGAATTTACTGAGTGGGCTACAGAAGGAGACGCCCCCGGACCGGAAGAGCACCTTTTCCCCCGAGTTGAATTGGGCATGGAACAGCACTGGCTGCCACATGGCTGGCCCAGGTCACCTACCCTATGCGGGGAGAGGGGACGGCCTGACAGGAAAGGGGGCTGCTGCGGGGCAGAAGGGCCGGCCTCAGGAGACGCGAGGACAGAGGGGCTGGGAGGGAGGGGGCTCAGGAGCGGGGCGGCCTCTCCGGAATCCCGGGACCGGGCAGAGGGCGCGGCCTCTCAGGGAGCCGGGGCGACCGGCTCTGCCTTCAGCGGTTGAGAAGGCGACGCGGCGGGCGCGACTCCAACTCGCGAGAGAGGGCTTTACTTGGCGGGGCCAGACGTAAAGAAGTTTTAAGCAGGAAAATGTCGCCAGAGGCGGTGTCTATGCGGACCGAGGGACAAAACCGCCTCAGAAACTTAAAACCCAAACGAAAGGATAACTGGGCCGCAAGGGCAGCGGCAGCGTTTACTCGGGGCCGAGCACCGGGTGCCAGGGTTTTCAGGTCGCTGGCAATTCCCACACCATGAGGACGAGTGAGCGAGGGCGGAGGTGGGGGTTGGAGGGGTGGCGAGCTCTGCAAACTTACTCTAGAAGGAAGCTTAGGCGCCGCTCAGGACCGCGGCTCCGCACTCTCCAACTTCCGGCTCCGTGTGAAAGGGCCGTTGGTATTAGAGCCCCGGTTTCCGATCAGGGGCGGGGCGAGCTCGGCTGTGCGCACTGTTCGTGGGAGGGGCGGGGCGCGGAGGGGGCGGGGCCTGTTACCTTGACAGCATTAGGTTACAGTCTGTAACACTGCTCAGGTAAAAGCTTCAAGTTATGTCGGAAGCCAAGATACTTCCTCTTAGACTGAAAGGGTTTATTCTCAATAAAAAGCTGTTTTTCACAGCATGGTGTGCTCAGATCCTGCCAGTGAGGCTGAAGCAATTCAGGGATCTGGGAACTTGGGCAGTTTTAAGAAATAACAATGGGAGGAGTCTCTATATTACAAACACAAAACTCTCCCTAAGTAGAAATGGGCTATTCCCTACTGACGCCCTACAAAACAGCAAACTCAGCATAGTGCTCAGTTCAACAAACTCAGGGTCAGTACCTGGGTGTCTGAGATGGAGGACTTAAGGGATGTGATCATTTGGGTCATTAACCACAGCCTTAAAAAGAGCAAGATACTTTAAATGATTATAAACTGCGTTATTGTTTCTTCTATTCAATGTGTTTTAATTACTTCCCTTTCTAAAATTATCTCCCTTTCTAAACCTTATATGCAGAGTACATCATGAGAAATGCTGGACTGAAAGAAGCACAAGCTGGAATCAAGATTGCCAGAAGAAATATCAATAACCTCAGATATGCAGATGACACCACCCTTGTGGCAGAAAGTGAAGAGGAACTAAAAAGCCTCTTGATAAAGGTGAAAGAGGAGTGTGAAAAAGTTGGCTTAAAGCTCAACATTCAGAAAACGAAGATCATGGCATCTGGTCCAATCAGTTCAGAAATGGATGGGGAAATGTGGAAACAGTGGCAGACCTTATTTTGGGGGGCTCCAAAATCACTGCAGATGGTGACTGCAGCCATGAAATTAAAAGACGCTTACCCCTTGGAGGGAAAGTTATGACCAAACCTAGAAGGTATATTAAAAAGCAGAGACATTACTTTGCCAACAAAGTCCGTCTAATCAAGGCTATGGTTTTTCCAATGGTCATGTATGGATGTGAGAGCTGGACAGTGAAGAAAGCTGAGCACTGAAGAATTGATGCTTTTGAACTGTGGTGTTGGAGAAGACTCTTGAGAGTCCCTTGGACTGCAAGATCAAACCAGTCAATCCTAAGGGAGATCAATCCTGAATATTCACTGAAGGGTTGATGTTGAAGCTGAAGCTCCAATACTTTGGTCACGTGATGTGAAGAGCCGACTCATTAGAAGAGACCCTGATGCTTGGATAGATTGAAAGCAGAAGAAGGGGACTACAGAGAATGAGATGGCTGAATGGCATCATCCACTCAATGGACATGAGTTTCAGCAAGCTCTGAGAGATGGTGAAGGACAGGGAAGGCTGGCATGCCGCTGTCCACAGGGTTGCAAAGAGTCGGACATGACTGTCCAAATGAACAACAACAATGTTCTCTCAAATGTGGGTAACAAAGTCTGAAAAATATAGTCTTCTGAAGATTTGGGATTTCTGGATGAGCACCATACCCCCCATCAAATCATGGAATCTAATCAACATTTTCAGAACCTTCAAAAATGGCAGATTTTACGTTATCTTCCAAAACACATGTCAAAATATATCAGTCTTAGCAATATCTTCTTAGATGCCCTTTCTAGTAGCCAACTCCCACACTTAGGTTTGTTTCAGAGCAGACTGTTTGATTCAAAATCTCATAGGCATTCTTTTCCTTATTCAGTTCAGTCACTCAAATGTGTCCAACTCTTTGCGACCCCATGAATCCTAGCACACCAGGCCTCACTGTCCATCACCAACTCCCGGAGTTCACTCAGACTCATGTCCATCGAGTCGGTGATACCATCCATCCATCTCATCCTCTGTCATCTTCTTCTCCTCCTGCCCTCAATCCCTCCCACATCAGTCTTTTCCAATGAGTCAATTCTTTGCATGAGGTGGCCAAAGTATTGGAGTTTCAGCTTTAGCATCAGTCCTTCCAATGAACATCCAGGATTGATCTCCTTTAGAATCGACTGGCTGGATGTCCTTGCAGTCCAAGGGACTCTCAAGAGTCATCTCCAACACCGCAGTTCCAAAGCATCAATTCTTCAGTGCTCAGCTNCTTTGCATGAGGTGGCCAAAGTATTGGAGTTTCAGCTTTAGCATCAGTCCTTCCAATGAACATCCAGGATTGATCTCCTTTAGAATCGACTGGCTGGATGTCCTTGCAGTCCAAGGGACTCTCAAGAGTCATCTCCAACACCGCAGTTCCAAAGCATCAATTCTTCAGTGCTCAGCTTTCTTCACAGTCCAACTCTCACACCCATACATCACCACTGGAAAAATCATAGTCTTAACTACATGGACCTTTGCTGGCAAAGTAATGTTTCTGCCTTTTAATATGCTATCTAGGTTGGTCATAATGTTCCTCCCAAGGAGTAAGCGTCTTTAAATTTTATAGCTGCAGGCACCATCTGCAGTGTTTTTGAGCCCCCCAAAATAAAGTCTGACACTGTTTTCACTGTTTCCCCATCTTTTTGACATGAAGCGATGGGACCAGATGCCATGATCTTCCTTTTCTGAATGTTGGGCTTTAAGCCAACTTTTTCACACTCCTCTTTCACCTTCATCAAGAGGCTTTTTAGTTCCTCTTCACTTTCTGCCATAAGGGTGGTGTCATCTACATATCTGAGGTTATTGATATTTCTCCTGGAAATCTTGATTCCAGCTTGTGTTTCTTCCAGCTCAGCATTTTTCATGATGTACTCTGCATATAAGTTAAATAAGCAGGGTGACAATATAGAGCCTTGCTGCACTCCTTTTTCTATTTGGAACCAGTCTATTGTTCCATGTCCAGTTCTAACTGTTGCTTCCTGACCTGCATATAGGTTTCTCAAGAGGCAGGTCAGGTGGTCTTGTATTCCCATCTCTTTCAGAATTTTCCACAGTTTATTGTGATCCACACAGTCAAAGGCTTTGGCATAGTCAATAAAGCAGGAATAGATGTTTTTCTGGAACTCTCTTGCTTTTTCGATGATCCAGTGGATGTTGGCAATTTGATCTCTGGTTCCTCTGCCTTTTCTAAAACCAGCTTGAATATCTGGAAGTTCACAGTTCACGTATTGCTGAAGGCTGGCTTGGAGAGTTTTGAGCATGACTTTACTAGCATGAGAGATGAGTGCAATTGTGCAGTAGTTTGAGTATTCTTTGGCATTGCCTTTCTTTGGGATTGGAATGAAAACTGACCTTTTCCAGTCCTGAAGCCACTGTTGAGTTTTCCAAGTTTGCTGGCATAGCATGCTTAGAAGTTCCCATCACTATGACTTGGCACCTGGGATCCGTATCCAGTCCATCCCAAAGACTCATAAACTGAGCTTTCATCATGCTTAGGCTTCATGGTCAGAAACTGAACATTCTCATGATCAGATGGCTCAAGTCCTGATACCTGAACTCAACATAAAGCTTTTCCCATACTCACTGCATTTGGGAGGTGTTCCTCCAGTAGGTCCCGCAACTTGTGATCTTTGGGTAAAAGCCTTGCCACACACTTTACATCTGTGTGCTCTCTCTTCAAGATGAACATTCTGCCATCTAGTGATAAATGAACAAGAACATGAAGCTTCGCCATATTCACTGTAATTTAAATCATGATATATTTGGTAAGTCTATGGCACAACCTAAAAGCTATTCAAAATTCAGTAATTAGTATTGTTTGGTGCAGTACAAACAACTTGATTACTGGTGCAAGGGGGACCAATGAGAAAAGATTGCTCACATTCCTGGCACTGGTGATGAACTTTTTTGAGAATGAGTAGATTTTCAACGGCCTGACCACATTCAATATCATCTGCGCTTGGTCCAGTGTGAATATTCTCATGAAGCATAAGATATGAACCACTGCCAAAAGCACTGCAACCTCAATTATATTTTCAAGGGCTCTCACCTCTGTACATCATCTGATGGCAAGTTAGGCTTGAAAGTACACTGAAGAATTTACCACACATCACATTTTTAATGTTTCTTTCTAATATGGATCATAAGGTATGCATTCAGACTAAGTACTCTGAGACCCTCACTACATTTGTAATGTTCCACTCTTCTATGAATTATCTGATCATGAGGCTTCCACATACAAAAGTTTTGCCACATTCATGACATTTGTATAGTTTCTTTTGAACTCTGACAGTTAAAGATCAGCATTTATCATACTTGGATGATGTCTCTCATTTGTGGATTTTCTGATGTTTAGTGAGGTTTGAGACCTGAGTAAAGGATTTTTCACACTCAAAACATTTGAAAGGTCTCTCTACATAATGTACTCTCCGATGACTTGTAAGGTGTGATTTTTCAACCAAAACACCTGCCACACATTACATTTGTAAGTCTTCTCTCCCGTATGTATTCTCCAATGAAGCTGAAGATGTGCTTTTTGACTAAAGGCTTTTCCACACTCATTACATTTGTAAGGTTTCTCTCCAGTATGAATTCTTTGATACTTGGCAGGGGTTGCCTTTTCACTAAAGTCCTTTCCACATTGATTACATTTGTAGGGTTTCTCTCCCGTGGGGATTTGAAAGGTTGCTGACCGAAAAGACGCCGGGATTCTTGGCCTCTGGAGGAAAAGAATTCAATCTGGGGCAAGACACGAGGCTTGATCACTCAGAGCTTTTGTGTAATAAAGTTTTATTAAAGTATAAAAGAGATAGAGAAACCTTCTGACATAGGCATCAGAAGGGGGCAGAAAGAGTACCCTCCTGCTAGTCTTCAGCTGGATGTTATACAATCACTACCAGTCTGTTAATGAAAGAAAGGAATGTCTTAAAACTCAGAATGGCACCAGGCCCCTCATCCATAAGATGCATTTTGGGATAATCTTGGCACCAGACAATTCATCCTGGGCCATAAAAAGATTGACTTGAATCTTGTAGAAGGGCAGATTACCATACAAATAGTTTCATTTACATAGATTACGGGAACAATATCTGTGTATAACATACTGGTTTGTCAGGTAGGTTCTGAGCCATTAGGCAGAACTTACTTGAAAAGGTAGTTTGGGGTAAATGCATAGTACATTAACATAGCTTAAGACAAACATTTCCATAAGAAAAATGCATTGGTTAACTCAAGGTTTGAGAATAGTTAACTTCAGGAGAAACCAGGTGTCATAAATTTATATACAGAAGGAAAAAAATATCGCTAGTTTGTTTCCTCCTGCCACTTAAGAGAGATTAAAAATGTCTGACCCTTGCAGCCTATTTCCTCCGTTTGCAGACCCAATTTGTTTCCTACTGCAGCTTAAAAGAGATAAAAATGTCTGACACTTGCAGCCTGCTGCTGCTGTTGCTGCTAAGTCGCTTCAGTCGTGTCTGACTCAGCGACCCCATGGACTGCAGCCTACCAGGCTCCACCGTCCCTGGGATTCTCCAGGCATTGCAGCCTAGTTCCTCCATTTGGAGACCCCTGGCCTTCCTGCCTGTTACCCTCTCAGATTCTCTCAAGAATTAAAAGGTATGAACTGTAACTAAACAGCTTACCACAAAAATTACAGTTATAACCTTCTCCCACTTTTCTTTGCTTTACTCCACTATGAACTCTCTGATGATCTGAGGTTTGGTTTTCAACTAAAGACACTGCCACATACCTCACATTTATATAATATACATCCTATATGAATTATCTGTTGTCTAGAGAGATTTGCTTCAGTACGCTTACCTGGAAAATCCCATGGATGGAGGAGCCTGGTGGGCTGCAGTCCATGGGGTCGCTAAGAGTGGGACATGATTGAACTACATCACGTTCACTTTTCACTTTCAGGCACTGGAGAAGCACATGGCAACCCACTCTAATGTTCTTGCCTAGAGAATCCCAGGGACGGGAGAGCCTGGTGGGCTGCTGTCTGTGAGGTCGCACACAGTTGGACACGACTGAAGTGAATTAGCAGCAGCAGCAGCAGCAGAGAGATTTGAGGAGTGATTAAAGCTTCTCCGACACTCATTACGTTTGAAAGGTTTCTCTCCAGTATGAATTCTTTGATTATTTGCGAGGGTTGTTTTATGACTGAAGACCTTGCCACACTCATCACATTTGTAAAGTTTCTCTCCCTTATGAATTCTCTGATGAACTGCAAGGTGTGAATTTGTACTGAAGACCTTGACACATATGTCACACTTATGTAATATCTCATCTGAATAAATTATCTGATGATTCCTGAGAGCTGAGACATGACTAAAGGTTTTGCTACACTCAATACACTTGGAAGCTCTTTCCTGGTATGCTGTTGGATCTTGTGTCAGTCACGAAGGATGCAAACAATCATTCCCAAATATATTAGAAAGGTTAGTTTGGACACCAGGAGATATTCCTTGAAATGGTGAAAGTGACAAACTACTGTTGACTACCTCATAACTTTATTACATTTAGAAATTATCCCTTCAGTTTGAAATATCTGCAGTTTATCCTGCACATTTAATCCAAGCCTATTTACAAAGGGCTTGATTTCCACATCCTTTCTACACTGTTGACCTCTGCCATCAATGAGATTTCCATCATGAGTTATACGCATTCCTTTGTTATTTCTTCCACCACTTCTCCAGTGACACTCAAAGTCATACATGTCTTCCTGGAGTTCTCTGAGGTAAAAATGTTCGATTTCATGACTTTTAGGTCTTCCCAAGATTGCTGTTTGGAATACTTCTCCTGTATCACTGTCTGTTTTGAGTTGTAATTGGTCGACCACATGTATCAGATAGACAGATCTACAAGACATAAAGAATCTATTCACTAAAATTCATCAATAAGTGTCTCAGTGTCTATTACACCAAAAATAATACATCTATCACAGTTATAAAACTTTCCCCAACTATGTAATATTTTTCATTTTCAAAAATTTTTGAAACTTTCCAAATATGATCTTAAAATTCTGAGAAACACTAGAGCAATAAGCTTGTTTCCTTAAAAAAAAAAAAAAAAGACTTGTAAAAGATAATTAAAATTGATTTTAGGGAAGAATACTTGCAAATGGTATTAGAGCCGCGGCTTCCGACCAGGGGCGGGGCGGGCACCCGCTGTGCGCAGAGTTCGTGGGAGGGGTGGGGCGCGGAGGGGGCGGGGCCTGTTACCTTGACAGCATTAAGTTACCCTCTGTAACACTGCTCAGGTAAAAGCTTCAAGTTATGTCGGAAGCCAAGACACTTCCTCTTAAGACTAAAAGGGTTTCTCAATAAAAGCTGTTTTTCACAGCACGGTGCGCTTAGATCTGCTAGTGAGGCTGAAGCAATTCAGGAATCTGGAACTTGGACAGTTTTAAGACACAAGAATGGGACGAGTCTCTATATTACAAACACAAAACTCCCTGGGTAGAAATGTGCTATTCCTACTGGCACCCTACAAAACAACCAACTCAGAATAGTGCTTAGTTCAACAAACTCAGGGTCAGTACCTGGGTGTCTGAGATGGAGGATGTGATCATTTGGGTCACTAACCACAGCCTTAAAAAGAGCAAGACACTTTAAATGATTATAAACTGCGTTGTTGTTTCTTCTATCCAACGTGTTTTCATTATTTCCCTTTCTAAACCTTATATGCAGAGTACATCATGAGAAACGCTGGACTGAAAGAAGCACAAGCTGGAATCAAGACTGCCGGGAGAAATATTAATAACCTCAGATATGCAGATGTCACCACCCTTATGGCAGAAAGTGAAGAGGAACTAAAAAGCCTCTTGATGAAAGTGAAAGAGGAGAGTGAAAAANAGTACATCATGAGAAACGCTGGACTGAAAGAAGCACAAGCGGGAATCAAGACTGCCGGGAGAAAGATTAATAACCTCAGATATGCAGATGTCACCACCCTTATGGCAGAAAGTGAAGAGGAACTAAAAAGCCTCTTGATGAAAGTGAAAGAGGAGAGTGAAAAAGTTGGCTTAAAGCTCAACATTCAGAAAACGAAGACCTTGGCATCCTGTCCCATCACTTCATGGGAAATAGATGGGGAAACAATGGAAACAGTGTCAGACTTTATTTTGGGGGGCTCCAAAATCATTGCAGATGGTGACTGCAGTCATGAAATTAAAAGATGCTTACTCCTTTGAAGAAAATTTATGACCAACCTAGACAGCATATTCAAAAGCAAAGACATTATTTTGCCAACAAAGGTCTGTCTAGTCAAGGCTATGGTTTTTCCTGTGGTCATGTATGGATGTGAGAGTTGGACTATGAAGAAATCTGAGTGGCGAAGAATTGATGCTTTTGAACTGCGGTGTTGGAGATGACTCTTGAGAGTCCTCTGGACTGCAAAGAGATCCAGCCAGTCCATTCTGAAGGAGATCAGCCCTGGGATTTCTTTGGAAGGAACGATGCTAAAGCGTAAACTCTAGTACTATGGCCACCTCATGCAAAGAGTTGACTCATTGGAAAAGACTCTGATGCTGGGAGGGATTGGAGGCAAGAGGAGATGTGTATAAGAGACAAAAAGAGATCCAGCCAGTCCATTCTGAAGGAGATCAGCCCTGGGATTTCTTTGGAAGGAACGATGCTAAAGCGTAAACTCTAGTACTATGGCCACCTCATGCAAAGAGTTGACTCATTGGAAAAGACTCTGATGCTGGGAGGGATTGGAGGCAAGAGGAGAAGGGGACGGCAGAGGATGAGATGGCTGGATGGCATCACTGACTCGATGGACGTAAGTCTGAGTGAACTCCGGGTGTTGGTGATGGACAGGGAGGCCTGGCTTGCTGCGATTCATGGGGTCGCAAAGAGTTGGACACGACTGAGCAACTGAACTGAACTGAACTGATACTGTGAAAGTATTATCACAATATGTTTACCTAGCATCCATAATTTCTTATAGATAACCTAAAAAGAGAAAGCAAAATAGAAGAGAAAAACTTTTTTTTTTCTTTTGATGAGAACTGCATTATTCTTTAAAATACTCTATTCTATACTTTGGAGGAAGTGCTTAGTCACTCAGCTGTGTCGGATTCTTTGCAACCCCATGGACCATAGCCTGCCAGGTTCCTCTGTCTGTGGGACTCTCCAGGCAAGAACACTTGAGTGGGTTGCCATGCCCTCCTCCAGGGGATCTTCCCAACCCAGGGATCAAACCCAGGTTTTGTGCACTGCAGGCAAATTCTTTACTGTCTGAGCCACCAGGGAAGCCTGACTATTAAGTATCTTTTCCAAAAACTTGTTTAGGAAATTACACTAAATAGCATCAATAATGTAATTTCAAGTTGATTATATGTTCAGTATGAACATAATTAGAATTTTTCACTATTTGCAAGTTGTCATATATTTTAGGACTTTATTTTCTAAAGCTATGACAAAGCTCGACAACATATTGGACATTATTTTGCCCCCAAAGGTCTCTTTAGTAAAGCTATGGTCTTTCCAGTAGTTATGTATGGATATTAGAGCTGGACCATAAAGAAGGCTGAGTGGTAAAGAACTCATGCTTTTGAACTGTGGTGTTGGAGAAGACTCTGAGAGTCCCTTGGACTGCAAGATCAAACCAGTCAATCCTAAGGGAGATCAATCTTGATTATTCACTGGAAGGGTTGATGTTGAAGCTGAAGCTCCAATACTTTGGTCACGTGATGTGAAGAGCCGACTCATTAGAAGAGCCCCTGATGCTAGGAGAGACTGAAAGCAGGAGAAGGGGAAGACAGAGAGTGAGATGGCTGAATGGCATCATCAACTCAATGGACATGAGTTTCAGCAAGCTCTGGGAGATGGTGAAGGACAGGGAAGGCTGGCATGCTGCTGTCCATAGGGTTGCAAAGAGTCGGACATGACTGTCCAAATGAACAACAACGTTCTCTCAAATGTGTGTAAAGAAGTCTGAAAAACAGTCTTCCAAAGATTTGGGATTTATGGATAAGCACCATACCCCATCAAATCATGGAATCTTATCAACATTTTCAGAACCTTCAAAAATGGCAGATTACACGTTATTTTCCAAAACACATGTCAAAATATATCAGTCTTAGCAATATCTTCTTAGATGCCCTTCTAGTAGCCAACTCCCACACTTAGGTTTGTTTCAGAGCAGGCTGTTTGATTCGAAATCTCATAGGCATTCTTTTCCTTATTCAGTTCGTTTCACTCGCTCAGACGTGTCTGACTCTTTGCGACCCCATGAATCGCAGCACGCCAGGCCTCCCTGTCCATCACCAACTCCCGGAGTTCACTCAAACTCATGTCCATCGAGTTGGTGATGCCATCCAGCCATCTCAACCTCTGTCGTCCCCTTCTCCTCTTGCCCCCAATCACAGCTCTTTGTTCAGCTGAGGAGTGAGAACAGTACAGGTGGGTCTGGAAAAATATTCCACAAATTCTTCCACTGCTTTGCTTCCTCCTAAATATACCAGGAAGAATGTAATATATGTATCTAACACCCTTTCAAGAAATACTGAGTCAAAAGTAAAGGACAGAAAANTTGCCCCCAATCACAGCTCTTTGTTCAGCTGAGGAGTGAGAACAGTACAGGTGGGTCTGGAAAAATATTCCACAAATTCTTCCACTGCTTTGCTTCCTCCTAAATATACCAGGAAGAATGTAATATATGTATCTAACACCCTTTCAAGAAATACTGAGTCAAAAGTAAAGGACAGAAAACAGAAAATTGGGTATCTTTTAAACTTTGGCATTCAGTTTTATACATAATTAAACTCTGATGCTGGGAGGCTTTGGGGGCAGGAGGAGAAGGGGATGACAGAGGATGAGATGGCTGGATGGCATCACCAACTCGATGGTCGTGAGTTTGAGTGAACTCCGGGAGTTGGTGATGGACAGGGAGGCCTGGCGTGCTGGGATTCATGGGGTCGCAAAGAGTCAGACACGACTGAGCGACTTAACTGAACTGAACTGAAGCTCTGGGAAACCCTCTGATGTAACATGAAATGGGCAGATTATTGGAAGAAAGGGTCATTTTAAATTTGTGATGCCACATCATGTCTGTGTCAACAGGGCTCTAAGATCATGCAAGGAAAACAGGCCTCCCAAGAGACGCATAGGGAAAAATGCAAAATACTCAAGAGGAGATCCCAATGTCCAAAGAGCAGCTATCCTCGCCCAGGGAGAACAGGTTCTTCTAGGTCTCCAGGATCATGTCCCTGTACAAGGCCCTCTGAACAGAGTCCAGGCATTCCCACTTCTCCTGAGAGAATTCGAACACCACATCCTTGAACGTTAATCATCCCTGAAATGAGAATATATTTCACCAATGGATCCTGAGAAGACTTCTTATCTTCATAAAAACTGAAAAGATGATGAGAGGGGTAAGGATTGATTCAGATATGTTCTGAAAGAGTTGTGTTAAGGTATTTGGAGGGCGTCCCTGGTGGCTCAGAAGGTAAAGAATCTATCTGCAGTAGAAGAGACCTGGGTTCAATCCCTGGGTCAGGAAGATCTCCTGGAGAATGGAATGGCTACCCATTCTAATATTCTTGCCTGGAGAAGTCCATGGACAGAGGAACTGGTGGGCTACAGTCCATGAGGTAACAAAGAGTTGAACACAACTAAGCAGAGAAACTAACACACATTGTGTCCCTTAAATTCTTATGTATTTTCATAAAATATTTTTATATCTTCCAATAAATTTGTATTTTTCACTTTTTGTGAAGAATCCCTGAAAAATAGTTCATAACAAAAAGTTGTCTATGCAAAAGTGTCAGATACTATGCTCTACACATTGAGAGATATTCAATACCTAAATGAGTTACACTCTGAGTGGTGGCTTCAGAGATGACAAAGTCCAGCAGTGGCTTTAAAGAAAAATCAAAATCATCAATCATGATAATGACAGAAATAGCAATGACTGAAAGTGTTTGAATACTCTAAGTCAAGAAGCTAAGCAGTGACACTTATGGCTCAAAGAAATCAAGAAAAGGTTTGAAAATCTCCATGAAACTCAAAGTGCAACATTCCAAAATTTATAACATGCATGAAACATATTAAAAAGCAGAGACATTACTTTGGCAACAACAGTCCGTCTAGTCAAGGCTATGGTTTTTCCAGTGGTCATGTATGGATGTGAGAGTTGGACTATAAAGAAAGCTGAGCACTGAAGAATTGATGCTTTTGTACTGTGGTGTTGGAGAAGACTCTTGAGAGTCCCTNTGGTTTTTCCAGTAGTCATGTATGGATGTGAGAGTTGGACTATAAAGAAAGCTGAGCACTGAAGAATTGATGCTTTTGTACTGTGGTGTTGGAGAAGACTCTTGAGAGTCCCTTGGACTGCAAGGAGATCCAACCAGTCCATCCTAAAGATCAATACTGGGTGTTCATTGGAAGGACTGATGGTAAAGCTGAAACTCCAGGACTTTGGCCACCTCATGCAAAGAGCTGACTCAATGAAAAGACCCTGATGTTGGGAAAGATTGAGGGCAGGAGGAGACGGGGATGACAGAGGATGAGATGGCTGGATGGCATCACCAACTCGATGGACATGGGTCTGGGTAGACTGGGAGTTGGTGATAGACAGGGAGGACTGGCGTGCTGTGATTCATGGGGTCACAAAGAGTTGGACACGACTGAGCAACTGAACTGAACTGAACTGAACTAAGTGAGGGACATAATAAAAGAGAAGTCTACATGGCTAAGAAACTTCTCAGGTGGTTCAGTGGTAAACAACATGCTTGCCAATGCAGGACACCCAGGAGATTCAGGTTTGAGCCCTGGGTTGGGAAGATCCCCTGGAGAAGGAAATGATGACTCACTTAAGTATTCTTTCTTGGGAAATCCCATGAACAGAAGAGCCGGATGGGCTACAGTCCATGGGATGCAAAGAGTCAGACAAGATAGAGCATGCCCATACACACGGCTAAATGGTTACCACAAAAAGGAAAAAGAAGTCTAATCAGGAAACTATTTTTACATCTCAAGGAAGGAGAAAGAGAACAAACTAAATCCAGCTTTGGCAGAACAAAAGAGTTAAATAAGAAAGATTCAGATCCTGCAAACCCACTCCTGGGCATTTATCTGAAGAAAAACCATAATTCTAAAAGAAAATGCACCCTAATGTTCACTGCAGCACTATTTACAATAGGCAAGGCATGGAAACAAACTAAATGCCCAGCAACAGAGGAATGGATAAAGAAGATGTACATATATACAAGAATATCAGTCGTGTCTGACTCTTTGTGATCCCACGGACTATAGAGAATACTGGAATGGGTAGCCTTTCCCTTCTCCAGGGGATCTTCCCAACCCAAGGATCAAACCCAGGTCTCCTGCATTGCAGGCAGGTTCTTCACCAACTGAGCTATCAGGGAAGCCCGAATGAAATGTTAACTTCTGCATTAGAAAAAAAATGAAAGAATGCCATTTGCAGCTACATGAATGGAATTAGAGATTATCATACTAAGTGAATAAGCCAATGACAAATTATCACTTATATGTGAAATTTAAAAAAGATCCAATTGAACTTACATACGAAACAGAAACAGACCCAGAAACGCAGAAAACAAACACAGAAGCGACCAAAGTGGAAGGTAGGAGGGATAAATCAGGATTTGGGATTAATACAGACACACTCCTAGGTATAAAACAGATACCCAACAAGGAGCTACTACACAGCACAGGGAACTATACTTCATAGTTTGTAATAGCCTGTAAGGGAAAAGGATGTGTCAAAGAATATATGTAAATAAAACTGAATCACTTTGCTCTATACCCAAAATTAACTGAATATTGTAAATCAACAACTTCAATAAAAAATTTCTAAGTAATAATAACTACAAATTATGTATCATAAAATAAACAGGTAAATTTGTAGAAACATACTATCTAATCCTTAATCATAAAGCCAATATAAATGTGAACCAAATTATCACTAGAAAGATTCAAGCAGTAATTAAAATCCTCAAACTAAGAAAAACCTAGGGTCAGATGCCATCTGTGAAATTATACTAAACCTTTACAAAAGAAGTACCTCTAATCCTGCCAAAAATATTATGAAGAGTTGAAGATGCAACATTGACAAACTCACTGAATGGAGCCAACATGATTCTGAAATCGACCCAAAAAAGATAAAAGAACAAAAAAGTAAAATCCAATACTCCCTGATGAATATTGATGCAAAATCCCTAAAAAAAAAAAACACAGCAAACCAACTTCAACACTATATTAAAAAGATCTGAATTGATGACCAAGTGAATTTTATTCATATAAAGCAAAGAGGACTCAACAAACAAAAATCAATTTACACATCACATTAACAGAATAAAGGGAAAAAACAACAGATGACCACCTCAATTGATACAGAAAAAAAGCATATTACAAAATTCAACAACCTTTAAATATATATACACAAACTAGAAAAATTAAAGTATCTCAAAGTACAATATACCCTGTATGAAAAGAGCACACCTAACATTGTTCTCAATGGTGAAAGACTGAAAGCTTTTCCTCTGAGATCGGGAAGAAGGGAAAGACGCGCACTCTGCACCACTGTTCAACAAAGGACTGACACCCCTAACCAGAGCAATTAGACAAGAAAAAGAAATCAAAGCTTCCCAAAGTGAAAACTTAGCAAGCTACCTTCTTTCCTAGAGGACAAGGTCTTTTATGTATAAACTGTAAAGACGCCACACAAACCCAAAAATCTCCTGCCACATCAAATAACAATTTTACCAAACTGGCAGATACAAAAGTCAACATGCAAATCAGTTGCATTTCTATGCACAATGAACAATATCAAAAGAAAATCACATAACAATTTTATTTACTATTATATTAAAAATGGATGAAATATTTAGGAATAATTCACCAAGGAGGTGAAACATATACACTGAAAACTACTTAACCACTTCTAAAAGAAATCTAAAATAAATAGATCTAGCAGTCATGGATTGGAAATCTCAGTACTCTTTAAATTTCTAAGTTACCCAAAGTGTTCCACAAATTTAATGAATTCATTATGAAAATTACAATAGAAGTGTTTGCCAGAAGTCATAGAGAATCTCAAGGGACCATAAACTGCAGAAATACACTTCAGTTAGTAGAAAGATGTTGAGGTCCTTTAATGGACCAGAACCTGGTGGTCCGGAGACTACCGATAAGAAAGTAAAGGAGAGACAAAGAGGCTGATATTCCTTGGTTTATGCAGAAAGCCAACAAAATCTCCAACACAGGACTTGTTCTGTTCATGGAGGCCTCAGGCACCCTCTCGATGGGCTGAAGGCGCAGCACGCCTCTCTAAATGGAACACAGACTTCCGGACAGATCCAAAACAGCACACAGGAAGCCTCCTGTTAACAGGGAGAAGAAAGATGAAGCCCATCCTTTTTAAAATTTCAAGCCATATCACAATATAATCCAGATGGTGTAGTACTGGCATAAACACAGATTTATACACCAAGGGAATAGAAAAGAATGCTCAGAAATAACCATTTGCATATATTTAAAATCTAATGACAAGGATGCTAAGAAAACAGTGGAAAAAAGACAGTTGCCATAACAAATGGTGAATCTATGGGTTAAACAATGAAGAGGAAACCTCAAGAGTGATTAAGCCTGGTCCCTTGTCCCAAAGCTATATCTTCTTCTTCGGAGATCATGAATCTGATGTTGTTCACTGTAAGCTCTCATCTCTATGTACCATTACAAGACATTTCCAACCACTATTAATGTTTTGTTTTCCTCTCTGTCCTGAGATCTCATCTCTGTTCACACTTTTGATACATTCCCATCCATTTGGGGGTCTTGTTTTGTCTTCAAAACAAGTATCTCAAACTGAAATATATGATGATGAAAAGAGCACACCTAACATTGTTCTCAATGGTGAAAGACTGAAAACTTTTCCTCTGATATCGGGAAGAAGGCAAGGACGTGCACTCTGCATCAGTTTTCAACAAAGGATTGAAACCCCTAATCAGAGCAATTAGACAAGAAAAAGAAATCAAAGCTTCCCAAAGTGAAAAATTAAGAGCACACCTAACATTGTTCTCAATGGTGAAAGACTGAAAACTTTTCCTCTGATATCGGGAAGAAGGCAAGGACGTGCACTCTGCATCAGTTTTCAACAAAGGATTGAAACCCCTAATCAGAGCAATTAGACAAGAAAAAGAAATCAAAGCTTCCCAAAGTGAAAAATTAGAAAGTTACCTCCCTTCCTAGAGGACAAGGTCTTTTATGTATAAACTGTAGATTCCATACAGACACAAAACCCCCCCCGCCAGATCAAATAGCAACTTTAGCAAACTTGCAGGATACAAAAGTCAACGTGCAAATCAGCCGCATTTCTATACACAATGAACAATGTTAAAAGAAAATCACGAGGGATTGGGGGCAGAAGGAGAAGGGGATGACCGAGGATGAGATGGCTGGATGGCATCACGGACTCGATGGACCTGAGTCTGAGTGAACTCCGAGAGATGGTGATGAACAGGGAGGCCTGGCGTGCTGCGATTCATGGGGTCGCAAAGAGTCGGACACGACTGAGTGACTGAACTGAACTGAACTGAATTTTTAATAAAATATTTTCATCTGAAAAAAAAAAAAAAAAATTTTCAACAAAGGATTGAAACCCCTAATCAGAGCAATTAGACAAGAAAAAGAAATCAAAGCTTCCCAAAGTGAAAAATTAAAAAGTTACCTCCTTTCCTAGAGGACAAGGTCTTTTATGTATAAACTGTAGATTCCATACAGACACAAACCCCCCCCCTGCCACATCAAATAGCAACTTTAGCAAACTTGCAGGATACAAAAGTCAACGTGCAAATCAGCTGCATTTCTATACACAATGAACAATGTTAAAAGAAAATCACATAACAATTTTATTTACTATTATATTAAAAATGGATGAAATATTTAGGAATAATTCACCAAGGAGGTGAAACATATACACTGAAAACTACTTAACCATTTCTAAAAGAAATCCAAAATAAACAAATAAATCTAGTAGTCATGGACTGGAAATCTCAGCATTCTATATTTCCAAGTTACTCAAAGTGTTCCACAGATTTAATGAATTCATTATGAAGCGTACAATAGAAATGTTGGCAGAAATAGAAAAAACTTGCCAGAAACAATAAAGAATCTCAAGGGGAGGACAAACTGCAAAAATACTCTTCAATAAGTACAAAGATGAAAGATGAAGGCTACCCTTTTTAAAATTTCAAGCCATATCACAACATAATCCAGATGGCGTAGTACTGGGATAAACAAGGATTTATACACCAAGGGAAACAGAAGAGAATGTTCAGAAATAACCATTTGCATATATTTAAAATCTAATGACAAGGATGCTAAGAAAACCCAGTGGAAAAAAGACAGTTGCCACAAGAAATGGTGAATCTATGGGTTAAATAATGAAGAGGAAACCTCACCTGCATCAAAAGTAAAAACATCTCTGTGCCAAACCACAAAATGAACACAGTGAAAAGACAAAATCTGAAGAATGAAGGCAATGAAAGTGAATTTCAAGCTCTCAGAGATTTAGATTCATGTCACAGTTTCAAACAGATGATGGAATTGCACACCCTTTATCACTGATACCTGATTCTGAACTTTCCATCCCATTTCCAATCAGGATTTTGAAATCAGTGACTCACTCACTTAGCTTCAATTATCTTAGAACAAATTTCCCTTTTTAGGTCTACTTCCAGATTTTACCAGGTACTGTGCATGTTAATACCTGACTTCCACCCACAGCTTCTTAATTGACAGAGAGCAGACTGCACATCCAGAAGGACTCGAGGCAATCCCTGCTGCCAAACAGCACTGAGACCCCTTCTCAAACCTGTGCGTGTGAAGCCCTGCCCAGGATGGTGCCCTCCACACAAGGTCCAGGCCACTGGGTCATGCGGAGATGGGATCTAAGTGGAGAGACAGGCCCTGAGGGAAGCTCCCTGGTGAGTGTGCATGTACAGGTATCAGGAAGGATATTTCAGAGTCAGAGATGACTAGTAAGTCCAAAGAA
Source organism: Oreotragus oreotragus (assembly GCA_006410675.1). Taxonomy (NCBI): domain Eukaryota; kingdom Metazoa; phylum Chordata; class Mammalia; order Artiodactyla; family Bovidae; genus Oreotragus; species Oreotragus oreotragus. Next base: position 42,197 of record SJYX01022912.1, read on the forward strand.
GGGATTTCAGGAAGGACAGACTGAGAATCAACTGAGACTATGATTTTACCTGAGAAAGAGCCATTCCTCTTTTCTTGCCTTTTTTCCTCCTCTTCCCAGCTTCTTCCTCAGACAATGTAAGTTTTTAGAAGTTGATCTGGCAAGGGGAAAACAGGCTGCTTCAGGCTTAGAATCAACATCCCCCCTTCGTTTGCCACAACCACAAAAACCGGAAGACGTCACTATGTGGAACAGTCCTTTGGTGTCCACTGCCTCAGGTGGGATGCTGTTTCTGCCCTCCTGTTTATTCCCTCACACCTGTCCTTTCCCCCTCGGCAACTTGTTTCTCCTCTTGCTGCCCTTCTCCCCACCCCCACCCTTCTAATTGTCCTAAACATCTATACATCTGTCTCTTTCTTTCTCCAACTCTGCTCCCTCTCTGCCTTCTAGTCACTCCCCTTCTCTCCCTGTTACACTCCCACTCTGGGGCACTCCAGGTGTCTAGGCTTCCTTCCTTCTCTTCTAGTCAACACCCATCCCTGTTTCTCTCCCAGGATCACCCCTGTCAGCCCTCCTACCGCAGATGCGGGGCCCCTGTCTCCTTGTCTCCAACTCCTGGAATCCCACGCCTTCGTCCCTTTCTCTTTCACCCACCCGCTGCTTTAAGGGCTAACTCTGCTTCATGTTACCATCCCTTTGCAACTGCCTCAGCCATCCTGGGCGACCCCGTCGGTTCTCTCATTGTTTCCCACTTCTGAGTTTGCCTTTCACTCTCAGTCACTGCTTCTTCTGATCCCCCGCGCCCACGTGTCTACAGAAATGATGAGTAAATGAAACGCCCGTCTATCAAAAGAGCACCTTTTCCAACGAGACGGACTCATGACGGAAAAACACTGGGTGTCACACGTCCAGCCCAGGGGTGAGGAAAAGGGACTAATCAGGAAGGGAGGCCTGCGGGGCAGAACGATCTGCCTGAGCGGGGGCAGAGAGGCTGGGAGCCAGGCGGGCTCTCCAGAATCCCAGGGCCGGGAGAGGACGCGGCTTCTCCAGGAGTGGGGCTGTCGACGCGACCTCCAGGGGCTTACAGGGTGAGGCAGTGGAGGTGGGAGTGCCCGAATCCCCCTCGTGCCTGGGGACTTTACAGGGCACAGGCATAGGTACTAACGGTTAAGTTTTAAGCAGGAATATATCCTGAAAGGCGCTGTGTCTGGGGCCGAAGGCCGAAATGCAAATGGCAAGGACGAGCCTTAGAGCGATTTCGAACACTCGACCTGCAACCCCGGCCTCTGGGTTTATTTGCGGTGGACGGGGCAGTATTGGGACATTACTTCCGCAGAACCAGCGGGACCCTGAAGACCGGCGTGGCGAGGGCGGGCTGGACGGCTGGGCGCACAGCACACCTTTACTCTAGGAGAAAAAAACTCAAGGGCCGCCCGGCAACATTCTGTCGCGGCCTTCCGCTTCCGCAGGAAACTGCGCGGATTCCGAGGCGGAGCTTCCGGGTCGAGGGCTGGGCGGATCGCTGCAGGAGAGGGGCGGGGCGAGGAGCGTCCAGGTCTGCAGAGCGAGAGCAAGGTGGGGCAAGGGGCCGGGAGGTGTTTAACAGTCTTGTGATGCCCCATAAATTACAGCCTGTTTTTTAAAATTTGTTGCCTTTAACATCTAAATAGATAGCATATTCTTCTATAATTACAATATGGAAATGTCAATGAACAAAATAAACTTTTTGTCATATGTTGAGGAAAGAATGGTGGTAGTAGTGAAAGTCGCTCAGTAGTGTCCGACTTTGCGACCCCATGGTCTATACGGTCCATGGAATTCTCCAGGCCAGAACACTGGAGTGGGTAGTCTTTCCCTTCTGCGTGGGATCTTCCCAAGCCAGGGATCTAACCCAGGTCTCCCGCGTTGCAAACAGATTCTTTACCAGCTGAGCCACAAGGGAAGCCCCTGTTAGTAAGATTCATCCAGTGTTTTAGCAACAACATCTAAGCAGCCAGGGTGTGGGGACAGACTTAAAAATCTGCAATCCGTGCCTATCTTTGAGTTCTTCTTTTAGTGACTGTTGCCTGCTAGAANGATTCTTTACCAGCTGAGCCACAAGGGAAGCCCCTGTTAGTAAGATCCATCCAGTGTTTTAGCAACAACATCTAAGCAGCCAGGGTATGGGGACAGACTTAAAAATCTGCAATCCGTGCCTACTATGATTTCTTCTTTTAGTGCCTGTTGGCTGCTAGACAGTTCTCTACTCCTTAAATTCTTCCGATTTAATTTGAATTTTATACATTACTCCACAGCCTCCTGGAAATTTTGAAGACTTGGGTCACTTTGAGCTCCCCCTCGGGATGTGAGGAAAACATGCACTGGGCACAGTGGAGAGGAGGAAGCTGGTGGGTTCCGCAGACCAAAGGCACTGCCACACTGCCCTGGCGGGGCTCCAGGCCGCCATGCAGGCAGAGGCGGCCGGCCTTCCCAGGTCACTGTGTCACCCCGTTACACTTTTAAGGCAAAAGCCTTAAACTTTGGAGACCAGTATGCTGGAAACTAGGATATGTCCTCCTAACAAGTAGAAAAGTTTCAATAAAGATTTTATTTTCCTTTTAAATATTTTTTTGAAATTACAAAAGTATGACAACACATTTACATGAGGCTTTCAAAATAGTTACAGACAGTTCCACTATATATTACAATTTTTTAAGTAGACAAATTAAGATTTTTAGTTGGATTTTCAGTATTAAACTCTCAAAATTAGTAGAATGGACAGGAAAGTAGGATATACTAGACCTGAGAAGAACTGTGAACCAATTCAACATAATTAAGACTTATACAATTTTCACACAAGAGCAGGATACAAATTTTATTCAAGTTCCCANAGTATTAAACTCTCAAAATTAGTAGAATGGACAGGAAAGTAGGATATACTAGACCTGAGAAGAACTGTGAACCAATTCAACATAATTAAGACTTATACAATTTTCACACAAGAGCAGGATACAAATTTTATTCAAGTTCCCATAGACTATTAACCAGGAGACACTGGAACATGACATAAAACAAGGTGCAAAAGTTTCATGGCCTAAATAAAGAGTATTGAAATCATACAGCGCCTGCTCTTTTATTGCTGTGAAACTATGTGAGAAATCAATACCAAGAGGTATTTGAAAATAACCCACATAGTTTCAAGTGCAATAAATAAATAAATGTTCTTGCCTGTCCTGCTCCCGGCAATTCAGGGGTTGGGAACCTGCCCTCCAATTCCTAGAGGGCAGTAATTGGATGCAGAACATTTCCTGCCATTAGAATAACTTAACCATCTTAAGAAAACAAGAAAATTTTCTGGATTCCTCTTGGTACTGCAAACTAAAATAAGAAATACAAAACTAAGGTAAGGTGAAGTTGCTCAGTCGTGTCCGACTCTTTGCGACCCCATGGACTGAAACCTACTAGGCTTCTCCGTCCATGGGATTCTCCAGGCAAGACTACTGGAGTGGATTGCCATTTCCTTCTCCAGGAGATCTTCCCGACCCAGGGATCGAACCTGGGTCTCCCGCATTGGAGGCAGACGCTTTAACCTCTGAGCCAGCAGGGAAGCCCGCACCATGTGACAAAGAAGACAAAAAAAAATCAGTAAACTTGGATTTCATAGTGAAAAATAGATGATGGAATGAAAAGCCCCCTAGCCCTCTTAAACATGGTGTTTAATACCTACAATCAACATTCCCCCTTCCTGAGCCCCAACTACACATGCAGGGAAGCCCTCCATGGGAAACAGACAGTCCTCTGTGCCCACTGTCTCAGGAGGTACTCAGGACAGTCAGTTCCGGCACAGAGACCAACACAGGAGTTTTCCCATACTTTCCCTCGGATCACATTCCCCTCCTGGTGAGGCCTCATGTACCCAGCAGCAGGGGGCACCTCCGCTGACCCCATGATCCCCTTTAGGTCACACAGCAGGCCCTAGTCCATCCCCATGCAGAGCAGAGTGGCCTCCTCATCCCTGGGGCTGTTCTAAGTCTCAGAAGTGGAGCCTAAGAGCCTTGGTTCTCAATGTAGGATCCAGATAAGATTTCCTACACTGTGAACATACCTGGGACTAGGACCCATACAAGTATCTGAGGACGTCTGGTAGGGGAGGGGGTACCATACATGGTTTTGCAAAATGCTTCATGGATCTTATGGGAAACATGGGTTGCACACCATTAAAGGTGGCAAACCCAGGCCACCTCCTACTTTCTTCTTTTCCAGCCTTACTGAAATAGAACTAATCAAATGGATATGTGTATACTTATCATGCATGATGTGACCATTTAACAGATGTATACACTGTGAAATATTTATCACAAGCCAGTCACCAATGCATCCATCAACTCCCAGTTTCCATGTTTTGTATGGTGTGAACACTTAAGATTTACTCTACTGGCAAACTTAAAGTATGTAGTAACACAGAAAAATTTACTGCAGTTAGAATGCTCCCCAGAACTTACTCATTTTACAACTCAAAGTTCATACATTAACATCTTCCCATCTATAGATGCCTTTGGGTACAATACTCATTTTCACTATATTGATTCTTCCAATCCACGAACATGGTATATTGCTCCATCTATTTGTGTCATCTTTCTTTCACTAGTCTTTTATAGTTTTGTACACGTAAGTCTTTTTGTTTCTTTAAGTGAATTTATTCATAAGCACTTCATTCTTTTCATTGCAATGTTGAGTGGGATTGTTTCCTTAGTTTCTCTTTTTTCATTGTTAGTATATAGGAATGCAAGAGATTTCTGAGTATTAATTTTATATCCTGAAACTTTACTGTATTCATTGATTAGCTCTAGTAATTTTCTAGTGGTATCTTTAGGGTTCTCTATATAGAGGATCGTGTCATCTGCAAACAGTAAGAATTTTACTTCTTTTCCAATCTGGATTCCTTTTATTTCTTTTTCTTCTCTCACTGCTAGGACTTCCAAAACTATGTTGAATAGTTGTGGTGAGAGTGGGCACCCTTGTCTTCTTCCTGATTTCACAGGAAATAGCATGCACAACTTTTGTGTGGTTTCTTTGAAAGACATATATTTTTAAGTCTAATACACTCTGATGTCTTGAGAAAGCCCTTGCCTACACATTTCATGACTTCTCTTCAATATGGACTCTTACTGCATAATACTTCAACTCAAGGTGAAATTTTTTCTACTCATATTGCATCTGTAAGGCATTGCTCTAGTATCGTCCCCAAACTTTACTGTTTCAGAAAACTCCTTCCTACAAACACATTTGTGTGGCTTGTCTCCAGGATATATATTCCTACATACCTAGAGAGTGAGTAGTAATTGTAAAAACTGCCATAGTCATTGCATTTCTAAGTATAAAGTATTTGATAAATCCTGAGTTTAAGGCAGCACCTAAAAGCCTTGCCACATTACATACACTTGTAAGGATCTCCCTAGTATGGATCATCTGATGATTGGTGAGATATGAGCCCTGAGTGAAGGTTTTACACATTCATTATCACTTGTAAGCTTTTCCTTCAGAATGACTTCTTTACAGAATCATAAATTGAGACTGTTGTCAAGACACATTCATTACATCAACATAGCTTCTATGTATTAGAGTATGAATTTTCTCATGAAGCCTATATGGAAACACATGACAAAAGCCTCACCAAAGTGAATACATTTGTAAGGTCTCTTGCGTATGGATCACCTGACGTCTTCTTAGGCCTGAATGCTACCTGATGTATTTGACCCACTTATGACATTTCCTTTCTCTGGATTATGAATTCCCTGATGATGCGACTAATGAGACTTGTATTGAAGCACTGAGGTGAGGTGAGTTGAAGTCGCTCAGTCGTGTCCGACTCTCTGCGACCCCATAGATCGTAGCCTACCAGGCTCCTCCATCCATGGGATTTTCCAAGCAAGAGTACTGGAGTGGGTTGCCATTTTCTCTCCAGAGGATCTTCCCAACCCAGGGATCGAACCTGGGTCTCCCACATTGTAGGCAGACGCTTTACTGTCTGAGCCACCAGGGAAGCCATTGGAGCAGTGGTCACATATATTCCATTTACATCCTTTCTCTCATGTACAGGTGACCTTATGGTCCCCTTAAGATTTACTGCACTCTAAATGTATGGCTTCTTTCCAGTATGATATTTTTTTTCACGCTTTGCAAGGATTGAATGCCTTCTAAAACACTTGCGACAATCACTACATGGGTAAGACCTCAGAATTCATTACATGATGGTTAGTTAGTTCTGAACTCAGAATCCAAAGCTTTGCCACACTCACTGTATTTGTGCAGTTTTCCTACAGTCTGACTTTTCTGAAGGTCAAAAGGATGGTATACTTTACTGCATTTATTACATCTGTAAGGTTTCATTCCATATGGATTCACTGATTATCTCCAAAACAATTCCTGTGACTGAAGGCTTTGACATATAAATTACATTTATATTGTTTTCCTTAATGGTCAGTTACAGATGAATGTGCAATGAAAGCTCTGTCACGCGAATTATATTTGTATGATTTCTCTCTAGTATGTGTTCTCTGATGAATTTAAGGCCAGAAATCTGACTAAAGGCTTTGTCACACACGTTACATTTGTAAGGTTTCTCTCCAGTATGAATTCTCTGATGAATTCCAAGGTTGGCATTTTGAGAAAAGGACTGGCCACAAATTTCACACCCATATGGTTTCTCTCCAGTATTAATTCTCCGATGAACTACAACTTTGCACTTTGGCTAAAGGTTTGCTACATATATCACATTTATATGGTTTCTCTCCAGTAGATAGATAGAGTGCCTGATGAACTATGGATCGAGGTTTGTGACACTGTACAGCAGACAGGAATCAAGACTATCTCCAAGAAAAAGAAATGCAAAAAAGCAAAATGGCTGTCTGAGGAGGCCTTACAAATAGCTGTGAAAGAAGAGAAGCAAAAAGCAAAGGAGAAAAGGAAAGATATACAGATTTGAATGTAGAGTTCCAAAGAATAGCAAGGAGAGATAACAGAGCCTTCCTCAGTGATCAATGCAAAGAAATAGAGGAAAAGAACAGAATGAGAAGGACTACAGATGTCTTCAAGAAAATTAGAGATACCAAGGGAACATTTCATGCAAACATGGGCTGAATAAAAGACAGAAATGGTATGGACCTAACAGAAGCAGAAGATATTAAGAAGAGGTGGCAAGAATACACAGAAGTGTACAAAAAGATCTTCATGACCCAGATAATTATGATGATGTGATCACTCACCTAGAGCCAGACATCCTGGAATGTGAAGTCAAGTGGGCCTTAGGAAGCATCACTGTGAACAAAGCTAGTGGAGGTGATGGAATTCCAGTTGAGCTGTTTCAAATCCTGAAAGATGATGCTGTGAAAGTGCTGCACTCAATATGCCAGCAAATTTGGAAAACTCAGCAGTGGCCACAGGACTGGAAAAGGTCAGTTTTCATTCCAATTCCAGAGAAAGGCAATGCAAAAGAATGTTCAAACTACCATTCAATTGCACTCATCTCACACNTGGGTGTCACACGTCCAGCCCAGGGGTGAGGAAAAGGGACTAATCAGGAAGGGAGGCCTGCGGGGCAGAACGATCTGCCTGAGCGGGGGCAGAGAGGCTGGGAGCCAGGCGGGCTCTCCAGAATCCCAGGGCCGGGAGAGGACGCGGCTTCTCCAGGAGTGGGGCTGTCGACGCGACCTCCAGGGGCTTACAGGGTGAGGCAGTTGAGGTGGGAGTGCCCGAATCCCCCTCGTGCCTGGGGACTTTACAGGGCACAGGCATAGGTACTAACGGTTAAGTTTTAAGCAGGAATATATCCTGAAAGGCGCTGTGTCTGGGGCCGAAGGCCGAAATGCAAATGGCAAGGACGAGCCTTAGAGCGATTTCGAACACTCGACCTGCAACCCCGGCCTCTGGGTTTATTTGCGGTGGACGGGGCAGTATTGGGACATTACTTCCGCAGAACCAGCGGGACCCTGAAGACCGGCGTGGCGAGGGCGGGCTGGACGGCTGGGCGCACAGCACACCTTTACTCTAGGAGAAAAAAACTCAAGGGCCGCCCGGCAACATTCTGTCGCGGCCTTCCGCTTCCGCAGGAAACTGCGCGGATTCCGAGGCGGAGCTTCCGGGTCGAGGGCTGGGCGGATCGCTGCAGGAGAGGGGCGGGGCGAGGAGCGTCCAGGTCTGCAGAGCGAGAGCAAGGTGGGGCAAGGGGCCGGGAGGTGTTTAACAGTCTTGTGATGCCCCATAAATTACAGCCTGTTTTTTAAAATTTGTTGCCTTTAACATCTAAATAGATAGCATATTCTTCTATAATTACAATATGGAAATGTCAATGAACAAAATAAACTTTTTGTCATATGTTGAGGAAAGAATGGTGGTAGTAGTGAAAGTCGCTCAGTAGTGTCCGACTTTGCGACCCCATGGTCTATACGGTCCATGGAATTCTCCAGGCCAGAACACTGGAGTGGGTAGTCTTTCCCTTCTGCGTGGGATCTTCCCAAGCCAGGGATCTAACCCAGGTCTCCCGCGTTGCAAACAGATTCTTTACCAGCTGAGCCACAAGGGAAGCCCCTGTTAGTAAGATTCATCCAGTGTTTTAGCAACAACATCTAAGCAGCCAGGGTATGGTCAGTGTCTGGGGACAGATTTAAAAATCTGCAATCCGTGCCTAGCTTTGATTTCTTCTTTTAGTGCCTGTTAGCTGCTGGACAGTTCTCTTCTCCTTAAATTCTTCCGATTTAATTTGAATTTTATACATTCCCCCATAGCCTCCTGGAAATTTTGAGGATTTGGGTCATTTTGCGCTCCCCCTCGGGATGCGAGGAAAACATACACTGGGCACAGTGGAGAGGAGGAAGCTGGCGGGTTCCGCGGACCAGAGGCACTGCTGCTGCGGGGCTCCACGCCTCCGTGCTGGCAGAGGTGGCGGCCTTCCCAGGTCGCTGTGTCACCCCGTTGCACTTTTAAGGCAAAAGCTTATAACTTTGTAGACCAGTATGTTGGAAACTAGGATATGTCCTCCTAACAAGGAGAAAAGTTTCAACAAAGATTTTATTTTCCTTTTTAAATTTTTTTAAAATTACGAAAGTATGACAACACGTTTACATCAGGATTTGAAAATAGTTACAGACAGTTCCACTATATATTACAATTTTTTCAGTAGACAAATTAAGATTTTTACTTGGAATCTCAATATTAAACTCTCAAAAATTAATAGAATGGACAGGAAAGTAGGGTATACTAGACCTGAAAAGAACTGTGAACCAATACAACATAATTAAGACTTAGACAATTTCCACACAACAGCAGGATATAAATTTTATTCAAGTTCCCATAGACTATTAACCAGGAGACACTGGAACATGATGTCAAACAAGGTGCAAAAGTTTCATGATCTAAATAGAGTATTGAAATCATGCAGGGCCTGTTCTCTTATTACTATGAAACTATGTGAGAAATCAATACCATAAGGTATTTAAAAATAACCCACATATTTTCAAGTGCAACAAATAAATAAATAAATGTTTCTGTCAGCAGGTTCTTGCCTGTCCTGCTCCTGGCATTTCAGGGATTGGGAACCTGGGTCTCCAGAGAGTTCCTGTAGGGCGGTAATTGGATGCAGAAACTTTCCTCCCATTAGAATAATTTAAGCATCGTAAGAAAACGAGAGATTTTTCTGGATTTCTCTCTGTACTGCAAACTAAAATAAGAAATACAAAACAGGGATTGGGAACCTGGGTCTCCAGAGAGTTCCTGTAGGGCGGTAATTGGATGCAGAAACTTTCCTCCCATTAGAATAATTTAAGCATCGTAAGAAAACGAGAGATTTTTCTGGATTTCTCTCTGTACTGCAAACTAAAATAAGAAATACAAAACTATCCCTGGGGAAAACGTGCCATTTTACAGTGACATCCTGTATAACAACTTTTCCTCTTTGTTCCTCATTCAGCTGGAAGGCCAAACACCACATGGCTCAGTCCCAGAGACGCAACGTCCATACCTACAGTGTGAGACTGGAGGACTAAGGTATGTTATAACTTACGTCAGTACCGTTGTTTTTTTTTTCATTTTGAAATTGACAAATTTTACTAACCATTGCTTTAAAAACAGCAATTTTCGTTGATCAGTTGCTAAGTCGAATCTGACTCTTTGCAACTCTATGAACTGCAGCACACCAGGCGTCCCTGTCCTTCACTATCTCCCAGGGTTTTCTCAAACTTGTGTTCATTGAGTGGGTAATGCCATCCAACCATCTCATCCTCATCCTGTCATCCTCTTCTCCTGCCCGCAATCTTTCCCAGCATTAGGGTCTTTTCCATTGAGTCCGCTCTTTGCATCATGTGGCCAAAAAGAGCAATACATCTTTAAAAATTGATGAAAACCACATTGTTCCTTTAGTACACATTCTAAGCTTCTACTGCTCTTCACACAACAGGCCAATAATTGAGAGACAAGTTGTTGGGGCAGGAATAACGACTTTACTCAGAAAGTCAGCAAACCAAAAATATGGTGGATTTGTACCCCCAAAACCATCATATCCGAGTTAGAACTCAGTCCCCTTTTTTATACTTCCTGATCTGCATGCAGGTTTCTCAAAAGGCAGGTCACGTAGTCTGGTATTCCCATCTCTTTCAGAATTTTCCACAGTTTATTGTGACCCACACAGTCAAAGGCTTTGGCATAGTTAATAAAGCAGAAATAGATGTTTTTCTGGAACTCTCTTACTTTTTTGATGATTCAGTGGATGTTGGCAATTTGATCTCTGGTTCCTCTGCCTTTTCTAAGACCAGCTTGAACATCTGGAAGTTCGTGGTTCGCGTATTGCTGAAGCCGGGCTGGGAGAATTTTGAGCAATACTTTACTAGCATGTGAGATGAGGGCAATTGTGTGGTAGTTTGAGCATTGTTTGACATTGCCTTTCTTTGGGATTGGAATGAAAACTGACCTTTTCCAGTCCTGTGGCCACTGCTGAGTTTTCCAAATTTGCTGGCATATTGAGTGCAGCACTTTCACAGCATCATCTTTCAGGATTTGCAGAGAAATGGAAGGCCATAAAAGGTCACTGTATAGGGTCACTCCTCAAGCCCTCCCCCCACACACAATATCAGTAATCTTATTACTGTTTAAATCATTCATGTGCTGAAGTAGAACAAATTTAAGGCTACATAATATATTTAAGATATAATTTCAACTGTTAAAAAGTACAAAGCTTATTTATGAGATGATGTTTTGTAATAAAACCATGGAGTTGCATATCCATGCACACATGCATGCACATGTAAATACACAATTGACTGAAATGAAGAGTTGCCTCTTGACACATTTTTAAATCATTTTCTCATTATCACTGTTAGTCATATGTATTTCAGCATCTCTGGGGCCATGAAAATGAATCAACTGTACTTAAGTTTGTCAATATTAGCTTTTTTTAAAAGCTTCCTTATTTATTTAGGTTGTGCTGGTCTGTTACTTTGTGTGGCTTTTTCTAGTTGCACCGAGCGGGAGATACTCTGTAGTTGTGGTGAGTGGGCTTCTCACTGCAATGGCATCTTTTGTTACAGAGAACAGGTTGTAGGTGAACTGCAGGCACAAGGCTTCTGTAGTTGCAACACATGGGGTCTGCAGTTTTGGCTCACAGCCTCTTGAGCATGGGCTCAGTGGTTGTGGTGAATGGGCTTAGTTACTCCCAGGCATGCGGAATCTTCTCGGACCAGGGAGATCCAACCCATATTCCCTGCATTGGCAGACACATTCTTATCCACTGTACCAACAGGGACGTCTCAACTCTAATACGATATTAGTTTAAAAAAACAAAAAGTAGTATACATATAAAAGACATGTATAGAATACTTCAAGTCCAATCTCGATAAAATACCTATATTCAAAAAAAATATGAGGGCATCTCTCCTGGCGCAATGGTAAAGAATCCACCCGCAAATTCAGAAGACATGGGTTCTGCTCCAGGATAATGCCACATGCCTCGGGGCAACTAAGACCACGTGACACAACTACTGAGCCTGTGCTGTAACGCCCAAGAGCCCAAACTACTACACCCACGTGCTGAAACTACTGAAGCCCAAGCATCATACAGCCCATGCTCTGCAACAAGACACAACGAGAATCCCATGCACCACGACTAGAGAACAGCCCCCACTGCTGGCAACTAGAGAAAAGACCAAGCAGCAACAAAGACCCAGAACACCTAAATAAATAATTTTTCAAAAAAAAATGATTTTATCTGCAGTTAATTTTAGGTATGTCAGTTCAGTTCAATTCAGTCACTCAGTCATGTCCAACTCTTTGCGACCCCATGAATTGCAGCACATCAGGCCTCCCTGTCCATCACCAACACCCAGAGTTCACCTAAACTCTTGTCCATCGAGTCTGTGATGCCATCCAGCCATCTCATCCTCTGTCTTCCCCTTCTCCTCCTGCCCCCAATCCCTCCCAGCATCAGAACCTTTTCCAGTGAGTCAACTCTTCGCCTGAGGTGGCCAAAGGATTGGAGTTTCAGCTTTAGCATCAGTCCTTCCATAGAACACCCAGGACTGATCTCCTTCAGAATGGACTGGTTGGATCTCCTTGCAGTCCAAGGGACTCTCAAGAGTCCTCCAACACCACAGTACAAAAGCATCAATTCTTCGGCGCTCAGCTTTCTTCACAGTCCAACTCTCACATCCATACATGACCACAGGAAAAACCATAGCCTTGACTAGACGGACCTTTGTTGGCAAACTAATATCTCTGCCTTTTAATATGCTATCTAGGTGGGTCATAACTTTCCTTCCAAGGAGTAAGTGTCTTTTAATTTCATGGAGGCTGTCACCATCTGCAGTGATTTTGGAGCCCCCCAAAATGAAGTCTGACACTGTTTCCACTGTTTCCCCATCTATTTCACATGAAGCGATGGGACCAGATGCCATGATCTTCGTTTTCTAAATGTTGAGCTTTAAGCCAACTTTTTCACTCTCCTCTTTCACTTTCATCAGGAGGCTTTTTAGTTCCTCTTAATTTTCTGCCATAAGGGTGGTATCATCTGTATATCTGAGGTTATTGATATTTCTCCCGGTAGTCTTGATTCCAGCTTGTGATTCTTCCAGCCCAGCATTTCTCATGATGTACTCTGCATATAAGTTAAAAAAGCAGGGTGACAATATACAGCCTTGACACACTCCTTTTCCTATTTGGAACCAGTCTGTTGTTCCATGTCCAGTTCTGACTGTTGCTTCCTGACCTGCATATAGGTTTCTCAAGAGGCAGGTCAGGTGGTCTGGTATTCCCATCTCTTTCAGAATTTTCCACAGTTTATTGTGATCCACATAGTCAAAGGCTTTGGCATAGTCATTAAATCAGAAATAGATGTTTTTCTGGAGCTCTCTTGCTTTTTCCATGATCCAGTGGATGTTGGCAATTTGATCTCTGGTTCCTTTGCCTTTTCTAAAACCAGCTTGAATATCTGGAAGTTCATGGTTCACATACTGCTGGAGCTTGGCTTGGAGAATTTTGAGCATTACTTTACTAGTGTGTGAGATGAGTGCAATTGTGCCGTAGTTTGAGCATTCTTTGGCAGTGCCTTTCTTTGGCATTAGAATGAAACTGACCTTTTCCAGTCCTGTGGCCACTGCTGAGTTTTCCAAATTTGCTGGCATATTGAGTGCAGCACTTGCACAGCATCATCTTTCAGGATTTGAAATAACTCAACTGGAATTCCATCACCTTCATAAGCTTTGTTCATAGTTATGCTTTCTAAGGCCCACTTGACTTCATATTCCAGGATCTGGGCTCTAGGTGAGTGATCACACCATCATGATTATTTTTGTCATGAAGATCTGTTTTTGTATAGTTCTTGTTTTTGCCTAATGTGCAATGAAAGCTTTGCCACACTAATTATATTTGTATGCTTTCTCTCTAGTATGAGTTCTCTGATGAATTACAAGGCCACAAATCTGACTAAACTCTTTGTCACACATGTTACATTTGTAAGGTTTCTCTCCAGTATTAATTCTCTGATGACTTGCAAGGTTTGCATTCTGAGTAAAGCACCAGCCACAAATATCACATTTATATGGTTTCTCTCCAGTATGATTCTCTGATGAACTGTAAGGTGTGCATTTTGACTAAAGGCTTTGCCACATACATCACATTTATATGGTTTCTCTCCAGCATGAATTCTCCAATGAACCATAAGATAAAACCTGTAACAGAAGTCTTTGCCACATAAATTACATTTATACGATTTCTTTTCTGTATGAACTGCTTTATGCTTGTTTAGAGCAGAACGTGTGTAGAAATCTTGTTCACACTCATTATATTTGTAAGTTTTGTCTCTAGTATGAATTCTCTGAAGAATTCCAAGGCTCGCATTTTGAGTAAAGCACTGGCCACACACATCACATTTATACGGTTTCTCTCCAGTATGAATTCTCTGATGGACTAGAAGTCTTGCAGTCTGACTACAGGCCTTGCCACATGGGTCACATTTATATGGTTTCTCTCCAGTATGAATTCTCTGATGAATCGCAAGCTTGGCATTTGGACTAAAGGCCTTGCAACATACATCACATTTATAGGGTTTCTTTTCAGCATGAACTCTCTGATGAATTCCAAGGTGTGAATCTTGATTAAAGCATTAAAGATGGAAAGAAAAATACTTCACAAATTCATTTAATCTCTGCCTCCTTCTGATGCATAAGGAATCATACAATATGAAAATATCTATTACTTTTAAATAACTACTAAACAAAGACCATAGGGGTAGAAAATAGGAAATTGGATATTTCAAAAGGTTGAAATCAGCTTTATAAATACTTAAGCTCAGAAAAAGCTCCTTGTATATCATGTAGTGCACATATCACCTGAAGAAAGGACAAGTTTAAATTCCTAATGCCAATCATGAAGCTTTTCATGTCTGAGTCAACAGGGCTTTGACCTCAGTCATGAAAAATGGGCTACTAAGAGGCACAGAGAGAAAATGCAGAGACGCACCCCCAGGGCAGATCCCAAACTTCAGAGACAAGTTATCCTTACCCACAGAGAGCACATTTCTGAGGGTCTCCAACATCACATCCCTGTACAAGGCCCTCTGAACAGGGTTCAGGCATTCCCATTCCTCAGGAGGGAATTTGATGGCCACATCCTTGAAGGTCAACTGTCCCTGAAATGAAAATACATTTCACCAATAGGCCCTGAGCAGTTTTTATTTTCACACAAAAGGAGAAGAGGGAAAAGAGGTAAGGATCATTTCAGTAGAAATAATATTCTGATAAATCCATGGAAAGCTATTTGGAGCAAATTCTTGGTCTCTAATTTCCTATATTAAATATTGTTTCTGAAATAAATAATGAATCAAAATTAGTAAAGTTGGGACTTCCCTGGTGGTCCAGTGGTTAAGACCCTGCATTTCCACTGCAGGGGTTTTAGGTTCAATTCCTTGTCAGGAACCAATATCCTGCTGCAAGATGCAACTTGCAACCAAGAAGAAAAGACAAAAAGTATCAGTAAACTTGATTTCATGGTTTAAATAGAAAATGGAAAGAATTTTTAAAAAAAAGAAAAAAAGAAAAAAAACTGAAAAGGAAGAAAAAAGATCCAACAGACAATGATATGAAACACTATCTAGTCCTGAGATCTCTTTCTGAACTTTCCATTCCATTCCCAAACTCTAAGAAATTGAAGGAGGTCCTCATATACTTTTAAAGGTACTATAAAAAGTCAGAACTGATTTCCCATTTAGTTGCTTTTCCAGATTTTTCAGGTACTAGGCATGTTAATAACTGACTTCCAGATACAGTTTCTTTACCCTGGTTGACAGAGTGCAGACAGTGCATCCAAATGGGCCCTCAGCAATCCCTGCTGCCCAACAGCACTGAGACCACAGCCCCACCCCATGGGTGTGAAGTCATGCCTAGGACGGTGCCCAGGGGAGCCTCCTCACAAGGTCCAGGTCACTGGGTCATGGGGAGACAGGATCTAAGAGGAGATGACAAGCCCTAAGAGAAGGTCCCAGGTGAATGTGAATAGAAAGGTGTCAGGTAGGATACTTCAGCGTCAGAATGATTAGTTAGCACAGAGAAGGGCATTTCAATAAGAACAGACTCAGAATAAATTAATAATATGACTTTACCTGAGAAAAAGCCATCTCTGACTTCTTTTCTTTCTTCTTCCTCATCTCTTGAGCTTTTCCCTCAGGTATCATGAGTCTTTAGAGGTCTGTCATGCAAGTTGAAAAAATGTTGCTTAATGCTTACAGTTAACACATTCCCTTCCCGTGCCCCAACCACACACACAGGGAAGACCTCACCGTGTGGAACAGACAGTCCTCTACTGCCCACTGTCACAGGAGGGACTCAGCACAGTAAACACCCACACTGAGAAAGACGAGTTTTCACATACTTTCTTCAACCATACTTCCCTCCAGATGGGGTCACACACACACAGCAGCACTGGGGACCTCAGCTGACCCAATAATTCCCTTGAGGTCATAGACCAGGCCCTAGTCCATCCTCATGCAGAGTGGAGCACCTCAGCCTTCAGGAGTGAAGGACTCAAAAGTCCTGATGCTCAAGGCTAGATGCACTGGGGCCCCTTAAAAAAAAATCACTGGTAATCAGCACCGTTCCTCCCCCTGCCCCCTGCAGACTTTCTGAAGGGAAATCTCTAATTAGGGTACAAAGGTATTTGCAAAATGCCTCACTGCCATAATTTACAGCCTGGATGAGTACCACTCAAGAAATCAAGCCCTGCATATTCCCCACTTTTTCAGTTTTATTGAGGTTGAATTGACTAATGAAAAGGGTATGTGTACATATAACATGCACAATGTGATGATATGACATATGCACACTGTGAAATATTTATCACAATCCAGTAATCAAAATGGGCTTCTGTGGTGGCTAAGTAGCAAACAATTTGCCTGCCAGTGCAGGAGTTTCGGGTTCAATCCCCACCTCAAAAAGATCTCCTAGAGCAGGAAATGGCAACCATACCAGTATTCTTGCCTGAGAAAACCCATGGAGAGAGGAGCCTGGTGGGCCACAGTCCACTGGGTTGCAAAAGAGTTGCACATGACTTAGCAACTCAAAACACACATCAACTCCCAATTCCCATGGGGATTTTTGTGTGTGTGGTGAGAACACAGATTTCCTCTCTCAGCAAATTTCAAGCTGTAGTAACAAAGTAGGATTAACTATAGTCACCAAGCTGCACAGAACTCCCGAGAACATACTCATTTTACATCTGAAAGTCTCTACCTTTGGACCAAGATCTCCCATATATCTTCATCATGTCCCACTTCCAGATAACCACCATCCTACTGTCTGGTATGACTAAGTGTCACTTCTTCATACTCCACATGTAAGCTAGCACATACGTGTTTTCCTCTGTCTTAATTCACTTAATGTTCTCTACATTCANATGACATATGCACACTGTGAAATATTTATCACAATCCAGTAATCAAAATGGGCTTCTGTGGTGGCTAAGCAGCAATTTGCCTGCCAGTGCAGGAGTTTCGGGTTCAATCCCCGCCTCAAAAAGATCTCCTAGAGAAGGAAATGGCAACCATACCAGTATTCTCGCCTAAGAAAACCCATGGACAGAGGAGCCTGGTGGGCCACAGTCCACTGGGTTACAAAAAAGTTGCACACGACTTAGCAACTCAAAACACACATTGGCTCCCAATTCCCATGGGTTTTTTTTGTGTGTGCATGTGTGGTGAGAACACAAGATTTCCCCTCTCGGCAAATTTCAAGCTGTAGTAACAAAGTAGGATTAACTATAGTCACCAAGCTGCACAGAGCTCCCCAGAACATACTCATTTTACATCTGAAAGTCTCTACCTTTGGACCAAGATCTCCCATATATCTTTGCCATGTCCCATTTCCAGATAACCACCATCCTACTGTCTGGTATGACTAAGTGTCACTTCATACTCCACATGTAAGCTAGCACATACGTGTTTTTCTCTGTCTTAATTCACTTAGAATAATGTTCTCTACATTCATCCAAGTTGTCTTTAAGTGACAAAAATCTACATTTTTATGGCTGAATAATATGTCCATATACATATATATATATATACGTGTGTGTTTGTACATAACTTACCTGGAAACTTGGGGTCTTTAATTAATAGAAATAATAAACAAACCAGAGGACAAATTCAAGCAAGGCTTTATTGGGGCTCCTGCCACAGTAAGAGCAAGAAAAAGTAGGTTTCTCTTGCTGTTTTCCAACAGGTGGGAGTGGGAGGTAGGCCGGTCCCCTAAATGCAGTGAGAGTAGGGGGGGATTGGTAGGTCGGGCAGGACAGAAGCTGAGGTGATCTGCCCCTCCCCTCCACTCCCTTTGGGGCTGTTGTGGGCAGAGATCATGGGCACAGCCCTGCTTTTGCTTCTGGAACCTCAGAAATAGCAGCTGGTCTGTGGCCTTTTAATTTCTTATCATTCAGAATTGCCCTGACTGTGCATGTGGGTGACTACAGTTTCTTTGGCCCCTTGCAGTGTCTTTGTGTTCTGTTGCCCAAGGAGACATTTGTCCAGGAGCAAGCCCTGCAGTAAAGGGCCTCAGGTCCCAGTCTGTCTCATGTGCTGTGTGCTCAGACACTTCAGTCATGTCCTACTTTTTGTAACGCTATGGACCTTAGCCCACCAGGGTCCTCTGTCCATGGGATTCTCCAGGCAAGAATACTGGAGTGGATTGGCATGCCTTCCTTCAGGGCATCTTCCCAACCCAGGGATCAAAACTTCATCTCTTATGTATCCTGTATGGACAGGTGGTTCTCTACCAATAGTACTACGTGGGAAGCCTGTCACACACACGTTTTTATAATTGACTTGTTTGTCAACAAACATTTAGGTTATTTCTATAACAAATGATTGTTGTGGATAAAGAAATATTGGTTATACAAATGCAGATAACTCGTTCAAATCACCGACTTTTCACAGGACATTCTGGTGGTCACGGGAATTCCAGGTTGCTGCCTCGCAACAAAAGAACTCGTGTTCAATCCTTCATAAAAGCAAGGCACACCCCTGCTTTTGCTTCTGGAGCCTCAGAAATAGCATGGGGACTTAAGATCCCACAGGAGGCGGAGCAACTAAGCCCAAGCACTGCAAAGACAGAGGCTGCATACTCCAGAGCCCCCACGCCACGATGAAACATCCTGTGTGATGCAATGAAGATCCCATGATCCACAACTAAGACCCACTGCAGTCAAATAAATAAATATTCTTTAAAATATACTGATACTGCTTCCTTTGGATACATAATCAGAAGCTGTGAGACTGTGAGGTCCTATGCACGTTCTATTTGTAACATTTGAGGAACCTCCATACTGCTTCCCATGTACTATTTACATTCCCACCATGCATTCACAAGAGTTCCTGTTTATCTGTATTGTGCAGGTATGTGGCACATGCACGTGATTTAGAAAGACATGGAGAGAACACCACTGCACTGGCAGCAAGAAATAGCACCTGCATCATCTCCAGAATAAGTCTTTGTACTACAGATTGCTATGGAGCTGATGGTCCTCAGAGTCTATGAATAATCCTTCCCTGTGCCTGTGAGCTAAGTCTCTTCAGTCACGTCGGACTGTTTGGGACCCTACGGACTGTAGTCCACCACACTCCTCTGCCATGGAGTAGGTTGTCACGCCCTCCACCTGACTCAGGGATCAAACCCGCGTCTCTTACTCCTGCACCACAAGGAGTAGAAATACCCTGGTGGTGCAGTGGTAAATAATCTACCTGCAATGCACAGGACCCGGGTTTGATCCCTGGTCTGAGAGGATACCACGTGCGTCAGAGCAACTACGCCCGTGCAACACAAGTACTGAGCCTGTGCTCTAAAGCCTGTGCTCTGCAACAAGAGTAGCCACAGCAGTGAGAAGCCTGCACGCAAGTAACTAGAAAGTCGCTTCTGCTTGCTGCAACTAGAGAAAGCCCACGTACAGCAAAAAAAAAAAAAAGCTCAGCACAGCCCTAAAAACAAAAAAGCGTTGAGTCCTCTGGACTGACCCAAAAAAGCATCAAAATGCCAGATCCAACCATACCCCAGCCAAGTTTATGTGGAGAATTCATAGCCCGACTGCTGCAAAAAGAGAAAGAAACCAGCACAGTGAAGACTTGGCATAGCCAAAAATGAAAGATTATTAAAGAGAGAAAAAAACTTTTAATGAGAAATTCATTCTTATTTATAAAAGTTTCTCTTCCATGCTTATGATGACAAAATTTCAAATACGTATATGAGAAAAAAACTTGTTTACATCATAATATATAGTACTTAAGCCTATACTTCCCTGTAATGGAATGTCAAATTACTATATGATCACTTGATGGTAATTAGGCAATTTACTTCTTGTTGAAAAATTGTAATATATTTTCTATCATTTCTTTGTTGTCTGTTTCTGAAAGATATGTCAATTGTGGACAACAAAGCATATTGTAAAATATAAAGTCTTGAAAAGACACTAGAATTTATTTGCACCAAAATTATCAACTTGGCACTATTTATGAATATTTCTATTGTATTATCTGACTGAACTCAAGTCCTAAAGGGACTGTCTTGCTTTACATTTACAGGGCACCTATGTTCCCTGTCATTGTCTATGTGCATTTTAATATTACAAAAGTCTCAAAATAACCCACTGACTTCTGTATTTGTTATGTAAGGCAGGAAAGGAATGTAAATTAAACATTAAATCTGGGTCATAACATGTGGATAGAAAAACTAAAAGTAAGGAAAAAGTATTGAAAAAAAAAAACAAAGGAAATAGGATGGCAGGATTTAAGAGATTAGCACTGAAACATATATATTACTATATATAAAAGAGCCTGTGGGAGTCTGATGTATGAGTAAGTGCTCTGGGACAATCTGGAGGAATACGGTGGTGAGAGAGGTGGATTCAGGAGGGAGGGGACATATGTATGCCTATGGCATATTCATGTTGATGTATACCAATAACCATCACAGTATTGTAAAAAAAAAAAAAAAGGGTGAAAAATTTGATATGTTTTACCGCATTCTCTACATGTGTAAGTTTTCACTGCAATATGGATTCTCAGATGATCTGCAACATCATTCCTTGTGACCAAAGTGTTTGCCACATTAATTTCTCTTCTGTATGAACTGCCTAATTGAACATGCACTAGAAACTCTGCCACATTCATTTCACTTGTATGTTTTCTATGCAGTATGAATTCTCTGAATTATAAGGCCTGAATACTGACTAAAGGCTTTGTCACACTCACGACATTTGCACTAAAATGTTTCTCACAACTGTCACATTTCTAATGTTTCTCTCTAGTATGAATTCTCTGATGGTTTCTAAGTTCGTTGTTTCAAGTAAAGCACCGGCCATATACATCATATTTATATGGTTTCTCTCCTGTCTGAACTGCCTGATGATGAGTTATGGATGACTGTGCCTAAATGGTTTGTCACAATTTTTATATTTGTAAGGTTCTCTCCAGTATGAATTCTCCGATAAACTGCAAGGCTTGCATTCACATTGAAAGCCCTGCAACATGTACCTCATTTATATGGTTTCTCTCCAGTATGAACTCTCTGATGAATACCAAGGTTTTCAATACGAACAAATGCCTTGCCACATACATCACATTTATATGGTTTCTCTCCAGTATGAACTCTCTGATGAACAGCAAGGCTTGACCTTACACTGAAAGCCTTGCCACATATACCACAATTATATCGTTTCTCTCCAGTGTGAACTCTCTGATGAACAGCAAGTTTTCCAGTACAAACAAACGCCTTGCCACATATATCACATTGATATGGCTTCTCTCCAGTAATGAACTCTCCGATGAACAACAAGGTATCCAGTATGACTAAACGCCTTGCCACACACATCACATTTATAAGGTTTGTTTTCAGTATGAATTATCCGATGAAGTCTGCCGGTACCAGTCGGCAAATCGAACAGGTCCTGTGAGGAGAATCCTGTAAGTGGCTTAGAAAAGAACTACACACACACACAAAAGATAAAGACAAAAGATGGGGTCGAGAGGGTCAGCAACTCCAGTAGCGGCCTGAAATTGGCTGACCACGACTTTATTTTTTGTGCAGTTTATATATGTTCAGTAAGGCAGGGAAACAGGGCTATTTTCTAATCAGTAACCTTCAAAAGACAAGACAAAGCTTAAGAAAGGCTCCTGTTCCCAGGTTCCCAGAGCTAAGTGTTTTATTTTTTCTCAAGGCCGTCAGGGTATAGATAAACAGAACTATTTTTGCTTGCCCACGCCAAGGAGCCAGAAGTGTGAGTAAAATATTAACTTCTAAGGGGTGGCGGGACAGGGAATGTGAGTCTTGAGATAAGCAGGCATTCCTGCAGACTCTTCCCAGGGCCGTGTCTTACAAGTAAGACCCCTCACTTCTTTTGAGGGCGGCTCCCCGCAGCTCCCCCTTTTTTGAAATTTTATTAGATGATAAAGCATCTTGGCTCATTTGAGGTGGGCTTGATAGTTAACGGGAGCAGTCAAATCTTCCAATGATGCAAGAAAACATAAGCATTTTCTGAGTAATAAAGTTCATCAAGCATTGAAGTAGGCAGGGTCCACACAAGAGAACAATCAATACAATAATTCCAATGACAATAACCGTTTTTTAACAATCAGTATACAACCAACTCTTAAACATATCCCAGAAGCTAATAGGGACAGTGGAGATTTTTTTTTACTTGGGCATGCATAGCAGTGAGAGCATCAGTAACATTTGTAGAATAATCAGGAATATACACACAACATTTAATTTTTATGACAGCACATGTCCCTCCCTGAGCAGCTGTAAGAATATCTAAAGCCATCTTATTTTGCAATACAGCTTTTTTTTCTCTGTGCTTGCTCCTCATTTAAAGCTGCTATAGCCTTTTCTGCATTTAACAGAGCAGACTGAGTAAAATTGTTAAGGGCGTCAACTCTAACCATCAAATCAACAGCTCCAATAGAGGGAGCAAAAACTGCAGCCAAATAATCATACCAGTGAAACACGGCTCTGGACCATCTAGCATGTAAATACGGTAAATTAGCTGGAGGGTGTTCCAGGGATGAGACAATACGTCCTGGTATAAACACGAAACCCAAGGTACATCTGCCCACCCACCCCACAGGCAGCCAGGGCCAAAAATTTTGTCTGCACAGCCATTTTGTCCCATTAGGGGCCACCCAACGAAGTCTTGGGTTATACTGCCAGTCAGAGCCTGGCCAGTCAGTGTTCTTGTTAGGGGTGTACGTTGCATCAAAAATCATTTTACATTTTTGAGGCGACAAGAGTCCCATAGGCTTTAAATTAGGTGCGGTCAATGCTTGTCTTCCAAACTCTGTGTAGTGGGGTCTCTGCTCCCAGCAGACGTAGGCCGAATTTATCAACAGTCCTTTTTTCAGGGTCATCCAGAAATGTTCATCCCAAAGTTGATAAAAAGTCCCATAGTAGCGTGAAGCGTCTCAATGTCCTTTTTTAGTGTTGTTAATATAGAATGCAAAAGCATGTTCAATAGAATTATAACTTTCAGAAACATTAAAGGTAATATTTGAAGCTGACGAGGGTACAGAATGTTTACACCAGGGTATTTTTGACACATTAAGATTATTAAGGCTGCGATATTTGACTTTTAACTGTAAAAGAAAAGAACATAAGGATGGTAATGTGTCAGCAGACAAGGGGGATACCCACCATGGGAGGCCATCCGTAACAGAAAGTGGCATGGCCCCACATATCCAACAATTAGAAGAGTTATAGAAATTGGCATAGGAATGAGCCCATGAAACAAAGACATTGTCCTGAGTAGGGAATGTAGGTAAAGAAGGCAGCAGCCCAGCGAGGCTGCAAAGCAGTAACATAATAAGTGAGGCTAGAGAATTTTTAGTGGAAAGGACAATTTTTAACATGGTTTTTATCATATATACAAACAGCTGTTTGCTATTACCTTGCCCCATAATTTCTTACTCTCGACGATTCACTCCCTGCCCGGTTTTTTTACCTTAGCTTCGGGTACCCGACTCTCTCCATGGGCAGCGGCCTCAGCAGTCCGTCCTCTGTCCCTGTTCGGGCACCACCTGCCAGTACCAGCCAGCAAATCAAACAGGTCCTGTGAGGAGAATCCTGTAAGTGGCTTAGAAAAGAACTAAACACACACACACAAAAGATAAAGACAAAAGATGGGGTCGAGAGGGTCAGCAACTCCAGTAGCGGCCTGAAATTGGCTGACCACGACTTTATTTTTTGTGCAGTTTATATTTGTTCAGTAAGGCAGGGAAACAGGGCTATTTTCTAATCAGTAACCTTCAAAGGACAAGACAAAGCTTAAGAAAGGCTCCTGTTCCCAGGTTCCCAGAGCTAAGTGTTTTATTTTTTCTCAAGGCCGTCAGGGTATAGATTAACAAAATTATTTTTGCTTGCCCACGCCAAAGAGCCAGATGTGTGAGTAAAATATTAACTTCTAAGGGGTGGCGGGACAGGGAATGTGAGTCTTGAGATAAGCAGGCATTCCTGCAGACTCTTCCCAGGGCCGTGTCTTACAAGTAAGACCCCTCACTTCTTTTGAGGGCGGCTCCCCGCAAAAGTCCACGTGTTGCAGTCTGATTAAAGGCCTTGCCACATACATCACATTTATATAGTTTCTCTCCAGTATGAACTCTCCGATGAACTGCAAGGCTTGAAGTTTCACTAAAGCCTTTGCTACATACATAGCACTTATATGATTTCTCTCCAGTATGAATTCTCCAATGAAATGCAAGGTTTGCAGTTTGACTAAAGGCTCTGCTACATATATCACATTTATATGTTTTCTCTCCGTATGGAATCTCCAATGAACTGCAAGCTTTGCAGCTTCATTAAAGCTCTTGCCACATAAATCACATTTATATTGCTTCTCTCCAGTATGTACTCTCAAATGAACAGCAAGGTGTAAAGTTACTCTGAAAGTCTTGCCACACAGGTCACATTTATATGGTTTCACTCCAATATGAAGACTTTGATGAACAGTAAGGTTTCCAGTATGACTGAACACCTTGTCACATACATTGCATTTGTATGGCTTCTCTCCAGTATGAATTCTCTGATGAACTGCAAGGTTTGCAGTTTGACTAAAGGCATTGCCACATACATCACATTTATATGGTTTCTCTCCAGTATGAACTCTCTGATGAACAGCAAGGCTTGAACTTACATTGAAAGCCTTGCCACATATACCACAATTATATGGTTTCTCTCCAGTATGAATTCTCTGATGAACTGCAAGCTTTGCAGTTTGACTAAAAGCATTGCCACATATATCATATTTATATGGTTTCTCTCCAGTATAAATTCTCTGATGAACTGCAAGGCTTCTAGTTGTACTAAAGGCCTTGCCACACACATCACATTTATGTGATTTCTCTCCAGTATGAATTTTCCGATGAACTGCAAGGCTTGAAGTTTCATCAAAGCCTTAGCCACATACATCACATTTATATGGTTTCTTTCCAGTATGAAGTCTCTGATGAACTGCATGGCTTGCATTTTGACTAAAGGCCTTTCAGAAACATCACATTTATATGGTTTCACTCCGGTATGAGTACTCTGATGATTTTCAAGGTGTGTACTTTGTTTAAAGCAGTGACCACACACATCACATTTATATGGTTTCTCTCCAGTGTGAATATTGCGATGCACTGCAAGGTTTCCATTTTTAATAAAAGCCTTGTCACATACATCACATTTTTATGGTTTCTCTCCAGTATGAACTCTCCAATGAACTGCAAGTTTCATAGTTTGATTCAAAGCCTTGCCACACACATAGCATTTATATGGTTTTCCTCCTATATGGATTCTTTGATGTCCAGTGAGTTCTGAGTCCTGAAGAAAGGTTATGTCACACTCATTACATTTGTAAGGTCTTTTGTTTTTTGTTTCATGGTCTGATAACAGTTCTGAAGGATGCTTAACAGCATTCTCACCTTTATGAGAAAAGCCTTTGCAGACATTACGAGTTCTCTGAGGTAGAAAACGTGAGGCACTGACGTCTGTCACAACTTGACTACATTCAAAAATTATCGCTTCAGATTGTACCATTTGCAGTTCATCCTGAAAGCTTGATCTGTGCCTTTCAAAAGATCTATTTCCTGCATCACTTCTACTATGATGATCTCTTCCATCAGTGAGGTTTTTGTTATGGGATGTAGAGATTCCTTTGTCATTTCTTTCATCATCTGTCCACAGACAATCAAAGTCATGTATATTTTCCTGGATCTTCCTGAGGTGAAAATCTTTGCTTTCAAGGCTTTCAGCTCTTCCAAACATCACTCGTTGAAAAATTTCCCCTTTACTACTGTTTGCTTTGGCCTGTAATTTCTTGATCATCTCTATATGAGACATATCTACAAGACATAAAGAACCACAGGTATTCTATTAGTTACAACTCATAAATAAATTATTTCCTGTTGAACACATGATATTATACCAAAAGTTATATCCATCCTGAACAGAATCATGAATCTTCACAATGATGATCTTAAAACTATAGAAAAATAAATGAATAGAACTCTTTAAAAAAGAGTGAAGTAATTCAAATTAATTTTAGGGTAGTGTAGTTTCAAACACAATCAGAAAACATTCATTTTATGCAAACTCATGTCAGTTCACAAAGAAAACATATTTTCCCACCATGACCTCAAAGATCATCCTACTTTGTACTAAACACACTGCTGTCTCATAATTGAGGAGAAACTAATGGTATATTGTACACACTTTATGTACAGTTATACATTTTTAAATGGTAAAGAACATATAGGACTAGAGAGGTGACTCACTGGTAAACAAGCTGCCTGCCAATGCAAAAGACACAGCACAGTGGGATACAGTCTTGGGGTAGGAAAGATCCCCTGGAAGAGGAAGTCCCAACCCAGTGCACTATTCTTGCCTGAAAAAAATTCCATGGATAGGAAAGCTTGGTGGCCTACAGTCCATGACATGAGATCACAGTCAGACAGAACTGAGCAAACAAGCATCAAACAGGCAATGCATTGGAATAGTAAACAATGCAAAAGAAGCATTCTAACGAATAATGTAAAAAATAAATGGCAGTTAGTAACTGTTCAACAAATACTGCATTGAGAAAATAAAGAATTCCATAAACTATATATATATATATATATATATATTTTTTTTTTTTCCTGGAGTATATGGCTTATGAGATCTTAGTTCCGTGACCATGGATTAAATCCAGGCTCACTGCAAAGAAACTACTGAATCCTATCCACTGGACTGTCATGGAATTCCCTAAAATAATTTTAAAAATAAAAAAATAAACACTCTTCCAAATACCTCTTAGAAATCTATCAGTAGATAGACATATAGGCATTTTATGACATTAACAAGTAGTTCGTGTCAGTTATATTGTGTAATACAAAAAGACCGTCATTTTTAAAAAACAAAAAGTAAGTGAAACATTCTCTACTTACACAATAATCATTTAACACATTAACTCCCTATCTACACAGTAACCTAAACTCACCCAGTTCATTGGCTCCAAGATACATGTAAAGGAACAAGCTTTGGGGCTTCTCTTGTGGCCCAGAGGTAAAGAATCTGCCTGCTAGTGCAGGGCACACAGGTTTGATCCCTGATCCGGGAAATCCCCACATGCCTGAGAACAACTAAGCCTGTAGGCCACAAGTGATGATTCTGTGCTCTAGAGCTGGGGAGTCACAACTACTGCGCAAACACACAGAGACATTGCAACAGGAGAATCCACTAGAATGAGAAGTCCATGCCCTGTAACTAGAGGGTAGCCCTTGCTTGCTGCAAGTAAGGGAAAGCCCCTGAAGCAACAAAGACCCAGTGCAGCCAAAAACACACAAATTTTAAATAAATTTTTAACGTACTGTTATGCAGATAAAATAATGTGATTGGAAAACTTAGTTAACTAGAGTCAGAGACAACTCTCTGGGAATGAAATGTAAAATAACAACATGCAATATGCAATGTAGACAAAGAGACATGTCACAATAAGCATGACAGGAAGTAAATATATCTTTCAAGCAAAAGTGACCTTTGAGGCGATATGCTTCCACTGTAGGGGGCACAGATTCCATCCATGAATGGGGAACTAAGAATCAGACTGCCATGTGTCACAGCAAAAAAAAAAAAAGTAACTTCTGATTCTTTCTATAAAACACGCAACAGTCAGTGCACCTAACAGCACTAATTACCACAGGCGGGGAACAAGGGGAAGTAAATACCTTTGAAATACCTCATCACATGCTACTCAAAGTCAAGCAACAAAATTGACAGGAGTCAAATGACAGATTGTTGCAGAACATATAAAGACCTTGCCTCCTGGAACCTCTTTTCTTGGAGTCCACTTTCCATGAAACCTCTCTCTTTTTTAAAAAACATCACTTTGTTCATTTAGAAACAGCCATGTGTAAGTCAGAAGTACTTTCCATTTTCCTTAATAAAATGTAATTTTGAGGTAGCAGTTGGATGGGCTGCAGGTTGGACATCTACAATCAGCTACCCTCCTCTTTGCATGCCCCGAGATAAGAGATAGGTCCTCTCTGGTTGAGGAATTTACAGCCAACAAAAACAGGGTAAACAGCCAGATTGTCTCTTAATTCAAGGGAACAATCATGGCAAGGACAAAGAAAGGGAAAAAACCCTGTCTGATGAAGGAGACAATACACAAGTGCAGAAAGGCCCCTTGGAGTTAAAAGTCAGAGGATCAGTCCAGGCCATAATGAGCTTTGCCCCTCTGAGAAGCCTTTACTTCAAGATCCAGGGTGTGCCTGTGTACCCAAGGGGAGGGTCCTGAGACAAATTAACCACGGGGGACAAAGCAAGGTGATTGGCCCACATTTCTCATACCTTTCTTACTAAAAACACACATTTTACTTTCCTTGAGCAACCATGAGCTGTCCATTCTATTAGCATTTTGTAGACTCGTGAGCATTTTGTAGACTAGTGATAATGTCTAAGAATATTTGCTTTCTTATAGAGAACATCTCAGGGTGGCACCGAACATATTCATTAATAGTCCAAAATCTCTTTAGTTTGTCTGTAAGAGGAAATGAGTTTTCAGTAATCTGTGTTTCAGAATCTTATTTTATTTGGAAATAACCTAGATATTCACAAACTTTCATCACTTAGTTTAGCACAACCCTAGAAATTCAGGTTATTCAAATCTGGAGAGACTATTTTAGACAGACATTTCTAAAGTATAATCATTCCTAACAGAGTTTATCTAAAAGCTCCAATTGCATTTGCTGTCTTCCCTTTAAAATTTCTTCACTTGAGTTACTTTAACTGTTGACAAACTTATAAGTAGGTACAATAAATGTATAAGACAATGTTGAAGACTCAAGACATGTCTTAATTAGATTAGAAAGAAACATTAATACTAGATATTTAATATTGAATATTTTCCAGTTCACGTGAACCTGAAATTCATTTACATTAATTTCTCTTGTAATTGTTTGATTTGTAAGTGCTTCCTTTTTTTTTTAACAAACAATTGAATTAGAGCTTATTTACAAATAAACCTCAGCAATATTATCCAAAACAAAGACACACACTGAGATAAACATAAATGCAGATCGACAGACATGATAGCTCTCATACTTTCCTGCCTAACATTTAAAATGTCTCTTTCACCGTTTTCTTCCCACCCCCTGCCCCGTGGTTTAAAATTCTAATTTGCCCAAGACTGACATCCCTGGAAAAATGGGTTACATACTTCAAGGACATGGCATAGGTTGCACTCTATGCAGGGTCGCTTCAGTCCTGTCCAACCCCCTGCAACCCCGTGGACTCTAGCCCACCAGGCTCCTCTGTCCATGATGGGACTCTCCAGGCAAGATTACTGGAGTGGGTTGCCATTCACTCCTCCAGAGGATCTTCCCTACCCAGGGATCACATCCACGTCTCCTGTGTCTCCCCCAGGGGCTGGCAGGCTCTTCACCACTAGAGTCCTCTGGGAAGCCCTGGCAAAGGTTAACTTTCAGCTTTTTTTTTGGCAGGTCTTTTTAACAAGCTTGCTGTTTTTACTTCCACATGTAAAAAGAACCGGTTTTGCACTTTCAAAGAAAAAAAAAATCATCTTAACCAGTTTTCCTCAGAGTCTAAACAATATCATGGCCATCCCGCATCAAACAAGTTATCTTTCCTTTCTATAGTCATAGCTTTATGGCTACAGTACAGACCAAACAGTGCTCAAATTGACTGTGATAACAGGGACAGAAGGACTGATAAAAGTCTTGGAACGTGTCTCCACGGAGATGGGGATCTTTCATCAGAAGAATTTAAAGGGGTAATCAAACTTCCTAGAGACTGGGCCAGTTAGAAGGGGACCAGCTGATGGAGAGGGAGACAGAGGGGTTGGGAGGGCTGTAAGGCCACAACAGGACAAAGAATGGAGAGAGAAAGGGCAGTATGGGGACACTATTGGAGCTGTGGGCTGGCTAAAGAGAGTCGACTTAAAAAGTAAAGATCTGATCAGCCAGAATATAATGTGACATTGTAATATGGGTAATCATCCTCACAAATCGTGCAATTCTTTTTCCAGTTGTAACTTTTCTTTAGACAGTTTTAAGTTACCTTTATTTACCTCATGGTAAGCTGAGAGGAGGATCCAGGACCAACTTGGATGGTGCTAAGCCTGGGGTTGGTTGGCAAGGGCCCCTGCAAAAGCTGAACAATCTCAAGATTTGTCCCCTATCTTATCTATGGTGCTGCAAGCCTTGCACTCACAGGAGACAGTCAGGACATTCACATTCAGGGCAGTTTCCATGCAGGTTAGAAGCAAGGTCAGAGGAATGCACGGCTTTGTCTTGAAGCCTAAACAAGACTATTTATTTAATTTCCCTAACACCCTGGTGGCTCCCTGGTAAGAATCTGCTTAGTAAAGCGGGAGACATGGGCTTGATTCTTGTTCTGGGAAGATTTCACATGTCACGGAGACTAAGTTGATGAACCACAGATACTGAGCTTGTATGATAGAACTACTCAAGCCCGTGTGCCTAGGGCCCAGGCTTCACAACAAAAGAAGCCACCACAATGAGTAACCAGCTTCCCATAACTAGAGAGCAGCCCTCACTCGTCTCAAATAGACAACAGTCCACACAGCAAAAAAGACCCGGTACAGGCCCCCCCAAAAGGACCTTCCTTTCATCTCTGTGGGGGGTACAGCACACAGCTCCAATAGTGTACATTTCAGAGGCCAAAGAACAGAGCAGTAACTTAGGGAGAAGAAAAATCTCCTGTGAGAGTTCACAAACATTAAACATCTGTTTTCTCACAGAACTCTCCCACTTGGAGAGTTTCCCAAACCCCATAAACGGTGAGGCTTCCTCTCTGTCCTTGTGACAGTTGACCTGTGATCACACTGTGGATACTTCCCCACTCATCTGGATGTTTGCTATTAGCACCTCATTCTCCACAATCCAGGGCTCTTCTAATAATGGAGATAACGTTCAGATCAGCAACAGAAATTCCTACTCAGAAGTAATGGCATATACTGTGGCTTCTTCCAGAATCCAACCTCTCTCTCTCTCTCTTTTAAATAAATGTATCTGTTATTTTTAATACATTGGTGTATTGATTTCTATTGGCTCAGGTGAGTGTTCGTTGCTGCTTGGTCTTTTCTCCAAGTTCAGCAAGTAGGGGCTACGCTCCAGTCGCAGTGTTCGTGCTCCTCACTTGCTGCGGCTTCTCCTGGGTGCACGGGCTTCAGGAGTTGTCCCACGTGGGCTCAGCAGTTGCAGCTTCCAGGCTCTAGAGCGCTGGCTCGTAGTTGAGGCACATAGGCATCGCTGCTCTGTGACGTGTGGGATCTTCCCAGACCAAGGATCGAACCCGTGTCTCCTGCATCGGCAGGTGTAGAATGCAGCTCTTTTGTCAGCCACGGAGCGAGGACATTACAAACCGACAGAAAAATACTTCTCAAATGAATTTCCTATCTGCCTCCTTCTGAATGCCCAGGGAACAGTATACTATACAGTATAACATGCAGCAGGTATCTAGTTCCTATCTAAGAACTACTGAACCAAGAACACAGGGCTGGAAAACAGGCAACTGGATATTTCAAAATTTGAAATCAGCTTTATAATGCTAAAGCTGTGGAGAAACTCCTTGTGCATCACACAGTGGGCAGGTCACCTGAAGGAAAGTCAAGTTTTAACTCCTGATGCCAATCAGGAAGCTTTACATGTGTGAGTCAGAAAGGTTTTGAGCTTAGTCAAGAAAAACAGGGGCTCTCAAAAGGTACAGAGGGAACATGCAGAGGCACCCCAGGGCAGATCCCCACTTCAGAGGGAAGTGATCCTCACCCACAGAGAGCACGTTCCTGAGGGTCTCCACCATCACGTCCTTGTACAAGGTCCTCTGGGCAGGGTCCAGGCATTCCCACTCTTCAGGAGTGAAATCTAGGAACACATCCTTAAAGGTCAACTGTGCCTGAAATGAAAACACATTTCACCAATGGGCCCTGAGGAGGATTCTTAGTTTCACACAAAATGAGAAGAGGTGAGAGGGGTAAAGTTCAATTCACTTGAAGTAATATTCTGATAGATCCATTAAAAGCTTCCTGAAGCCAACTGTTGGTCTGTAATCTAATTTTTAATTTCCTCTTTTCCCCTAAGATTATGGTATCCTTCAATCAACATGAGTTTGTCATGTATGTGGACAATACATGAAAAATACACAAATTCAAACTGACACTGGGTTTTCTATGCAGAAGTGTTCCATTCAACACACGTAGTGTCACTATCTAGACGAGTTACAGCAAGACTGGTGTCTTCAGAGATGACAAAGTCCACAGTGACTTTAAAAGAACACACATTGTGACGATGACGACATCATCACACTGACGACAGGTGTTACAGGATGTCCTACACTCTAAGCATTACTCTAAAGACTTCACACGGATGAACTTGTCATCAACAAAACAGCACGTTAGAGAAAGATCTGTATCTACCTTACTGAGGAGAAAACTCTGTCACTCTAAGAAATAGCTCAAACAGTTAAGAAATGAGGTAACAGCACCTGAGCTCAGGTAGTTGGGAGAGACAACTGAACCTAAAGAATCAACCAGTTAACTACCTGAGAAGGAAAGTGCATCCACAGAGAGTTCCCTGAGAATACCTGAAACACGTTCAAGGAAGCTGAAATACAATAGAACAGCATAAATGGTCACCATAC
Organism: Oreotragus oreotragus; assembly: GCA_006410675.1. Lineage (NCBI taxonomy): Eukaryota > Metazoa > Chordata > Mammalia > Artiodactyla > Bovidae > Oreotragus > Oreotragus oreotragus. Next base: position 75,355 of record SJYX01022912.1, read on the forward strand.
AGGGTCACACTCTCTCCCATTGCAACCCACACAATGTCAATACTCTGACTACAGTTTACATCATTCATGTGATGATGTAGAAAAAACTTAATGCCATGAAATACACTTAAGATAGAACTGAAACTGCTACAAAGCATACACCGTTATTTATGAGAGGATGTTTTTGTAATAAAACCATGGAGTTACATATCCATGCATTCATGCATGCATGTATAAACACACAATTGATTGAAATAAGAAGAGTTGTCTTTATTTATTTTCTTTCATTCTATCAAACTTCATTCAGTGTCAGCTTTGTGCCTCAAACTTGAATACAGCAGTGAACATGATGGAGCTTACAATCTAGCAGCCAGCCAGCCAATTGCATCCACAATTTTAACATTACTACTGAAATAAGTGCTCTGACACAGGCCTGGTGCTAAGACAAGATTAAACAGAAAGTCTTAACCTACACTGAGAAATCAGACAAGGTCTCTGTGAGAAAGAAACACTTAGGATTGGCGAGGTGGGAAATGGAAGAGTGTTGCAAGCAGAGAGAACAGCCTGCGTGCCGGCTCTGGGGAAGGAAGATATTTACTGAACAGAAAGTCAACCAGTGTGACTGGGAAACAGGGAAGGTAGTTGGGGTGATGTCACATAAAGGCTCATTTATGGAAGATCTATGGATTTAGGACTTGATTCCAAAAGCTATTGGAAGTCACTGAAGAATCTGCAGGAGGAAAGTTAGATGCTTAGATTTGTTTTTCAGAGCTCAATCTGCTGTGTGTGGAAGTTGTTTACCTGCTTACTCATGCCAGACACTTTGCAACCCCGCTGACGCACCTGCCAGCTCCTCTATCCATGGAATTCTCCAGGCAGGAATACTGAGTGGATTCCCATTCTCTTCTTTCATTTTACTTCTTCATTCAGTATCTTTGTCAACATTCTATTTCTTTTTCAAAGCTTATTTATTTTGCTTATGTTGGGTCCTTGCTGTGAGTGGGCTTTCTCTAGTTGCAGTTGCAGTACACAGGCTTCTCATTGCAGTGGATTCTCTTGTTTTGGAGCGCAGGCTTTAGAGAGTGCGGGCTTCCGTAGAATGGATCCCGGACTCTAGAGCACAGGCTCAGTAGTTGTGGCCCATGGGCTCTGAGGCATCTTCCCGGACCTGGAATGGAACCCGCACACGCTACATTGGCAGGCACATTCTTAGCCACTGTACCACTAGGGACGTCCTCAACATTATCTTATTCTAGTTCAAAAAAAATAAAAAGTAATACAAGCAGAAAATAACATACAGACGATTTCTTCCAATCTTTAAAACATGTAGCCCTCCCTACAGGTAAGTGGTAAAGAATCCACTGGGCACGAGTTAGAACTGATTTCCACTCATTGGCCTCTTTTGCAGATTTTACCATGTACTGTACATGTTAATACCTGAGGTCAACATACAGCTTCTTTACCCGGGTTGACAGAGAGCAGATGGGCCTGGTTGACCGCATCCAGATGGGCCCTAATCAATCCCTGCTGCCCAACAACACTAAGACCCCGTCTCAGACCCAGGGGTGAGAAGCCCTGCCCAGGACGGTGCCAAGGGGAGCCTCCTAACAAGGTCCAGGTCACCGGGTCATGGGGAGATGGGATCTAAGTGGAGACGCAGGGCCCTGAGGGAAGGCCCTGGGTGACTGTGCATGTACAGGAGTTAGACAGGACACTCCAGAGTCAGACATGATTAGCGAGTCCTGAGAAGGGCATTTCAGGAAGGCAGTGCGAGAATCCACTGAGAATATGACCTTACCTGAGAAGGAGCCATGCCTGAATCCTGTTCTTTCCTCTTCTGGGCCTCTTCGTCCACGAGTCTTCACAGTTCTATCACGAAAATTGAAAACATGCTGTTTAATGGTTAGAGTCAACACACCCCCTTCCTGAGCCCCAACCACACACACAGGGAAGCCCTCACCGTGTGGAACAGACAGTCCTCTGTAGCTGCTCTCTCAGGAGGAACTCAGGACAGTCAATTCCCTCAAAGCATCCAACACGGGACTTTCCCACACTTTCCTTGGATCACACTTCCTCCTGGTGTGGCCTGATGTACCTCCACTGACCCCACGATGCCCTTCAGGTCACACAGCAGGCCCTGGTCCAGCCCCACTCAGAGCAGAGCGCCCTCCCCTCCCCGACGGCCTGATCTCAGTCTCGGAAGTGGAGGCTAAGAGGCCTGGTGTGCAATGCAGGATCCAGATTGGAATCATCTGCAGCTCTGTGCACATTCCCGGGGCGAGGCCCCACACGAGAACCTGAGGAGCCTGTCTGATGGGGGAGAACTGACTAACCAAAGAAGTATGTGTATATATACCATACACCCTGTGAGCATGTGACACATGTGTACACTGTGAAATATTTATCACAATCCACAAACCAACACATCCATCACCTCCAAATTCCCGTCTTCTGTGTGGGGTGAAATCACTGATACCGTGCTCTCCTGAAAAATTCCCAGCTTGCAGTAACAGAACAGGATTAACTACGGTCAGCATGCTTCGCATACCTCCCCAGGACGCACTCATTTTACGACTCAAAGTCTGTACCGTTTGACTAACATCTCCCCATCTTCCCCACCTCCCAGCCTCAGATGACCACCATCCTACCCTCTGGTAGTAGTGAATTTCTTTTTTTTTACATTGTATATAATGGAAGGACATATAATACCAGTCTCCCTGTCTGTCTTCATTCACTTACCATAATATTCTCCACATTCATCCAAGTTGTCACAAGTGAGACAAATCTCCATAATTGTTTACAAGAAAGTCACTATTGAACGAACAAATCTTTATCCCAACCTACAAAAATAATTAAATGTAAAAAAAGCAGAAAGCCAAAAGTAAAACCATCACTAAGATACATGTTTAACATTCCTTGAAAAGGCATCATGTAGTAAGAGTCACTCAGTTCTTGCCCCATTTCTTCTCTCGTGTAACCTCTACTTCCCACCAGGAATAGGGAAGGGGGTGACCCACACCTCAGAGAATCAAGTCACTGCCGCAGCCCCCACCTCAACAGGCTCTACACATGCATTCTTTTTTAATACAAATAATTACAAAATACACATGCCTCACAGACAGAAATTTTGCAATTCTCATTCTTATCTGTATAATTTAAAGAAGCAAGATTTACTGCTGCTGCTAAATCGCTTCAGTAGTGTCCAGCTCTGTGTGATCTCCTAGACGGCAGCCCAACAGGCTCCCCCATCCCTGGGATTCTCCAGGCAAGAACACTGGAGTGGGTTGCCATTTCCTTCTCCAATGCATGAAAGAGAAAAGTGAAAGTGAAGTCGCTCAGTCTGTCCGACTGTTAGCGACCCCATGGACTGCAGCCTACCAGGCTCCTCCATCCATGGGATTTTCCAGGCAAGAGTACTGGAGTGGGGTGCCATCGCTTTCTCCGAGCAAGATTTGAATTAGATGTTAAAGCCAAAAATCAATGTATAATGACTTAATAATTCTTACCCAATTAATTCAGCACTCTTCGGGATCTAGTCCCCACCATCACCTGCACACTAGCTGTTTCCACTTCATTTCGTTGATCTGTTTCCCTACTTCTTTCTCCGTTTCCCTTTCTCTGCTCTCATCTCTGCTCTCCTGCTGTGCCTGACCTCCTCTGTACTTCTTCTCTGCCTCTCATCCCACCTCTCTCTGCCATCTGTTCGCCTTCAAGTTGCTTTCACTGCAACCTCCCTGGTGATCCTCAGACTCCCTGTATTTCTGCCTTTCTTCCTGCACCTCTGCCCTCCCTTCCTCCCAACTCTCTGGCACTCCCAAGTAGCTACGCTTCCTTTCAGCTCCCTTTTTTTCTCAGCTCCTCCAATCTCTAGGAGTCCGTTTTGTCTCCCAGCAGGATATTGTTGCTCTGGTATCCCCTTTGTGGGCTGTCTGTACAAACTGCCTCTCCACTGTAGCCCTCTTTGGGACCCCTAATTTACAGACCCTCTCCCTTGAAGGCTATAGAAGGGGGCGGCAGAGGATGAGATAGTGACAAACCATCCCTGGACTCAACGGACATGGATTTGAGAAAACTCTGGGAGATACAGGGCTCGCAAAGAGTCGGAATGAACAACCACACCTCCCTGTGTTGCTCACCCTTAACTCTCCAGAGACCCTGCTTTGCTCTGAATTTCTCTTTCTTCACCTGCTGCCTTCAAGGCTCATTCTCTTTCATGAAGCTGTCTCTTCCAAGTTCCTCACAATCCTCTTCACTGCCATCGCTTGTCCCACAGGCTTTTCTCAATTTTCCATTTCTCTAGGAGTCTCTCTCTGCTTCTCCCAATCCCGCCTTCCGCCCACTATTTACAGGGTAGGAGACTGAATAAGAAAGACCCTCCCGCAAGAGCCAAGTTCCAGCNCAGTACTGCCAAAAAAAACAAAGAGACATTGAGTCCTCTGGACTGACCAAAAGAAGCATCAAAATGCCAGTCTCCAACCATACCCCAGCCAAGTTTATGTGGAGAATTCATAGCCTGATTGCTGTAAAAAGAGAAAGAAGCCAGCAAATGAAGACTTAGCATAGCCAAAAATGAATTTTAAAGATTATTAAAGACAGAAAAAAACTTTTAATGAGAAATACATACTTCTTTATAAAACTTTCTGTTCCATGCTTAGGATGACAAAGCTTCAAATACTTATATGAGAAAAAGTTGTTTACATCATAATATATAATACTTAAGCAAATACTTTAATGGAATGTCAAATGACCATATGATCACTTGACGGTAATTAAGCAATTTACTTCTTGTTGAAAAATTGTAATATATTTTCTATCATTTCTTTGTTGTCTGTTTCTGAAAGAACTGTCAGTTGTGGACAACAAAGCACATTGCAAAATATAAAGTCTTAAGAAGACACCAGAATTTTTTTCACCAAAATTATCAACTTGGCACTATTTGTAAATATTTCTATGTGTATTATCTGACTGAACTCAAGTCCTAAAGCAACTGTCTTTCTTTACATTTACAGGGCACCTACTATGTTCCCTGTCATTGTCTATGTGCATTTTAATGTTACAAAAGTCTCAAAATAACCCATTGACTTATTTTTTAGTGTAAAGCAGGAAGGAAATGTAAACTAAACATTAAAACTGGGTCATAACATGTGGATAGAAAAGCAATGCTATGGAAAACCTATTGAAAAAAAAAACAAGAAACAGGATGGCAGGATTTAAGACTTTAGCACTGAAACATATATATTACCATATGTAAAAAAGCCAATGGGAGTTTGATGTACCAGGGAGTGCTCTCAGACAATCTGGAGGGATATGGTCGGGAGAGAGGTGGGTTCAGGTGGGAGGGCACATATGTACGCCTATGGCCTATTCATGTTGATGTACACCAAAAACCATCACAAAGAAAAAAAAAATTAACGGATGGTGAGTTAGGCTGAACAGATAATCAAAGCTTTCCCACACCTAACACATTTGTGTAGTTTACCTCCAGTTTGAATTTTCTGAGGGTCAAAAACTTGATATATTTTACTGCATTCTCTACATGTGTAAGTTTTCATTGCAGAATGGATTCTCAGATGATCTGCAATGTTATTTCTTGTGACTGAAGGGTTTGCCACATAGATAACATTTACGTGGTTTCTCTTATGTATGAACTGCCTAATGGGCAGTTAATGCTGAACGTGCACTAGAAACTCTGCCACATTCATTTCACTTCTATGTTTTTAATACACTGAATTCTCTGATGAATATAAGGCCTGGTCACTTGACTAAAGGCTTTGTCACACTCACGACATTTACACTAATATGTTTCTCACAACTGTCACATTTCTAATGTTTCTCTCTAGTATGCATTCTCCAATGGTTTCTAAGTTCATCATTTCAAGTAAAGCACCAGCTATATACATCATATTTATATGGTTTCTCTCCTGTCTGAACCGCCTGATGATGAATTATGGATGACTGTGCCTAAATGGTTTGTCACAATTTTTATATTTGTAAGGTTCTCTCCAGTATGAATTCTCTGATAAACTGCAAGATTTGCATTTACACTGAAAGCCCTGCCACATATACCTCATTTATATGGTTTCTCTCCAGTATGAACTCTCCGATGAACAGCAAGGGTTCCATTACGACTAAATGCCTTGCCACACACATCACATTTGTATGGTTTCTCTCCAGTATGAACTCTCCGATGAACAGCAAGGGTTCCATTACGACTAAACGCCTTGCCACACACATCACATTTGTATGGTTTCTCTCCAGTATGAACTCTCCGATGCACAGCAAGGTTTCCACTATGACTAAACGCCTTGCCACACACATCACATTTATATGGTTTCTCTCCAGTATGAACACTCCGATGAACAGCAAGGTTTGAACTTACTCTGAAAGCCTTGCCACATATATCACATTTATATAGTTTCTCTCCAGTATGAAGTCTCCGATGAACAGTAAGGTTGGCAGTATGACTAAATGCCTTGTCACATACATTGCATTTGTATGGCTTCTCTCCAGTATGAATTCTCTGATGAAGTTCAAGTCTTGTAGTGTGATTAAAGGCCTTGCCACATACATCACATTTATATGGTTTGTCTTCAGTATGAATTCTCTGATGAACTGCAAGCCCTGTAGCTTGACGAAAGGCCTTGCCACACACATCACATTTATAAGGTTTCTCTCCAGTATGAACTCTCAGATGAACAGCAAGGTTTGAGCTTACTCTGAAAGCCTTGCCACATATATCACATTTATATGGTTTCTCTCCAGTATGAACTCTCAGATGAACAGCAAGGTTTCCAGTATGACTAAACGCCTTGCCACACACATCACATTTATAAGATTTCTCTCCAGTATGAATTTTCCAATGAAGGCCAAGTTTTGCATTCTGATTAAAAGCCTTGCCACATACATCACATTTATATGGTTTCTCTCCAATATGAATTCTCCGATGAACTGCAAGGTTTGCAGTTTGACTAAAGGCTCTGCCACATATATCACATTTATATGGTTTCTCTCCCGAATGGAATCTCTGATGAACTGCAAGCTTTGCAGCTTCATTAAAGGCCATGCCACATATTTCACATTTATATGGTTTCACTCCAGTATGAAGTCTCTGATGAACACTGAGGTTTGCAGTATGACTAAATGCCCTGTCACATACATTGCATTTGTATGGCTTCTCTCCCGTATGAGTTCTCTGATGAACTCCAAGTTGTGAGTTTTGAGTAAAGCATTGGCCACATACATCACATTTATATGGTTTCTCTCCAGTATGAAGTCTCTGATGAACAGTAAGGTTTGCAGTATGACTAAATGCCTTGCCACATACATTGCATTTGTATGGCTTCTCTCCAGTATGAATTCTCTGATGAACTGCCAGGTTTGCAGTCTGACTAAAGGCCTTGCCACATACATCACATTTATATGGTTTCTCTCTCATATGATATCTCCAGTGAATTACAAATTTTGCAGCTTGCTTAAAGGCCTTGCCACACACATTACATTTATGTGGTTTCTCTCCAGTATGAATTCTCCAATGCATTGCAAGTTTTGTAGTTTGATTAAAAGCCTTGCCACACACGTCGCATTTATATGGTTTTCCTCCTGTATGGATTTGTTGATGTCTAGTGAGTTCTGAATCCTGAAGAAAGGTTATGTCATACTCATTACATTTGTCAGGTCTTTTATTTTGTGTTTCATGGTCTGGTGACAGTTCTGAAGGGTGCATAACACCATTCTCATCTTTATGAGAAAAGCCTTTGCAGACATTACGAGTTCTCTGAGATGACAAACCTGAGGCGCTGACGTTTGTCACAAGTTGACTACATTCAAAAATTATACCTTCAGATTGTACCATCTGCAATTCATCTTGAAAGCTTGATCCGTGCCTTTCAAAAGTTCCATTTTCTGCATCACTTCTACTATGATGATCTCGTCCATCAGTGAGGTTTTTGTTATGGGATGTAGACAATCCTTTGTCATTTCTTTCATCATCTGTCTGCAGACAATCAAAGTCATCTATATTTTCCTGGATCTTGCTGAGGTGAAAATCTTTGCTTTCAAGGCTTTCGGCTCTTCCAAACATCACTCTTTGAAAAATTTCCCCTTTACCACTGTCTGCTTTTGCCTGTAATTTCTTGATCATCTCTATATGAGACATATCTACAAGACATAAAGAACCACAGATATTCTATTAGTTTCAATTCATAAATAAATAATTTCTTGTCAAACACATGACTTTTATACCAAAAGTCATATCCATCCTGAACAGAATTACAAATCTTCGCAAAGATGATCTTCTAACTATAGAACACTAAAGGAATAGACCTCTTTAAAAAGGAATGATCATATGTAATTCAAATTAATTTTAGGGTAGCGTAGTTTCAAACACAATCAGAAAACATTCATTTTCTGCAAACTCATGTCAGTTCTCAAAGAAAACATATTTTCCCACCATGACCTCAGAACTCATCCTACTTTGTACTAAACACACTGCTGTCTCATAATTGAGGAGAAATTAATGGTATATTGTACACACTTTATGCATATTTATACATATTTAAATGGTAAAGAACATACAGGACTAGAGGTGACTCAGTGGTAAACAAGCTGCCTGCCAATGCAGAAGACACAGCACAGGGGGATACAATCCCTGGGTCGGAAAGATCCCCTGGAGCAGGAAATCCCAACCAAGTGCAGTATTCTTGCCTTAAAAAAATTCCATGGATAGGAAAGCTTGGTAGCCTACGGTTCATGAGATCACAGAGTCAGACAGGACTGAGCAACCAAGCAAACAAGCATCAAACAGGCAATACACTAGAATGGTAAACAATGCAAAAGAAGCATTCTAATGAATAATGTGAAAAATAAATGGCAGTTAGTAACTGTTCAACAAATACTGCATTGAGTAAATAAAGAATTCTGTAAACAATATACATATATTTATATATATATTTTTTTTTTTTTTTTTTTTTTTTTGCTGGACCATGTGGCTTCTGAGAACTTGGTTCCCTGACCATGGATTAAATCCAGGTTAGCTGCAGTGAAACTACTGAATCCTATCCACTGGACTCAGGGATTTCCCTAGAATAATTAAAAAAAAAAAAATAAACACTTTTCCAAATACCTCTTAGAAATCTATCAGTAGATAGACATATAGGCATTTTATGACATTAACAAGTGGTTCATGTCAGTTATATTGTAAGTGAAAAATTCTCTACTTACACAATAATCATTCAGTACATCAACTCTCTATCTACACAGTAACCTAAACTCACCCAGTTCATTGGCTCCAAGATATACGTAAAGGAACAAGCTTTGGGGCTTCCCTTGTGGCTCAGAGGTAAAGAATCCACCTGCTAGTGCAGGGCACACAGGTTTGATTCCTGATCCGGAAATTCCCACATGCCTGACAACAACTAAGCCTGTAGGACACAAGTGATGATTCTGCACTGTATAGCTGGGGAGTCACAACTACTGAGCAAACACACAGAGACCATGCATTGCCACAAGAGAATCCACAAGAATGACAAGTTCATGCCCTGTAACTACAGGGTAGCCCTTGCTCACTGCAAGTCCAGAAAACCCCCTGAAGCAACAAAGACCTGAAGCAACAAAGCCAAAAACAAATAAATTTTATTTTATTTATTTATTTTTTTAGTGCCACCTTACAGCACTAATTACCACAGGAGGGGGACAAGGGGAAGTAAATACCTTTGAAATACCTCATCACATGGTACCCAAAGTCAAGCAACAAAATTGACAGGAGTCAAATGACAGATTGTTGCAGAACATATAAACACCTTGCCTTTTGGGATCTATTTTCTTGGAGTCCACTTTCCATGAAACCTCTCTTTAAAAAAAAAAAAAAATCACTTTGTTCCTTTAGAAACAGCCACCTGTAAGTCAGAAGTGCTTTCCATTTTCCTTAATAAAATGTAATTTTGAGGAAGGAGCTGAATGGGCTGCAGGTTGGACATCTACAATCAGCTACCCTCCTCTTTGCATGCCCTGAGATAAGAGATAGATGGACTCCGGCTGCGGAACTTACAGCCAACAAAAACAGGGTAAACAGCCAGTTTGTCTCTTAATTCAAGGGAATAATCATGGCAAGGACAAAGAAAGGAAAAAACCCTGTCTGATACAGGAGACAATACAGAAGTGCAGAAAGGTGCCTTGGAGTCAAAAGTCACAGGATCAGTCCAGGCCATAATGAGCTTTGCTCCTCTGAGAAGCCTTTACTTCAAGATCCAGGGTGTGCCTGTGTACCCAAGGGGAGGGTCCTGAGACAAATTAACCAGGGGGGACAAAGCAAGGTGATTGACCCACATTTCTCATACCTTTCTTACTAAAAACACACGTCTTACTTTCCTTAAGCAACCATGGGCTATCAGATATATTAGCATTTTGTAGACTGGTGAACATAAATACCAGTGATAATGTCTAACAATATGTGCTTTCTTATAGAGAACGTCTCAGGGTGGCACCAAACATATTCATTAATAGTCCAAAATCTTTTTAGTTTGTCTGTAAGAGGAAATGAGTTTTCAGTGATCTGTATTTCAGAATCTTATTTTATTTGGAAATGACCTAGATATTCAGTGAACTTTGATTACTTAGTTTAGCACAACCCTAGGAGTTCAGGTTGGAGAAGGCAATGGCACCCCACTCCAGTACTCTTGCCTGGAAAATCCCAGGGACGGAGGAGTCTGGTAGGCTGCAGTCCATGAGGTCGCTAGGAGTCAGACACAACTGAGCGACTTCACTTTGACTTTTCACTTTCATGCATTGGAGAAGGAAATGGCACCCACTCCAGTATTCTTGCCTGGAGAATCCCAGGGATGGGGGAGCCTGGTGGGCTGCCGTCTGTGGGGTTGCACAGAGTCGGACATGACTGAAGTGACTTAGCACCAGCAGCAGGAGTTCAGGTTATTCAAATCTGGAGAGACTATTTTAGACAGACATTTCTAAAGTATAATCATTTTTTTTTTTTTTAGTATAATCATTCTTAACAGAGTTTATTTAAAAACTCCAACTCCATTTGCATTCTTTCCTTAAAACTTTCCTCACTCGAGTTACTTTAACTGTTGACAAACTTGCTTAACATTAAACCTAGGTACAATAAAAGTATTAGACAATGTTGAAGACTCAAGACATGTCTTAATTGGATTAGCAAACAAACGTTAATACTAGATATTTAATATTGAATATTTCCCAATTCATGTGAACCTGAAATTCATTTAGGTTAATTTCTCTTGTAATTGTTTGATTTGAAAGTGTTTACTTTTTTTTTTTAACAAACAATTGAATTAGAGCTCATTTACAAATTCACCTCAGCAATATTATCCAAAAACAAAGACACACGCTGAGACAAACATAAATGCAGATCAACAGACAAAGCTCTCATACTTTCCTGCTTGAGATTTAAACTCTCTTTCACCCTTTTCTTCCCACTCCCCACCCTGTGGTTTAAAATTCTAATTTGCCCAAGACTTAAATCTCTGGAAGAAAGGGTTACAGATTTCAAGGACATGGCAAAGGTGGCATGCTATGCAAGTTCGCTGCAGTCCTGTCCAACCCCCTGCAACCCCATGGACTCTAGCCCACCAGGTTCCTCTGTCCATGATGGGACTCTCCAGGCAAGAATACTGGAGCGGGTTCCATTCACTCCTCCAGGGGATCTTCCCTACCCAGGGATCACATCCACGTCTCCTGTGTCTCCCCCAGGGGCTGGCAGGTTCTTTACCACTAGGGTCATCTGGGAAGCCTTGGCAAAGGTTAACTTTCAGCTACTTTTTCAGCAGGTCTTTTTAACAAGCTTGCTGTTTTTAATTCCACATGTAAAAAGAACCGGTTTTGCACTTTCAAAGGAAAAAAAAAATCACCTTAACCAGTTTTCTCCAGAGTCTAAACAACATCATGTCCATCCTGTATCAAACAAGTTATCTTTCCTTTCTATAGTCACAGCTTTATGGCTACAGTACAGATTGAACAGTGCTCAAACTGACTATGATAACAGGGACAGAAGGACTGATAAAAATCTTAGAACATCTCTCCAGGGAGATGGGGGTCTTTGATCAGAAGAATCTAAAGGGGTTAACAAACTTGCTAGAGTGGGGGAACCTGAGCTCCCCCTTGCCGCTTAGAGACTGGGGCAGTTAGAAGGGGACCAGCTGATGGAGAGGGAGACAGAGGGGTTGGGAGGGCTGTAAGGCCACAACAGGACAAAGAATGGAGAGAGAAAAGGAAGTATGGGGACACTATTGGAGCTGTGGGCTGGCTAAAGAGAGTCGACTTAGAAAGTGAAGATCTGATCAGCCAAATGTAATATGACATTGTAATATGGGTAATCATCCTCACAAATCGCATAGTTCTTTTTGCAGTTTTAAGTTACCTTTATTTACCTCATGGTAGGCAGAGAGAATTGGAGAAGGCAGTGGCAACCCACTCCACTGTTTTTGCCTGGAGAATCCCAGGGGCGGGGGAGCCTGGTGGGCTGCCGTCTATGGGTTCGCACAGAGCCGGACACGACTGAAGCGACGTAGCAGCAGTGGGCAGAGAGAAGGATCCAGGAGCCAACTTGGATGGTGCTAAGCGTGGGGCCTGGTTGGCAAGGGCCCCTGTAAAGGCTGAACAATCTCAAGATTTGTCCTCTTATCTTATCTATGGTGCTGCAAGCCTTGCACTCACAGGAGACAGTCAGGACATTCACATTCAGGGCAGTTTCCATGCAGGTTAGAAGCAAGGTCAGAGGAATGCACTGCTTTGTCTTGAAGCCTAAGCAAGACTATTTCTTTAAATTCCCTAACACCCTGGTGGCTCCATGGTAAGAATCTGCTTAGTAATGCAGGAGACATGGGTTTGATTCTTGTTCTGGGAAGATCTCACGTGTCACGGAGACTAAGTTGATGAACCACAGATACTGAGCTTGTATGATAGAACTACTCAAGCCTGTGTGCCTAGGGCCTGTGCTTCACAACAAAAGAAGCCACCACAATGAGTAACCAGCTTCCCGCTCTAGAGAGTAACCCTCTCTCGTCTCAAACAGACAAAAGACCAAATAGCAAAAAAGACCCAGTACAGGCCAAAAAATATACATATCTTGCTTTCATCTCTGTGGGTGCTAGAGCACCACTGGAGGGTGCTGTACATTTCACATGTCAAATAACAGAGCCGTAAGTTAGGGAGAAGAAAAATCTCCTGTGAGAGTTCACAAACATTAAACATCTGTTTTCTCACAGAACTCTCCCACTTAGAGAGTTTCCCAAACACCATGAATGGTATGGCTTCCTCTCTGTCCTTGTGACAGTTGACCTGTGATCACACTGTGGATACTTCCCCACTCATCTGGATGTTTGCTTTTAGCATCTCATTCTCCACAATCTAGGGGTCTTCTTCCTTGTGCCACAAGAATGGAGATAACATTCAGATCAGAAACAGAAATTCCTACTCGGAAGTTATGGCACATACTGTGCTTCTTCCAGAATCCAACCTCTCTCTCTCTTTTTTAAATAAATGTATCTGTTATTTTTAATACATTGGTGTATTCATTTCTTCTGGCTCGGGTGAGTGTTCGTTGCTGCTTGGTCTTTTCTCCAAGTTCAGCAAGTAGGGGCTACGCTCCAGTCGCAGTGCCTGTGCTCCTCACTTGCTGCGGCTTCTCCTGGGTGCACGGGCTTCAGGAGTTGTCCCACGTGGGCTCAGTAGTTGCAGCTTCCAGGCTCTAGAGTGCTGGCTCATAGCTGAGGCACACAGGCGTAACTGCTCTGTGATGTGTGGGATTTTCCCAGACCAAGGATCGAACCCGTGTCTCCTGCACTGGCAGGTGTAGAATGCAGCTCTTTTGTCAGCCAAGGAGTGAGGACATTACAAACCGACAGAAAAATACTTCTCAAATGAATTTACTATCTGCCTCCTTCTGAATGCCCAGGGAACAGTATACTATACAGTATAACATGCAGCAGGTACCTAGTTCCTATCTAAGAACTACTAAACCAAGAACACAGGGCTGGAAAACAGGCAACTGGATATTTCAAAATTTGAAATCAGCTTTATAAATGCTAAAGCTGTGGAGAAACTCCTTGTGCATCACACAGTGGGCAGGTCACCTGAAGGAAAGTCAAGTTTTAACTCCTGATGCCAATCAGGAAGCTTTACATGTGTGAGTCAGAAAGGTTTTGAGCTTAGTCAAGAAAAACAGGGGCTCTCAAAAGGTACAGAGGGAACATGCAGAGGTACCCCAGGGCAGATCCCCACTTCAGAGGGAAATGATCCTCACCCACAGACAGCAGGTTCCTGAGGGTCTCCACCATCACATCCTGGTACAAGGTCCTCTGGGCAGGGTCCAGGCATTCCCACTCCTCAGGAGTTAAATCTAGGAACACATCCTTGAAGGTCAACTGTGCCTGAAATGAAAACACATTTCACCAATGGGGCCTGAGGAAGATTCTTAGTTTCACACAAAATGAGAAGAGGTGAGAGGGGTAAAGCTCAATTCAGATGAAGTAATACTCTGACAGATACTTTAAAAGCTGCTTGAAGCAAACTGTTGGTCTGCAATCTAATTTATAATTTCCTCTTTTTCCTCAGATTATGATATCCTGCAATCAACATGAATTTGTCATGTATGTAGACAATACATTAAAATACAGAAATTATAACCAATACTGGGTTGTCTATGCAGAAGTGTTAACATTTACACACTAAGTGGCATTCACTATCTCGATGAGTTACAGCAAGACGGGTGTTTTCAGACATGACAAAGTCCACAGTGACTTTGTTTATTTTTTAATTAGTTAATTAATTTTACTTTGGCTTCCCTGGTGGATCAGACGGTAAAGCATCTGTCTGCAATGCAGGAGACCCAGGTTTGATCCCTGGGTTGGGAAAGTCCTCTGGAGAAGGAAATGGCAGCCCACTCCAGTATTCTTGCCTGGAAAACCCCATGGACGGCGGCGCCTGCTAGGCTACTGTCCATGGGGTCGCAAAGAGTCAGACACAACTGAGTGGCATTCACTATCTAGATGACTTACAGCAAGACTGGTGTCTTCAGAGATGACAAAGTCAATAGTGACTTTATTTATTTTTAAATTAATTTTCTTTTACAATATTGTATTGGTTTTGCCATATATTGACTTGTATCCGCCATGAGCGTACATGTGTTCCCCATCCTGAACCCCCCCTCCCACCTTCCTTCCCATCCCATCCCTCTGGGTCATCCCAGTGCACCACCCCCGAGCACCCTGTATCATGCATCAAACCTGGACTGGTGATCTGTGTCATATATGACATTTTACGTTTCAATGCCATTCTCCCATATCATCCTGCCCTCACCCTCTCCAACAGAGTCCAGAAAACTGTTCAATACATCTGTGTCTCTTTTGCTGTCTCACATACAGGGTTAGCGTTACCTTCTTTCTAAATTCCATACATGTACGTTAGTATACTGTTTTGGTGCTTTTCTTTCTGGCTTACTTCACTCTGTATAATAGGCTCCAGTTTCATCCACCTCATTAGAACTGATTCAAATGTATTCCTTTTAATGGATGAGTAATAATCCATTGTGTAAATGTACCACAGCTTTCTCATCCATTCATCTGCTGATGGACAAGTAGGTTGCTTCCATGTCCTGGCTATTATAAATAGTGCTGTGATGAACATGAAAACATGGATTTTTAAAGAACACACATTGTGATGATGATGACATCATCACACTGACGACAGGTGTTTCAGCAATTCCTACAAGTAACATTATCCTAAGACTTTACACGGATGAACTTGTTATCAATGTAACAGCATGTTAGAGAAAGATCTGTGTCCACCTTCAGTTCAGTTCAGTCGTGTCTGATTCTTTGCAACCTCATGAATCGCAGCACGCCAGGCCTCCCTATCCATCACCAACTCCCAGAGTTCACTCAGACTCATGTCCATAGTCAGTGATGCCATCCAGCCATCTCATCCTCTGCCATCCCCTTCTCCTCCTGCCCCCAATCCCTCCCAGCTTCTGAGTCTTTTCCAATGAGTCAACTCTTCACATGAGGTGGCCAAAGTACTAAAGTTTCAGCTTTAGAATCATTCTTTCCAAAGAAATCCCAGGGCTGATTTCCTTCAGAATGGACTGGTTGGATCTCCTTGCAGTCCAAGGGACTCTCAAGAGTCATCTCCAACACCACAGTTCAAAAGCATCAATTCTTCAGCACTCAGCTTTCTTCACAGTTCAACTCTCACATCCATACATGACCACTGGAAAAACCATAGCCTTGACTAGACGGACCTTTGATGGCAAAGTAATGTTTCTGCTTTTCAACATGCTATCTAGGTTGGTCGTAACTTTTCTTCCAAGGAGTAAGTGTCTTTTAATTTCATGGCTGCAGTCACCCTGGGGAGTAAATTCTGTCACTCTAACAAATCACTCAGATCAAACTGTTAAGAAATAAGTCAACAGCACCTGAGCTCAGGTGGTTGGGAGAGACAACTGAACCCTAAGAATCAACCAGTTAACTACCAGAGAAGCAGAGAGTTTCCTGAAAATAGCTGAAACAAGTTCAAGGAAGCTGAAATACAATAGAACAGCAGAAATGGTCACGATACAGGGTCACACCCTCTCCCACAGCAACCCACACAATGCCAATAATCTGAGTACAATTTACATCATTCATAAGATGATGCAGAAAAAACTTAACACCATCAAATACACTTACGATACAACTGAAGCTGCTACAAAGCATACACCATTATTTATGAGAAGATGTTTCTGTAATAAAACCACGGAGTTACATGTCCATGCATTCGTGCATGCATGTGTAAACACAAAATTGACTGATACAAGAAAAGTTGTCTTTTATTTTTTTCTTTTCTTCTATCAAAATTCATTCAGCATCAGCTCTGTGCCTCAAACTTGAAATATAGCAGTGAACATGATGGAGCTTACAGTCTAGCAGCCAATTTCATCATCTAGCAGCCAGCCAGCCGATTTCATCCACAATTTTAACGTTACTACTGAAATAAGTCCTCTGACACAGGCCCGGTGCTAAGACAAGATTAAACAGAAAGTCTAAGCTACATTGAGGAATCAGACAAGGTCTCTGTGAGGAAGAAACACTTAGGATTGTCAAGGTGGGAAACAGAAGAGTGTTGCAAGCAGAGAGAACAGCCTGAGTGCCAGCTCTGAGGCAGGAAGATATTTACTAAACAGAAAGTCAACCAGTGTGACTGGGACACGGGGAATGTACATGGGGTGATGCCAGACAGAGGCTAATTTATGCAAGATCTATGGATTTTGGAATTTATTCCAAAAGCTACTGAAGTCACTGAAGAATCTGCAGGAGGAAAGCTAGACACTTAGATTTGTTTTTCAGAGCTCAATCTGCTGTGTGTGGAAGTGGTTGTTTACCTGCTTACTCATGCCAGACTCTTTGCAGCCCCACTGACGGCAGCCTACCAGCTCCTCTATCCATAGAATTCTCCAGGTAAGAATACTGGAGTGGGTTCCTATTCTCTTCTTTATTTTACTTCTTCATTCAGTAACTTTGTCAACATTCTATTTCTTTTTCAAAGCTTATTTATTTTGCTTATGTTGGGTGGTCACTGCTGTGAGTCGGCTTTCGAGCTACAGCTGCAATGCACGGGCTTCTCCTTGCAGTGGCTTCTCTTGTGTCGGAGCACAGGCTCTAGAGAGTGCGGGCTTCCATAGTTATGGCTCCCAGGCTCTAGGGCACAGGTTCAGTCGTTGTGGCCCATGGGCTTAGTTGCTCTGAGGCATCTTCCAGGATGTGGGATGGACCCACACACCCTACATTGGCAGGTGTATTCTTAGCCACTGTACCACCAGGGAATTCGTCAACATTATCTTATTCTAGTTCAAAAAAATAAAAAGTAATAGAAGCAGAAAATAACATACAGAAGATTTCTTTCAATCTTTATAAAATACCTGTATTTTAAAATATGTGGCCCTCCCTACGGTATGTGGTAAAGAATCCACTGGACAATGCAAGGGATATGGGTTTTTGCCTGGTCTGAGACCCCACATGCTGAGAGGCAACTAAGATGATGAGTCTCAATTCCGGAGCCAGAGCTGTAGAGCCCAGGAGGTGAAACTACTGAAGCTCTAGAGCCTGGGCTGCAAGACAAGAGAAGCGACTGCAATGAGAAGCTTGTGCACTGCAACCAGAGTGGCCACCACTCGCCAGAACTAGGGAAAAGACACTGAAGCAATGAAGATACAGTACAGGAAATAAATATATTTTTTAAATAATAATGTGATTTTTATCATTAATTTTAGGTATGTACTGATTAACAAACTCCAAAATTTATTATTTTATTCCACTAAGAAAATACTGAATCAAGATTAGTAAAGTTGGAGAATTCCCTCATGGTCCAGTGGTTAAGATTCCTCACTTCAACTGCAGGGTTTCAGGTTTGATCCCTACTCAGCGAACTAAGACCCTGAAAGCTGCATCATGTGGTCAAAAAAGAAAGAAAAAAAAATTAGTAAGCCTGATTTCAAAATTAGATGGTGTAACGAAACACTCCCTAGCCCTGACATCTATTTCTGAACGTTCCATTCCATTCCCAAACACTTAAGTTTTCAAGGAGGTGCTCATTTGGTTTTAAATGTACTATAAAAAGTCAGAACTTATTTCCCCTCAGTGGCCTCTCTGGCAGATTTTACCATGTACTGTACATATTAATATGTGCGTTCCACCTACAGCTTCTTTACTCTGATTGACAGAGAGCAGACAGCGCATCCGCATGGGTCTTAAGCAACCCATGCTGCCCAACAGCATGAGACCCCGTCTCCAACCCATGGGTGAGAAGCCCTGCCCTGGACAGTGCCCAAGGGAGCCTCCTCACAAGGTCCAGGTCACCAGGTGATGGGGAGATGGGATCTAAGTGGAGACGCCAGGCCCTGAGGGAAGGCTCCGGGTGAGTGTGCGTGTACTGGAGTCATACAGGATACTTCAGAGTCAGACACAATTACCAGGTCCAGAGAAGGGCATTTCAGGAAGGCAGTGTGAGAATCCAATGAGAATATGACCTTACCGGAGAAAGAGCCATGCCTGACTCCTGTTCTTTCCTCTTCTGGGCTCCTTTGTCCATGAGTCTTCACAGTTCTATCATCAAAGTGGAAAACATGCTGTTTAATGCTTAGGGTCAACACATCCCCTTCCTGAGCCCCAACCCCACACACAAGGAATCCCTCACCGTGAGGAACAGACAGTGTTTTGTGGCCACTGTCTCAGGAGAGACTCAGGACGGTCAACTCCTGCAGAAAGACCAACATAGGACTTTCCCACACTTTCCCTCGGATCACACTCCCCTCCTGGTGAGGCCTCATGCACACAGCAGCAGGGGGCACCTCCACTCACCCCACGATGCCCTTCAGGTCACACAGCAGGCCCTGGTCCATCCCAACTCAGAGCAGAGTGCCCTCCCCTCCCCCAGGGCCCTATCTCAGTCTCAGAAGTGGAGGCTAAGAGCCCTGGTGCTCAATGGAGGATCCAGATCGGAATCATCCATGGCCTGTGCCCATTCCTGGGGCGAGGCCCCACACGAGAACCTGAGGAGCCTGTCTGTGGGGGAAGGGTACAAGACATGCCCAGGCAAAATGCCTCATGATCTCATGTGAAGCCTGGGTTGAGCACTAGTGAAGGATTAAGCCCAGGCCACCTTCCAGCTTTACTGAAACTAACGAGAAGGGTTCTGTGTACATATATCATATACCATGTGATCATGTGACATGTGTACACTGTGAAATATTTATCACAATCCACAAACCAACACATCCATCACCTCCAAATGCCCATGTTCTGTGTGTGGTGAAAACACTGACAGCGTACTCTCCTGACAAATTCCCAGCATGCAGTAACAGAATAGGATAACAATGGTAAGCGTGCTGCACACACATCCCCAGGACGCACTCATTTTACAACTCAAAGTCTGTACCTTTCAACCAACATCTCCCCAACCTCCCTACCTCCCAGCCCCAGATTACCACCATCCCACTGTCTGGTACTAGTGAGTGTCACATTTTTACATTCTACAGATAAGCGAGCACAGAGAGTATCAGTCTTACCCTGTCTGTCCTAATTCAGTTAGCATAATATTCTCTACATTCACCCAAGCTGTCTCAAGTGACAAAAATCTCCATCTACACGGGAAAGGATAAGAAACCCTTCCTCGGCAATCAATGCAAAGAAATAGAGGAAAACAATAGAATGGCAAAGCTAGACCTCTCTTCAAGAAAATTAGAGATACCAAGGAAACATTTTATGCAAAGATGGGCACAATAAGTGACGGAAACAGTACGGACCTAACAGAAGCGGAAGATATTAAGAAGACGTGGCAAGACTACACAGGAGAACCCTACAAAAAAGATCTTCATAACCCAGATAACCAAGATGGTGTGATCACTTACCCAGAGCAAGACACCTTGGAATGCAACATCAAGTCAGGCTAAGGAGCATCACTATGAACAAAGCTAAAAACAAATTCTTGAAAGAATTCCAGTTGAGCTATTTCAAATCCTAAAAGATGATGCTGTGGAAGTGCTGCAATCAATATGACAGCAAATCTGCAAAACTTAGCAGTGGCCACAGAACTAGAAAAGGTCAGTTTTCATTCCAATCTCAAAGAAAGGCAATGCCAAAGAATGTTCAAACTACTGCACAACTGCACTCAGTTCAAATGCTAGCAAAGTAATGCTAAAAGTTCTCCAAGCCAGGCTTCAACAGTATGTGAGCTGGGAACTTCCAGATGCTCAAGTTGGATTTAAAAAGGCAGAGGAACCAGAGATCAAATTGCTAACATCCACTGGATCATCAAAAAAGTAAGAGAGTTCCACAAAGCATCTACTTCTGTTTTATTGAATATGCCAAACCCTTTGACTGTGTGGATCACAACAAACTGTGGAAAAATCTTAAAGAGATGGGAATACCAGACCACCTGACCTGCCTTCTGAGAAATCTGCACGCAGGTCAAGAGGCAACAGTTAGAACTGGACATGGAATAACAGACTGGTTCCAAATTGGGAAAGGAGTTCATCAAGGCTGTATATACTATTACCCTGCTTACTTAATGTACATGCAGAGCCCATCATGCGAAATGCTGGGGTGGAAGAAGCACAAGCTGGAATCAAGATTGCGGGAGAAATATCAATAACCTAAGATATGCAGATGACACCACCCTTAAGGCAGAAAGTGAAGAAGAACTAAAGAGCATCTTGATGAAAGAGAGAGAGTGAAAAAGTTGGCTTAAAACTCAACATTCAGAAAACTAAGATCATGGCATCCGGTCCCATCACTCCATGGCAAATAGCTGGGGAAACAGTGTCAGACTTTATTTTTGGGGGCTCCAAGATCACTGCATATGATGACTGCACTAATGAAATTAAAAGACGCTTGCTCCTTGGAAGAAAAGCTATGTGTATGACCAACCTAGACAGCATATTAAAAACCAGAGACATTACTTTACTAACAAAGGTCCATCTACTCAAAGCTATGGTTTTTGCAGTAGTCATCTATGGATGTGAGAGTTGGAGTATAAAGAAAGCTGAGTGCCGAAGAACTGATGGTTTTGCACTCTGGTATTGGAGAAGACTCTTGAGAGTCCCTTGGACAGCAAGGAAATCCAACCAGTCAATCCTAAAGGAAATCATTCCTGACTATTCATTGGAATTATTGATGCTGAAGCTGAAACTCCAATACTTTGGCCATCTGATGCAAAGAACTGAGTCACTGACAAAAACCCTGATGCTGGGAAAGACTGAAGTTGGGAGAAGGGGATGACAGAGGATGAGATGGTTGGATGGCCTCACTAATGCGATGGACATGAATTTGAGTACGTTTTGGGAGATGGTGATGGACAGGGAAGCCTGACGTGCTGCAGTCCATGAGCTGGCAAAGAGGCAGACATGGCTGAGCAACTGAACTGAACTGAGTATTTTGTTACAAATATGTGTGTATATGTGCCTGGGTTACCAATGAGGACTTCCCTGGGAGCTCAGAAGGTAAAGAATCTGGCATCAATGCATAAGAGACAGATTTGATCCCCTGGTTGGAAGGATCCCCTGGAGAAGGGAATGGCAACCCACTCCAGTATTCTTGCCTAGAGAATTCCATGGACAGAGGAGCCTGGCAGGGTACAGTCCCTGGGGTCGCAAAGAGTCTGATATGACTGAGTGACTAACACATTGGTTCCTGAGGGTCTCCACCATCACATCCTGGTACAAGGTCCTCTGGGCAGGGTCCAGGCATTCCCACTCCTCAGGAGTTAAATCTAGGAACACATCCTTGAAGGTCAACTGTGCCTGAAATGAAAACACATTTCACCAATGGGGCCTGAGGAAGATTCTTAGTTTCACACAAAATGAGAAGAGGTGAGAGGGGTAAAGCTCAATTCAGATGAAGTAATACTCTGACAGATACTTTAAAAGCTGCTTGAAGCAAACTGTTGGTCTGCAATCTAATTTATAATTTCCTCTTTTTCCTCAGATTATGATATCCTGCAATCAACATGAATTTGTCATGTATGTAGACAATACATTAAAATACAGAAATTATAACCAATACTGGGTTGTCTATGCAGAAGTGTTAACATTTACACACTAAGTGGCATTCACTATCTCGATGAGTTACAGCAAGACGGGTGTTTTCAGACATGACAAAGTCCACAGTGACTTTGTTTATTTTTTAATTAGTTAATTAATTTTACTTTGGCTTCCCTGGTGGATCAGACGGTAAAGCATCTGTCTGCAATGCAGGAGACCCAGGTTTGATCCCTGGGTTGGGAAAGTCCTCTGGAGAAGGAAATGGCAGCCCACTCCAGTATTCTTGCCTGGAAAACCCCATGGACGGCGGCGCCTGCTAGGCTACTGTCCATGGGGTCGCAAAGAGTCAGACACAACTGAGTGGCATTCACTATCTAGATGACTTACAGCAAGACTGGTGTCTTCAGAGATGACAAAGTCAATAGTGACTTTATTTATTTTTTAATTAATTTTACTTTACAATATTGTATTGGTTTTGCCATATATTGACTTGTATCCGCCATGAGCGTACATGTGTTCCCCATCCTGAACCCCCCCTCCCACCTTCCTTCCCATCCCATCCCTCTGGGTCATCCCAGTGCACCACCCCCGAGCACCCTGTATCATGCATCAAACCTGGACTGGTGATCTGTGTCATATATGACATTTTACGTTTCAATGCCATTCTCCCATATCATCCTGCCCTCACCCTCTCCAACAGAGTCCAGAAAACTGTTCAATACATCTGTGTCTCTTTTGCTGTCTCACATACAGGGTTAGCGTTACCTTCTTTCTAAATTCCATACATGTACGTTAGTATACTGTTTTGGTGCTTTTCTTTCTGGCTTACTTCACTCTGTATAATAGGCTCCAGTTTCATCNACTGGTGATCTGTGTCATATATGACATTTTACGTTTCAATGCCATTCTCCCATATCATCCTGCCCTCACCCTCTCCAACAGAGTCCAGAAAACTGTTCAATACATCTGTGTCTCTTTTGCTGTCTCACATACAGGGTTAGCGTTACCTTCTTTCTAAATTCCATACATGTACGTTAGTATACTGTTTTGGTGCTTTTCTTTCTGGCTTACTTCACTCTGTATAATAGGCTCCAGTTTCATCCACCTCATTAGAACTGATTCAAATGTACTCCTTTTAATGGATGAGTAATAATCCATTGTGTAAATGTACCACAGCTTTCTCATCCATTCATCTGCTGATGGACAAGTAGGTTGCTTCCATGTCCTGGCTATTATAAATAGTGCTGTGATGAACATGAAAACATGGATTTTTAAAGAACACACATTGTGATGATGATGACATCATCACACTGACGACAGGTGTTTCAGCAATTCCTACAAGTAACATTATCCTAAGACTTTACACGGATGAACTTGTTATCAATGTAACAGCATGTTAGAGAAAGATCTGTGTCCACCTTCAGTTCAGTTCAGTCGTGTCTGATTCTTTGCAACCTCATGAATCGCAGCACGCCAGGCCTCCCTATCCATCACCAACTCCCAGAGTTCACTCAGACTCATGTCCATAGTCAGTGATGCCATCCAGCCATCTCATCCTCTGCCATCCCCTTCTCCTCCTGCCCCCAATCCCTCCCAGCTTCTGAGTCTTTTCCAATGAGTCAACTCTTCACATGAGGTGGCCAAAGTACTAAAGTTTCAGCTTTAGAATCATTCTTTCCAAAGAAATCCCAGGGCTGATTTCCTTCAGAATGGACTGGTTGGATCTCCTTGCAGTCCAAGGGACTCTCAAGAGTCATCTCCAACACCACAGTTCAAAAGCATCAATTCTTCAGCACTCAGCTTTCTTCACAGTTCAACTCTCACATCCATACATGACCACTGGAAAAACCATAGCCTTGACTAGACGGACCTTTGATGGCAAAGTAATGTTTCTGCTTTTCAACATGCTATCTAGGTTGGTCGTAACTTTTCTTCCAAGGAGTAAGTGTCTTTTAATTTCATGGCTGCAGTCACCCTGGGGAGTAAATTCTGTCACTCTAACAAATCACTCAGATCAAACTGTTAAGAAATAAGTCAACAGCACCTGAGCTCAGGTGGTTGGGAGAGACAACTGAACCCTAAGAATCAACCAGTTAACTACCAGAGAAGCAGAGAGTTTCCTGAAAATAGCTGAAACAAGTTCAAGGAAGCTGAAATACAATAGAACAGCAGAAATGGTCACGATACAGGGTCACACCCTCTCCCACAGCAACCCACACAATGCCAATAATCTGAGTACAATTTACATCATTCATAAGATGATGCAGAAAAAACTTAACACCATGAAATACACTTACGATACAACTGAAGCTGCTACAAAGCATACACCATTATTTATGAGAAGATGTTTCTGTAATAAAACCACGGAGTTACATGTCCATGCATTCGTGCATGCATGTGTAAACACAAAATTGACTGATACAAGAAAAGTTGTCTTTTATTTTTTTCTTTTCTTCTATCAAAATTCATTCAGCATCAGCTCTGTGCCTCAAACTTGAAATATAGCAGTGAACATGATGGAGCTTACAGTCTAGCAGCCAATTTCATCATCTAGCAGCCAGCCAGCCGATTTCATCCACAATTTTAACGTTACTACTGAAATAAGTCCTCTGACACAGGCCCGGTGCTAAGACAAGATTAAACAGAAAGTCTAAGCTACATTGAGGAATCAGACAAGGTCTCTGTGAGGAAGAAACACTTAGGATTGTCAAGGTGGGAAACAGAAGAGTGTTGCAAGCAGAGAGAACAGCCTGAGTGCCAGCTCTGAGGCAGGAAGATATTTACTAAACAGAAAGTCAACCAGTGTGACTGGGACACGGGGAATGTACATGGGGTGATGCCAGACAGAGGCTAATTTATGCAAGATCTATGGATTTTGGAATTTATTCCAAAAGCTACTGAAGTCACTGAAGAATCTGCAGGAGGAAAGCTAGACACTTAGATTTGTTTTTCAGAGCTCAATCTGCTGTGTGTGGAAGTGGTTGTTTACCTGCTTACTCATGCCAGACTCTTTGCAGCCCCACTGACGGCAGCCTACCAGCTCCTCTATCCATAGAATTCTCCAGGTAAGAATACTGGAGTGGGTTCCTATTCTCTTCTTTATTTTACTTCTTCATTCAGTAACTTTGTCAACATTCTATTTCTTTTTCAAAGCTTATTTATTTTGCTTATGTTGGGTGGTCACTGCTGTGAGTCGGCTTTCGAGCTACAGCTGCAATGCACGGGCTTCTCCTTGCAGTGGCTTCTCTTGTGTCGGAGCACAGGCTCTAGAGAGTGCGGGCTTCCATAGTTATGGCTCCCAGGCTCTAGGGCACAGGTTCAGTCGTTGTGGCCCATGGGCTTAGTTGCTCTGAGGCATCTTCCAGGATGTGGGATGGACCCACACACCCTACATTGGCAGGTGTATTCTTAGCCACTGTACCACCAGGGAATTCGTCAACATTATCTTATTCTAGTTCAAAAAAATAAAAAGTAATAGAAGCAGAAAATAACATACAGAAGATTTCTTTCAATCTTTATAAAATACCTGTATTTTAAAATATGTGGCCCTCCCTACGGTATGTGGTAAAGAATCCACTGGACAATGCAAGGGATATGGGTTTTTGCCTGGTCTGAGACCCCACATGCTGAGAGGCAACTAAGATGATGAGTCTCAATTCCGGAGCCAGAGCTGTAGAGCCCAGGAGGTGAAACTACTGAAGCTCTAGAGCCTGGGCTGCAAGACAAGAGAAGCGACTGCAATGAGAAGCTTGTGCACTGCAACCAGAGTGGCCACCACTCGCCAGAACTAGGGAAAAGACACTGAAGCAATGAAGATACAGTACAGGAAATAAATATATTTTTTAAATAATAATGTGATTTTTATCATTAATTTTAGGTATGTACTGATTAACAAACTCCAAAATTTATTATTTTATTCCACTAAGAAAATACTGAATCAAGATTAGTAAAGTTGGAGAATTCCCTCATGGTCCAGTGGTTAAGATTCCTCACTTCAACTGCAGGGTTTCAGGTTTGATCCCTACTCAGCGAACTAAGACCCTGAAAGCTGCATCATGTGGTCAAAAAAGAAAGAAAAAAAAATTAGTAAGCCTGATTTCAAAATTAGATGGTGTAACGAAACACTCCCTAGCCCTGACATCTATTTCTGAACGTTCCATTCCATTCCCAAACACTTAAGTTTTCAAGGAGGTGCTCATTTGGTTTTAAATGTACTATAAAAAGTCAGAACTTATTTCCCCTCAGTGGCCTCTCTGGCAGATTTTACCATGTACTGTACATATTAATACGTGCGTTCCACCTACAGCTTCTTTACTCTGATTGACAGAGAGCAGACAGCGCATCCACATGGGTCTTAAGCAACCCATGCTGCCCAACAGCATGAGACCCCGTCTCCAACCCATGGGTGAGAAGCCCTGCCCTGGACAGTGCCCAAGGGAGCCTCCTCACAAGGTCCAGGTCACCAGGTGATGGGGAGATGGGATCTAAGTGGAGACGCCAGGCCCTGAGGGAAGGCTCCGGGTGAGTGTGCGTGTACTGGAGTCATACAGGATACTTCAGAGTCAGACACAATTAGCAGGTCCAGAGAAGGGCATTTCAGGAAGGCAGTGTGAGAATCCAATGAGAATATGACCTTACCGGAGAAAGAGCCATGCCTGAATCCTCTTCTTTCCTCTTCTGGGCTCCTTTGTCCATGAGTCTTCACAGTTCTATCATCAAAGTGGAAAACATGCTGTTTAATGCTTAGGGTCAACACATCCCCTTCCTGAGCCCCAACCCCACACACAAGGAATCCCTCACCGTGAGGAACAGACAGTGTTTTGTGGCCACTGTCTCAGGAGAGACTCAGGACGGTCAACTCCTGCAGAAAGACCAACATAGGACTTTCCCACACTTTCCCTCGGATCACACTCCCCTCCTGGTGAGGCCTCATGCACACAGCAGCAGGGGGCACCTCCACTCACCCCACGATGCCCTTCAGGTCACACAGCAGGCCCTGGTCCATCCCAACTCAGAGCAGAGTGCCCTCCCCTCCCCCAGGGCCCTATCTCAGTCTCAGAAGTGGAGGCTAAGAGCCCTGGTGCTCAATGGAGGATCCAGATCGGAATCATCCATGGCCTGTGCCCATTCCTGGGGCGAGGCCCCACACGAGAACCTGAGGAGCCTGTCTGTGGGGGAAGGGTACAAGACATGCCCAGGCAAAATGCCTCATGATCTCATGTGAAGCCTGGGTTGAGCACTAGTGAAGGATTAAGCCCAGGCCACCTTCCAGCTTTACTGAAACTAACGAGAAGGGTTCTGTGTACATATATCATATACCATGTGATCATGTGACATGTGTACACTGTGAAATATTTATCACAATCCACAAACCAACACATCCATCACCTCCAAATGCCCATGTTCTGTGTGTGGTGAAAACACTGACAGCGTACTCTCCTGACAAATTCCCAGCATGCAGTAACAGAATAGGATAACAATGGTAAGCGTGCTGCACACACATCCCCAGGACGCACTCATTTTACAACTCAAAGTCTGTACCTTTCAACCAACATCTCCCCAACCTCCCTACCTCCCAGCCCCAGATTACCACCATCCCACTGTCTGGTACTAGTGAGTGTCACATTTTTACATTCTACAGATAAGCGAGCACAGAGAGTATCAGTCTTACCCTGTCTGTCCTAATTCAGTTAGCATAATATTCTCTACATTCACCCAAGCTGTCTCAAGTGACAAAAATCTCCATCTACACGGGAAAGGATAAGAAACCCTTCCTCGGCAATCAATGCAAAGAAATAGAGGAAAACAATAGAATGGCAAAGCTAGACCTCTCTTCAAGAAAATTAGAGATACCAAGGAAACATTTTATGCAAAGATGGGCACAATAAGTGACGGAAACAGTACGGACCTAACAGAAGCGGAAGATATTAAGAAGACGTGGCAAGACTACACAGGAGAACCCTACAAAAAAGATCTTCATAACCCAGATAACCAAGATGGTGTGATCACTTACCCAGAGCAAGACACCTTGGAATGCAACATCAAGTCAGGCTAAGGAGCATCACTATGAACAAAGCTAAAAACAAATTCTTGAAAGAATTCCAGTTGAGCTATTTCAAATCCTAAAAGATGATGCTGTGGAAGTGCTGCAATCAATATGACAGCAAATCTGCAAAACTTAGCAGTGGCCACAGAACTAGAAAAGGTCAGTTTTCATTCCAATCTCAAAGAAAGGCAATGCCAAAGAATGTTCAAACTACTGCACAACTGCACTCAGTTCAAATGCTAGCAAAGTAATGCTAAAAGTTCTCCAAGCCAGGCTTCAACAGTATGTGAGCTGGGAACTTCCAGATGCTCAAGTTGGATTTAAAAAGGCAGAGGAACCAGAGATCAAATTGCTAACATCCACTGGATCATCAAAAAAGTAAGAGAGTTCCACAAAGCATCTACTTCTGTTTTATTGAATATGCCAAACCCTTTGACTGTGTGGATCACAACAAACTGTGGAAAAATCTTAAAGAGATGGGAATACCAGACCACCTGACCTGCCTTCTGAGAAATCTGCACGCAGGTCAAGAGGCAACAGTTAGAACTGGACATGGAATAACAGACTGGTTCCAAATTGGGAAAGGAGTTCATCAAGGCTGTATATACTATTACCCTGCTTACTTAATGTACATGCAGAGCCCATCATGCGAAATGCTGGGGTGGAAGAAGCACAAGCTGGAATCAAGATTGCGGGAGAAATATCAATAACCTAAGATATGCAGATGACACCACCCTTAAGGCAGAAAGTGAAGAAGAACTAAAGAGCATCTTGATGAAAGAGAGAGAGTGAAAAAGTTGGCTTAAAACTCAACATTCAGAAAACTAAGATCATGGCATCCGGTCCCATCACTCCATGGCAAATAGCTGGGGAAACAGTGTCAGACTTTATTTTTGGGGGCTCCAAGATCACTGCATATGATGACTGCACTAATGAAATTAAAAGACGCTTGCTCCTTGGAAGAAAAGCTATGTGTATGACCAACCTAGACAGCATATTAAAAACCAGAGACATTACTTTACTAACAAAGGTCCATCTACTCAA
Source organism: Oreotragus oreotragus (assembly GCA_006410675.1). Taxonomy (NCBI): domain Eukaryota; kingdom Metazoa; phylum Chordata; class Mammalia; order Artiodactyla; family Bovidae; genus Oreotragus; species Oreotragus oreotragus. The sequence goes on from SJYX01022912.1 coordinate 104,964, forward strand.
AGCTATGGTTTTTGCAGTAGTCATCTATGGATGTGAGAGTTGGAGTATAAAGAAAGCTGAGTGCCGAAGAACTGATGGTTTTGCACTCTGGTATTGGAGAAGACTCTTGAGAGTCCCTTGGACAGCAAGGAAATCCAACCAGTCAATCCTAAAGGAAATCATTCCTGACTATTCATTGGAATTATTGATGCTGAAGCTGAAACTCCAATACTTTGGCCATCTGATGCAAAGAACTGAGTCACTGACAAAAACCCTGATGCTGGGAAAGACTGAAGTTGGGAGAAGGGGATGACAGAGGATGAGATGGTTGGATGGCCTCACTAATGCGATGGACATGAATTTGAGTACGTTTTGGGAGATGGTGATGGACAGGGAAGCCTGACGTGCTGCAGTCCATGAGCTGGCAAAGAGGCAGACATGGCTGAGCAACTGAACTGAACTGAGTATTTTGTTACAAATATGTGTGTATATGTGCCTGGGTTACCAATGAGGACTTCCCTGGGAGCTCAGAAGGTAAAGAATCTGGCATCAATGCATAAGAGACAGATTTGATCCCTTGGTTGGAAGGATCCCCTGGAGAAGGGAATGGCAACCCACTCCAGTATTCTTGCCTAGAGAATTCCATGGACAGAGGAGCCTGGCAGGGTACAGTCCCTGGGGTCGCAAAGAGTCTGATATGACTGAGTGACTAACACATGTTTTCAACCTGGATCCTGGGGCTCCTTAATCAATAGAAATAGTTATGAGACCAGAGGGGAATTTCAAGAAAGGCTTTATTGGGACTCTGGCTGCAGTAAGGAGAGACAGAAAAAGAAGTGTGTGCCCCTGCTCCTCCCAAAAACGGGGGTGAGCTGATCCCTTTGGTTAAAGCTGGAAGGAAGCTGAGGTGATCTGCCCCGCCTCGGGCCCCCTGGAGGTGCTGTGAGCAGGGATCACAGGAAGTGACCTGCTTTTGCTTCTGTAGCCTCAGAAATCAAGCTTGGTTTGTGGTCCTTTTACTTATTTTTCAAAATTGCTGTCTGCTCATGAATGTGGGTGTAGTTTCTTTGTTCAATTACACTTTCTTTGTGGCCTGTTGCCCGAGAAGGGGTTCATCCAGGTGCAAGAATTGCAGTAAAAGGTCCCAGGACCCAGCCTGTCTCATATACACATCACAGTTTCATCATCCACTCGGCCGAGAACAGACATTCAGGTTGTTTCTACAACACATGGCTGTTGTGAATCATACAGTATAGGTTACGGGAGTGCAGGTTACTCCTTCAAAATACTGATTTTTGCACAGGACTTCCCTGGTGGTCCAGTGGTGAAGAACCTGCCTAGCTCTGTGGGGGATGTGGGTTTAATCGCCGGTGGGGGAACTAAGATCCCATAGGCAGTGGAGCAACTAAGCCTGAGCACACTAGAAAGTTGGTGCACTGAAACCAAAGATCCTGCAGGACACAGGCGAGGCTAGATACATAAACAGTTTTTAAAATTTTGCTTTTCTTAGCTACATAATCAGAAGTGAGACTGCACGATCCTATGCATGTTCTATTTTTAATCTTTGGGTAACTCTATACTGTTTTCCATGTACCATTTGCATTGCCTTCAACCGTTTACAACCATTAACTGTACTGTGCATGTACATGGCAGACGCCTGAGATCTGTAAAGACGATGAGAGAACAGTAGAGGAATCCACTGCGCTGGCAGCAACAAGTAGCAGCTGCGTCATCTCCAGAATAAGCCTCTGTACTACAGGTTGCTGTGGAGCTGATAATCCTCAGATTCTAAGAACGAGCCTTCACTGCATCATGTGACACTCCTGCCATCAAAGCTGAGGCCCAATCATTACCCTCTGAGGCTGAAAGAAACTTCCAAACCTGTATCTGGGCCAGCACAATCCCCAGAGACCTACTAATAATCCACCCATCCTGCTATGCAACCCCCAGAAGGTTCCAAGCCTTAACAACTCCTGTTTTAATGATGGAATAATACACATGAAGACACCCAAACACCAACCAGACTCAAGACATCTTATCAGTCAGTGACCCCAGCAGCCCCAAACTGTCATCACCAAAATCTAATAATACAAGACAGATGTGTCGGCTGATGCACACGCCCCAATGCAACTTCAACATCTTCCAAAGAATACACCAACTTCTCTTTTACCTTCCATCTGAAATCTTCTTTAGTAACTCAAACTAACAGAAAAACGATAGGTAATCCGCAAAGTGATCTCCCGAATTTTAACGACAGTTATTCTATGGGTCTGATTCTTTTTTTTTTTTTTCCTGGTTTAAATATGTTTATTTATTTATTTATTTTACTTTACGGTACTGTATTGGTTTTGGCATACATTAACATGAATCCGCCACGGGTGTACATGAACTCCCAAACATGAACCCCCCCTCCCACCTATGGGTCTGATTCTTGCCCTCCCTAAGGACACCAGAAAATCCACTGTGTGGAGGGGGTGCTGTGTGGCACCTCCTGGATCCCGCCCCCCTTCTCTGGGACCACTGTGTCCATCCTCTTGCACCCAGACCTCCTCAAGATGGCGGAAGAATAGGACGGGGACCTGTCTCTTATACACATCTAGATGTGTATAAGAGACAGCCCTAAGGACACCAGAAAATCCACTGTGTGGAGGGGGTGCTGTGTGGCACCTCCTGGATCCCGCCCCCCTTCTCTGGGACCACTGTGTCCATCCTCTTGCACCCAGACCTCCCTGTGGACTAAGCTCAGGCCTTGATTCTAACACGCAGCAGGGTAACAGGCCTCTTCCCAATTCCACTTCCTTCCTTCCTTCAGAGGTGTGATCGTGTGTTTCCCAATGAAACCCAGTCATGGAAATCTCAGTCACAGCATCTGGGTCCCAGGGAAATGGAGCTAAGACACTATGGCACACCCACCATTCCATGTAGCCCACAATTGGCCATGAGCCCACATCCAGGTCCTCAAGGTAGAACTGAGACCACCTTTATCAACAGTTCCACACCCCGTGATCCCACAAGTATGAATGTCTCCCTCTCTCTCTCACACACCCCCCAGCAATTCATTGGATTCATCTAGAGGCCTACTCTTGCTCCCACAGCCCTCCTGGAGACTCTGACAAGCTCCCCTTCACTTTCCCCCATTTTTCTACCCCTTCATGCATGGTTGAACAAGAGGGCTAAACAGCAGAGACCAAGGGCATGAGCATCGCGACAGAGCTGCGCACAGGCTGCAAATCCAAGGACACTCGGCACTCAGTACAGAGACCAAGGAGCTGGCCCTCCTGGGAAAACTTGCCAGCAACTTGGGACATCAGAAAATTTTACAGGCCCTTGAGATTTGGTTGGATTGAGCTCAGTGAAGAATTGACAAAGATAGAGAGACCCCAAACTCAAAGACCCCTGTTCTCCCCAGTGAGAGATAACTGGAAGATATCCCCGATCTTTAAGGGAAGGGGGACTCCTTCATATCCCCTTGGATTCCAAACCTTCTGGCCACTCTAACCACAGTAAACTCAGCATCCCCTGCTCTGAGCAGATGAACTGGCTGCTGTCCAAGATGGCAACTGTTCCCTGGCTGGACAGAGCTTAGAAGACCTGGGGGCTGCAGTGAACAGTGACACAGCAGACTAAAACATGGGGACACCTCAAGACACTAGATCTATCGGGCTCATTAGGACTCCCCACGTCTTTTTCCTTTTCAGTGATTAAGTGTTCACATGGGGTAAGGATCAATTAGAGTTGAAATGTCCAGAACAGATACAGGAACCATCATCACCTATCCTGTCTCCTCTGTTTCCCCTGAGAATTCTTCAGCCCAACCCACATTCCCAGTCCTCACCTCCAGAATGAGATGCTGTGAGCATCCAAGGAGGAAGAGGAACATGGTGCATCCTTCAATGAAGGGAAAAGAGGAAAGAATCAAACAGTCAAAGGACAAGGGCATTTCTGATGAAGATGATTAATATAGGGGCAGCAAACCTGGTTAATATGGGAAGGAGATGGGAGACCTCGCTGGCCTAGACCTGAAAGAACAGAAAGAGCAAGGGCCACAGTGATGTAATGACCAAAGGCAGGCGTACAAACTAAGATCTGAGACGGAGAAGGTTTTGGTGTCTATGAACAAGGACTAAGTGAATGTGATCAGGACAGACTGACCATGAGAACGGGGTCAGCTCCCAGGATGAGGCTGGAGACACTGGCAGTGACCTGAGGGTGACAAAGGGCTGTGGAGCCACCTGAGGAGTCAGGATGCTGCCCTGAGGACATGGGGAAGCCAGTGAGGGTGGCAGGCCTCCCTGCAGATGGACCCTTATTCATAGAAGACATCTGCTGATGATCTAACTCTAAGCATATGTTCCTGCCTCCATCCGACTGTTGTCCTTTTTCATTTTGCAAAACTGGGACCCATTTCAAATTCTAGTACCAATTGAGTTCTCCCTCCAAGAAGAACTGCCACACACAGTCTCACGCCCAATTTGGCCAATCATTTCAGAGGTCACTGTTGCTCAGATTCTAGACCTGAGAGAAACATCATCAGATCACCTCATTGCTCACTAGTTACAGGATCACATAAAAGAGAGGAAAATGAATATAGATTAACTGCTTAAATTAGGTCGTCACTCTTAATATAAAAGATCACTGGCATTCTTCCTAAGTAGTCATCAAAACAGTCTACATCTATTTACTAGTTACCACACACACAAAAAAGCTTTGAAAATATAACATCAAGAAGAAACAGCAAATGGGCCTCAAATAAACATGAAACAAACCTAAAGCGAATCAGCTTGTTAAAAATTTTTCCACTGAAGAATTATGGTGCCAAGTGAAAAAAAAAAAATTTGAGAATATAGCATACTTAGAAAACAATGACATGAATTAATTACAGGAGGGCAACAAATTTTATTTCAGAAGCGAATAATTCTTTACAAGAAAGTCGGTACTGAAGCTACAAAAAGAATTAAATGTAAAGAAAGCAGAAAGCAAAAAGGAAAACGATCACAAAGAACACATTTAATGTTCCTGGAAAAGGCACCATGTGCAGTCAGTTCTGCACATGGATGCTATCTTTTAATACAAATAATTATAAAATGCACAAGCCTTACAGACAGAAGTTTTGCAATTCTCATCTATATAATGTAAAGAAACAAGTTTTAAATTTATTAGATCTAAAGCCAAAAATCAATGTGGTCGTTTTGTCACTATGTCGTGTTAGACTCTTGCGATTCCATGGACTGTAGCCCGCCAGACTCTTCTGTCCATGGGATTCTCCAGGCAAGAATACTCGAGTGGGTTGCCATTTCCTTCTCCAGAGGATCTTCCCCACCCAGAAATTAATTCGGGTCTCCTGCACTGCAGGCAGATTCTTTACCGATTGAGCTATGAGGTAAGTCAAAAATCAATATATCATGACTTCATAATCCTTATCCAACCAATTCAGCACTCTCCTGGATCTAGTCCTCTCCCCCACCTCCACACTACTTGTTTCCACTTCATTTATTTGATCTGTTTCCCTACTACTTTCTCCGTCTGTCTCCCTTTCTCTTCCCCTCTGCTCTCCAGCTGTGCCTGTCCTACTCTTTACTTCTTCCCTGACTCCCATCCAGCCTCTCTCTGCCATCTGTTCCCTGCAAAATGCTTCTAATCCAACCTCCTTGATAATCCTAAATCTCCATGAATTTCTGCCTTTCTCCCTCCATCTCTGCCCTCCCTTCCTCCCAACTCTCTGGCACCCCCAAGTGGCTATGCTTCCTTTCACTTTGCTTGCTTTCTCAGCTCCTCCAATTACTGGATGTGAGTGAAAGTCACTCAGTCCTGATGACTCTTGCGACCCCATGGCTGTAGTCCATGGAATTCTCCTGGTCAGAATACTGGAGTGGGTAGCTGTTCCCTTCTCCGGGGGATCTTCCCAACCAGGGATCGAACCCAGGTCTCCCGCACTGCCAGCGGATTCTTTACTAGCTGAGCCATGAGGGAAGCCCGATCACTAGGAGTCCCCTTTCTCTCCCAGCAGGATATCGCTCTGCCAGCCAAGGTTCCAACTCTTGTATCCCCTTTGCGGGCTCTCTGTGTGAACCGCCTCTCCACTGTCGCCCTCTTTGGGACCCCTGATTCATAGCCTTTCTAATTGAAGGCTGTAGAAGGGGTCCGCAGAGGATCAGATAGTTAGCTAGCATCCCTGAACTCAATGAACATGAATTTGAGGAAACTCTGAGAGATACAGGGGTCGCAAAGACTCTTACTGAACAACACCTTCCTATTTTGCTAGCCTTTAACTCTCCGGAGATCCTGCTTTTCTCTAAACTCCTGTCCTTGCCTACCCGCAACCGTCAAGACTTCCTCTCTTTCATGTTGCCGTCTCTTCGCAAGTTCCTCACCAATTCTCTTGTCATCGATTCTTCCTCAGGCTTTTTTCAGTTTTCTATTTCTCTCGAAGTCGATGTCTTTGCTTCTCATGACAGCCCACCCCACCCCACCCCACCCCCACTAATTACGGGAATGGTGGGTGAATAGGAAGCCCTCCTCCTGCAAGAGCCAAATTCCAGCTGGTGGAATTTGGGATGGAAGAACCACGGGGGTCAAGCGGCTGGCCCAGGTCACCCAGCCCGACACAGGGTCAGGGGAAAGGTCATTATGAAGACAAGGCCGAGGAGACATGGGCGCTGGGAGGCAGTTGGTCTAAGGATCGGGGTGCGCTCCGCAGAATCCCAGGACCTGGGCGAGGACGTGGCCTCCAGGGGCCGAGACGGAGAGGCTGAGGACCGCGGAGCGTAAATACCCACCTCGTGGAAGAAAATTTTATGCGCTGCAGGAAGTGCAGAGGGGACAGTAAATGGTTTTAAGACGGAAGGAGGTGCGAAACACAGCGTTTCCGAGTTCCAAAAGCAGGAACCGGCTGCAGTGCGGACTTTAAACCAAAAGAGAGGCGCCCCTTCGCCGCTCACGGAGACGTCTGAATTTGCTGGGGTTGGTGGGGCNCCTCAAGACACTAGATCTATCGGGCTCATTAGGACTCCCCACGTCTTTTTCCTTTTCAGTGATTAAGTGTTCACATGGGGTAAGGATCAATTAGAGTTGAAATGTCCAGAACAGATACAGGAACCATCATCACCTATCCTGTCTCCTCTGTTTCCCCTGAGAATTCTTCAGCCCAACCCACATTCCCAGTCCTCACCTCCAGAATGAGATGCTGTGAGCATCCAAGGAGGAAGAGGAACATTTTCCTTTTCAGTGATTAAGTGTTCACATGGGGTAAGGATCAATTAGAGTTGAAATGTCCAGAACAGATACAGGAACCATCATCACCTATCCTGTCTCCTCTGTTTCCCCTGAGAATTCTTCAGCCCAACCCACATTCCCAGTCCTCACCTCCAGAATGAGATGCTGTGAGCATCCAAGGAGGAAGAGGAACATGGTGCATCCTTCAATGAAGGGAAAAGAGGAAAGAATCAAACAGTCAAAGGACAAGGGCATTTCTGATGAAGATGATTAATATAGGGGCAGCAAACCTGGTTAATATGGGAAGGAGATGGGAGACCTCGCTGGCCTAGACCTGAAAGAACAGAAAGAGCAAGGGCCACAGTGATGTAATGACCAAAGGCAGGCGTACAAACTAAGATCCAAGACGGAGAAGGTTTTGGTGTCTATGAACAAGGACTAAGTGAATGTGATCAGGACAGACTGACCATGAGAACGGGGTCAGCTCCCAGGATGAGGCTGGAGACACTGGCAGTGACCTGAGGGTGACAAAGGGCTGTGGAGCCACCTGAGGAGTCAGGATGCTGCCCTGAGGACATGGGGAAGCCAGTGAGGGTGGCAGGCCTCCCTGCAGATGGACCCTTATTCATAGACGACATCTGCTGATGATCTAACTCTAAGCATATGTTCCTGCCTCCATCCGACTGTTGTCCTTTTTCATTTTGCAAAACTGGGACCCATTTCAAATTCTAATAACACCTGGGTTCTCCCTCCAAGAAGAACTGCCACACACAGTCACATGCCCAATTTGGCCAATCATTTCAGAGGTCACTGTTGCTCAGATTCTAGACCTGAGGGAAACATCATCAGATCACCTCATTGCTCACTAGTTACCAGATCACATAAAAGAGAGGAAAATGGAATATAGACTAGCTGCTTAAAGATCACTGGCATTCTTCCTAAGTACTCATCAAAACAGTCTACATCTATTTACTAGTTACCACAAAAAAAAAAAAGCTTTGAAAATATAACATCAAGAAGAAACAGCAAATGGGCCTCAAATAAACATGAAACAAACCTAAAGCAAATCAGCTTGTTAAAATTTTTTCCACTGAAGAATTATGGTGCCAAGTGAAAAAAAAATTTTTTGAGAATATAGCATACTTAGAAAACAATGACATGAATTAATCACAGGAGGGCAACAAATTTTATTTCAGAAGCGAATAATTCTTTACAAGAAAGTTGGTATTGAATGATCTAATCTATCCCAAGCTTCAAAAAGAATTAAATGTAAAGAAAGCAGAAAGCAAAAAGGAAAACGATCACAAAGAACATATTTAATGTTCCTGGAAAAGGCACCATGTAGTAAGAGAGTCAGTCAGTTCTGCACATGGATGTTATCTTTTAATACAAATAATTATAAAATGCACAAGCCTTACAGACAGAAGTTTTGCAGTTCTCATCTGTATAATGTAAAGAAACAAGTTTTAAATTTATTAGATCCTAAAGCCAAAATCAATGTGGTCGTTTTGTCACTATGTCGTGTCAGACTCTTGCGATTCCATGGACTGTAGCCCGCCAGACTCTTCTGTCCATGGGATTCTCCAGGCAAGAATACTGGAGTGGGCTGCCATTTCCTTCTCCAGAGGATCTTCCCCACCCAGAAATTAATTCGTGTTGCATTGGAGGCAGATTCTTTACCGACTGAGCTATGAGGTAAGTCAAAAATCAATGTATCACGACTTCATAATCCTTATCCAACCAATTCAGCATACTCCTGGATCTAGTCCTCTCCCCGACCTCCACACTACTTGTTTCCACTTCATTTATTTGATCTGTTTCCCTACTACTTTCTCCGTCTGTCTCCCTTTCTCTTCCCCTCTGCTCTCCAGCTGTGCCTGTCCTACTCTTTACTTCTTCCCTGACCCCCATCCGGCCTCTCTCTGCCATCTGTTTCCTGCAAAATGCTTCTAATCCAACCTCCTTGATAATCCTAAATCTCCATGAATTTCTGCCTTTCTTCCTCCATCTCTGTCCTCCCTTCCTCCCAACTCTCTGGCACCCCCAAGTGGCTATGCTTTCCTTTCACCTTGCTTGCTTTCTGACCTCCTCCAATTACTGGATGTGAGTTAAAGTCCCTCAGTCCTGACTCTTTGCGACCCCGTGGCTGTAGTCCATGGAATTCTCCAGGTCAGAATACTGGAGTGGGTAGCTGTTCCCTTCTCCAGGGGATCTTCCCAACCCAGGGATCGAACCCAGGTCTCCCGCATTGCCAGCGGATTCTTTACTAGCTGAGCCATGGGGGAAGCCCAATCACTAGGAGTCCCCTTTCTCTCCCAGCAGGATATCGCTCTGCCAGCCAAGGTTCCAACTCTTGTATCCCCTTTGCGGGCTCTCTGTGTGAACCGCCTCTCCACTGTCGCCCTCTTTGGGACCCCTGATTCATAGCCTTTCTAATTGAAGGCTGTAGAAGGGGTCCGCAGAGGATCAGATAGTTAGCTAGCATCCCTGAACTCAATGAACATGAATTTGAGGAAACTCTGAGAGATACAGGGGTCGCAAAGACTCTTACTGAACAACACCTTCCTATTTTGCTAGCCTTTAACTCTCCGGAGATCCTGCTTTTCTCTAAACTCCTGTCCTTGCCTACCCGCAACCGTCAAGACTTCCTCTCTTTCATGTTGCCGTCTCTTCGCAAGTTCCTCACCAATTCTCTTGTCATCGATTCTTCCTCAGGCTTTTTTCAGTTTTCTATTTCTCTCGAAGTCGATGTCTTTGCTTCTCATGACAGCCCACCCCACCCCACCCCACCCCCACTAATTACGGGAATGGTGGGTGAATAGGAAGCCCTCCTCCTGCAAGAGCCAAATTCCAGCTGGTGGAATTTGGGATGGAAGAACCACGGGGGTCAAGCGGCTGGCCCAGGTCACCCAGCCCGACACAGGGTCAGGGGAAAGGTCATTATGAAGACAAGGCCGAGGAGACATGGGCGCTGGGAGGCAGTTGGTCTAAGGATCGGGGTGCGCTCCGCAGAATCCCAGGACCTGGGCGAGGACGTGGCCTCCACGGGCCGAGAAGGCGAGGCTGAGGACCGCGGAGCATAAATACCCACCTCGTGGAAGAGAATTTTACGCGCTGCGGGAAGTGCAGAGGGGACAGTAAATGGTTTTAAGACGAAAGGAGGTGCGAAACACAGCGTTTCCGAGTTCCAAAAGCAGGAACCGGCTGCAGTGCGGACTCTAAACCAAAAGAGAGGCGCCCCTTCGCCGCTCACGGAGACGTCTGAATTTGCTGGGGTTGGTGGGGCAGGCGCGGGGATTTAGAGTCAGCAGAGACCCTGAGACCCGGGGTACCGAAGCAAGCCGAACGAGAGCGGCACGTGTGACTAAGAAAGAGAGAAACTCACGCCGCGCTGCTGAGACANCTTCACATGAGGTGTCCAAAATACTGGAGTCTCAGCTTTAGCATCATTCCTTCCAAAGAAATCCCAGGGCTGATCTCCTTCAGAATAGACTGGTTGGATCTCCTTGCAGTTCAAGGGACTCTCAAGAGTCATCTCCAACACCACAGTTCAAAAGCATCAATTCTTCAGCACTCAGCTTTCTTCACAGTTCAACTCTCACATCCATACATGACCACTGAAAAAACCATATCCTTGACTAGACGGATCTTTGATGGCAAAGTAATGTCTGTGCTTTTCAACATGCTATCTAGGTTGGTCGTAACTTTTCTTCCAAGGAGTAAGCGTCTTTTAATTTCATGGCTGCAGTCACCCTGGGGAGTAAATTCTGTCACTCTAACAAATTGCTCAGATCAAACAGTTAAGAAATGAGCCAACAGCACCTGAGCTCAGGTGGTTGGGAGAGACAACTGAACCTAAAGAATCAACCAGTTAACTACCAAAAAAGGAAAAAGCATCCACAGAGAGTTTCCTGAAAATACCTTAAACAAGTTCAAGGAAGCTGAAATACAATAGGACAGCAGAAATGGTCACGATACAGGGTCACACCCTCTCCCATCACAACCCACACAATGTCAGTACTCTGACTACAGTTTATATCATTCATGTGATGATGCAGAAAAAACTTAACACCATCAAATACACTTAAGATACAACTGAAACTGCTACAAAGCATACACCATTATTTATGAGAGGATGTTTTTGTAATAAAACCATGGAGTTACATATCCATGCATTCATGCATGCATGTAAACGCACAATTGACTGAAACAAAAAGAGTTGTCTTTATTTTTTTCTTTCATTCTATCAAAATTCATTCAGCGTCAGCTTTGTGCCTCAAACTTGAAATATAGCAGTGAACATGATGGAACTTACAGTCTAGCAGCCAGCCAGCCGATTTCATCCACAATTTTAACGTTACTACTGAAATAAGTCCTCTGACACAGGCCCGGTGCTAAGACAAGATTAAACAGAAAGTCTAAGCTACATTGAGGAATCAGACAAGGTCTCTGTAAGGAAGAAACACTTAGGATTGTCAAGGTGGGAAACAGAAGAGTGTTGCAAGCAGAGAGAACAGCCTGAGTGCCAGCTCTGAGGCAGGAAGATATTTACTAAACAGAAAGTCAGCCAGTGTGACTGGGACACAGGGAATGTACATGGGGTGATGCCAGGCAGAGGCTAATTTATGCAAGATCTATGGATTTTGGACTTTATTCCAAAAGCTACTGAAGTCACTGAAGAATCTGCAGGAGGGAAGCTAGACACTTAGATTTGTTTTTCAGAGCTCAATCTGCTGTGTGTGGAACTGGTTGTTTACCTGCTTACTCATGCCAGACTCTTTGCACCCTGCTGACGGCAGCCCACTAGCTCCTCTATCCATGGAATTCTCCAGGTAAGAATACTGAGTGGGTTCCCATTCTCTTCTTTACTTCTTCATTCAGTAACTTTGTCAACATTCTATTTCTTTTTCAAAGCTTATTTATTTTGCTTATGTTGGGTGGTCACTGCTGTGAGTCGGCTTTCGAGCTACAGCTGCAATGCACGGGCTTCTCCTTGCAGTGGCTTCTCTTGTGTCGGAGCACAGGCTCTAGAGAGTGCGGGCTTCCATAGTTATGGCTCCCAGGCTCTAGGGCACAGGTTCAGTCGTTGTGGCCCATGGGCTTAGTTGCTCTCAGGCATCTTCCAGGATATGGGATGGACCCACGCACCCTACATTGGCAAGTGTATTCTTAGCCACTGTACCACCAGGGAATTATCTTATTCTAATTCAAAAAAATAAAAAGGTTGCTGTGGAGCTGATAATCCTCGGATTCTAAGAACAAGCCTTCACTGCATCATGCGAAACTTCTGCCATCAAAGCTGAGGCCCAACCATTACCCTCTGAGGCTGAAAGAAACTTCCAAACCTGCATCTGGGCCAACACACTCCCCAAAGACCTAGTAATAATCCACCCATCCTGCTATGCAACCCCCAGAAGGTTCCAAGCCTTAACAACTCCTGTTTTAATGATGGAATAATACACGTGAAGATGCCCAAACACCAACCAGACTCAAGACATCGTATCAGTCATAGTAACCCCAGCAGCCCCAAACTGTCATCACCAAAATCTAATAATACAAGACAGATGTGTCGGCTGATTCACACGCCTGAATGCAACTTCAACATCTTCCAAGGAATATGCCAATTGCTCTTTTTTTACCTTCCATCTGAAATCTTCTTCATTAGTAGCACAAACTAACAGAAAAATGATAGGTAATCCACAAAGTGATCTCCCCAATTTTAACGACAGTTATTCTATGGGTCTGATTCTTTTTTTTCCTGGTTTAAATATGTTTATTTATTTATTTAACTTTACAGTACTGTATTGGTTTTGGCATACATTGACATGAATCCGCCCTGGGTGTACATGAACTCCCAAACATGAACCCCCCTCCCACGTATGGGTCTGATTCTTGCCCTCCCTAAAGACACCAGAATATCCACTGTGTGGAGGGGGTGCTGTGTGGCACCTCCTGGATCCTGCCCCTGTTCTCTGTGACCACTGTGTCCATCCTCTTGCACCCAGACCTCCCTGTGGACTAAGCTCAGGCCTTGATTCTAACACGCAGCAGGGTAACAGGTCTCTTCCCAATTCCACTTCCTTCCTTCCTTCCTTCAGAGGTGTGATCGTGTGTTTCCCAATGAAACCCAGGCATGCAAACCTCAGTCACAGCATCTGGGTCCCAGGGAAATGGAGCTAAGACACTATGGCACACCCACCATTCCACGTGGCCCACAATTGGCCATGAGCCCACATCCAGGTCCTCAAGGTAGAACTGAGACCACCTTTATCAACAGTTCCACACCCCGTGATCCCACAAGTATGAATGTCTCCCTCTCTCTCTCACACACCCCCCAGCAATTCATTGGATTCATCTAGAGGCCTACTCTTGCTCCCACAGCCCTCCTGGAGACTCTGACAAGCTCCCCTTCACTTTCCCCCATTTTTCTACCCCTTCATGCATGGTTGAACAAGAGGGCTAAACAGCAGAGACCAAGGGCATGAGCATTGCAACAGAGTTGTGCACAGGCTGCAAATCCAAGGACACTCGGCACTAGGTACAGAGACCAAGGAGCTGGCCCTCATGGGAAAACCTGCCAACAACTTGGGACATCAGAAAATTTTACAGGCCCTTGAGATTTGGTTGGATTGAGCTCAGTGAAGAATTGACAAAGATAGAGAGACCCCAAACTCAATGACCCCTGTTCTCCCCAGTGAGACATAACTGGAAGATATCCCCGATCTTTAAGGGAAGGGGGACTCCTTCATATCCCCTTGGATTCCAAACCTTCTGGCCACTCTAACCACAGTAAACTCAGCATCCCCTGCTCTGAGCAGATGAACTGGCTGCTGTCCAAGATGGCAACTGTTCCCTGGCTGGACAGAGCTTAGAAGACCTGGGGGCTGCAGTGAACAGTGACACAGCAGACTAAAACATGGGGACACCTCAAGACACTAGATCTATCGGGCTCATTAGGACTCCCCACGTCTTTTTCCTTTTCAGTGATTAAGTGTCCACATGGGGTAAGGATCAATTAGAGTTGAAGTGTCCAGAACAGATACAGGAACCATCATCACCTATCCTGTCCCCTATGTCTCCCCTGAGAATTCTTCAGCCCAACCCACATTCCCAGTCCTCACCTCAAGAATGAGATATCCAAGGAGGAAGAGGAACACGGTGCATCCTTCAATGAAGGGAAAAGAGGAAAGAATCAAACAGTCAAAGGACAAGGGCATTTCTGATGAAGATGATTAATATAGGGGCAGCAAACCTGGTTAATATGGGAAGGAGATGGGAGACCTCGCTGGCCTAGACCTGAAAGAACAGAAAGAGCAAGGGCCACAGTGATGTAATGACCAAAGGCAGGCGTACAAACTAAGATCTGAGACGGAGAAGGTTTTGGTGTCTATGAACAAGGACTAAGTGAATGTGACCAGGACAGACTGACCATGAGAACGGGGTCAGCTCCCAGGATGAGGCTGGAGACATTGGCAGTGACCTGAGGGTGACAAAGGGCTGTGGAGCCACCTGAGGAGTCAGGATGGTGCCCTGAGGACACGGGGAAGCCAGTGAGGGTGGCAGGCCTCCCTGCAGATGGACCCTTATTCATAGAAGACATCTGCTGATGATCTCACTCTAAGCATATGTTCCTGCCTCCATCCGACTGTTGTCCTTTTTCATTTTGCAAAACTGGGACCCATTTCAAATTCTAGTACCAATTGAGTTCTCCCTCCAAGAAGAACTGCCACACACAGTCTCACGCCCAATTTGGCCAATCATTTCAGAGGTCACTGTTGCTCAGATTCTAGACCTGAGAGAAACATCATCAGATCACCTCATTGCTCACTAGTTACAGGATCACATAAAAGAGAGGAAAATGAATATAGATTAACTGCTTAAATTAGGTCGTCACTCTTAATATAAAAGATCACTGGCATTCTTCCTAAGTAGTCATCAAAACAGTCTACATCTATTTACTAGTTACCACACACACTACCTGAGAGAAACATCATCAGATCACCTCATTGCTCACTAGTTACAGGATCACATAAAAGAGAGGAAAATGAATATAGATTAACTGCTTAAATTAGGTCGTCACTCTTAATATAAAAGATCACTGGCATTCTTCCTAAGTAGTCATCAAAACAGTCTACATCTATTTACTAGTTACCACACACACAAAAAAGCTTTGAAAATATAACATCAAGAAGAAACAGCAAATGGGCCTCAAATAAACATGAAACAAACCTAAAGCGAATCAGCTTGTTAAAAATTTTTCCACTGAAGAATTATGGTGCCAAGTGAAAAAAAAAAAATTTGAGAATATAGCATACTTAGAAAACAATGACATGAATTAATTACAGGAGGGCAACAAATTTTATTTCAGAAGCGAATAATTCTTTACAAGAAAGTCGGTACTGAAGCTACAAAAAGAATTAAATGTAAAGAAAGCAGAAAGCAAAAAGGAAAACGATCACAAAGAACACATTTAATGTTCCTGGAAAAGGCACCATGTGCAGTCAGTTCTGCACATGGATGCTATCTTTTAATACAAATAATTATAAAATGCACAAGCCTTACAGACAGAAGTTTTGCAATTCTCATCTATATAATGTAAAGAAACAAGTTTTAAATTTATTAGATCTAAAGCCAAAAATCAATGTGGTCGTTTTGTCACTATGTCGTGTTAGACTCTTGCGATTCCATGGACTGTAGCCCGCCAGACTCTTCTGTCCATGGGATTCTCCAGGCAAGAATACTCGAGTGGGTTGCCATTTCCTTCTCCAGAGGATCTTCCCCACCCAGAAATTAATTCGGGTCTCCTGCACTGCAGGCAGATTCTTTACCGATTGAGCTATGAGGTAAGTCAAAAATCAATATATCATGACTTCATAATCCTTATCCAACCAATTCAGCACTCTCCTGGATCTAGTCCTCTCCCCCACCTCCACACTACTTGTTTCCACTTCATTTATTTGATCTGTTTCCCTACTACTTTCTCCGTCTGTCTCCCTTTCTCTTCCCCTCTGCTCTCCAGCTGTGCCTGTCCTACTCTTTACTTCTTCCCTGACTCCCATCCAGCCTCTCTCTGCCATCTGTTCCCTGCAAAATGCTTCTAATCCAACCTCCTTGATAATCCTAAATCTCCATGAATTTCTGCCTTTCTCCCTCCATCTCTGCCCTCCCTTCCTCCCAACTCTCTGGCACCCCCAAGTGGCTATGCTTCCTTTCACTTTGCTTGCTTTCTCAGCTCCTCCAATTACTGGATGTGAGTGAAAGTCACTCAGTCCTGATGACTCTTGCGACCCCATGGCTGTAGTCCATGGAATTCTCCTGGTCAGAATACTGGAGTGGGTAGCTGTTCCCTTCTCCGGGGGATCTTCCCAACCAGGGATCGAACCCAGGTCTCCCGCACTGCCAGCGGATTCTTTACTAGCTGAGCCATGAGGGAAGCCCGATCACTAGGAGTCCCCTTTCTCTCCCAGCAGGATATCGCTCTGCCAGCCAAGGTTCCAACTCTTGTATCCCCTTTGCGGGCTCTCTGTGTGAACCGCCTCTCCACTGTCGCCCTCTTTGGGACCCCTGATTCATAGCCTTTCTAATTGAAGGCTGTAGAAGGGGTCCGCAGAGGATCAGATAGTTAGCTAGCATCCCTGAACTCAATGAACATGAATTTGAGGAAACTCTGAGAGATACAGGGGTCGCAAAGACTCTTACTGAACAACACCTTCCTATTTTGCTAGCCTTTAACTCTCCGGAGATCCTGCTTTTCTCTAAACTCCTGTCCTTGCCTACCCGCAACCGTCAAGACTTCCTCTCTTTCATGTTGCCGTCTCTTCGCAAGTTCCTCACCAATTCTCTTGTCATCGATTCTTCCTCAGGCTTTTTTCAGTTTTCTATTTCTCTCGAAGTCGATGTCTTTGCTTCTCATGACAGCCCACCCCACCCCACCCCACCCCCACTAATTACGGGAATGGTGGGTGAATAGGAAGCCCTCCTCCTGCAAGAGCCAAATTCCAGCTGGTGGAATTTGGGATGGAAGAACCACGGGGGTCAAGCGGCTGGCCCAGGTCACCCAGCCCGACACAGGGTCAGGGGAAAGGTCATTATGAAGACAAGGCCGAGGAGACATGGGCGCTGGGAGGCAGTTGGTCTAAGGATCGGGGTGCGCTCCGCAGAATCCCAGGACCTGGGCGAGGACGTGGCCTCCACGGGCCGAGAAGGCGAGGCTGAGGACCGCGGAGCATAAATACCCACCTCGTGGAAGAGAATTTTACGCGCTGCGGGAAGTGCAGAGGGGACAGTAAATGGTTTTAAGACGAAAGGAGGTGCGAAACACAGCGTTTCCGAGTTCCAAAAGCAGGAACCGGCTGCAGTGCGGACTCTAAACCAAAAGAGAGGCGCCCCTTCGCCGCTCACGGAGACGTCTGAATTTGCTGGGGTTGGTGGGGCAGGCGCGGGGATTTAGAGTCAGCAGAGACCCTGAGACCCGGGGTACCGAAGCAAGCCGAACGAGAGCGGCACGTGTGACTAAGAAAGAGAGAAACTCACGCCGCGCTGCTGAGACTAGAGAGGCGCCCCTTCGCCGCTCACGGAGACGTCTGAATTTGCTGGGGTTGGTGGGGCAGGCGCGGGGATTTAGAGTCAGCAGAGACCCTCAGACGCGGGGTACCGAAGCAAGCCGAACGAGAGCGGCACGTGTGACTAAGAAAGAGAGAAACTCACGCCGCGCTGCTGAGACAGCTGCACCGCCGGCTCTCCGCTTCCAGATGTGGGAAGCTTAGCGGGCCGGGAGTGAAAACGCGGGGGCGGCCTGGGGAAGCAGAGACAAGCTGTCAGGGCGCGGGTCTTGGAGGGAAGCCGGGTCTGCCCTGCACCTTGGGAAAGTGAGATGGGCGGGGCCTCGGGGCGCGGGGGGCGGGGCAGAACAATTCAATAGTGCCATCTCTGAGGAAGCTGACTGCAGGAAATTAAAAGACGTCTGCTTCCTGGAAAGGAAGTTAAAAAGCAAAAGCATCACCTTGACAACAAATGTCCCTAAACTCAAGATAATGTAATGTTAGCTGCTCAGTCGTGACCGACTCTTTGCGACCCCACGGACTGTAGCCTACCGGGTTCCTCCGTCCATGGGGAATTACAGGGAAGAATACTGGAGTGGGTTGCCATTTCCTTCTCCAGGGGAATTTCCCGACCCAGGGATCGAACCCCCGTCTCCCGCATTGTAGGTTCACGCTTTACCGTCTGAGCCACAAGGGAAGCAAGAACACTGGACTGAGTGGCTATTTCCTTCTCCAGGGGATCTTCCTCACCCACGGATCAAACCATGTCTCCTGCAATGCAGGCACATTCTTTACTATCTGAGCCACCAGGGAAGCCCAGATATAACGTTAAGTGCTATGGAAATAGTTGAGATGAGTGGTAAGTTCAAGTTGTGTTTTTTGGAATATCACGGAATTTTTTTCCCAAATATTTTCCATGCTTCGATTGAATCCATGGATATGCAGATACAAGGGTCGACTGTATTTTCTTCTCTCCAAATATCAAATTCCTAGCAATGGCGGCCCACTCCAGTGTTCTTGCCTGGAGAATTCCAGGGATGGGGGAGCCTGGTGGGCTGCCGTCTATGGGGTCGCACAGAGTTGGACATGACTGAAGCGACTTAGCAGCAGCAGCAGCAGCAAATATTTAATATCAGTACAGTTTCAAGTTAAATTCACGGGTTTTTTGTTTGATTTTGCTTTAACCTGTCACCTAAAGTGAAAGTGAAGTCGCTCAGTCGTTTCCGACTCTTTGCAACCCCATCAGGCTCCTCCGTCCAACGGATTTTCCAGGCAAGAGTGCTGGAGTGGATTGCCATTTCCTTCTCCAGAGGATCTTCCCGACCCAGGAATCGAAGCCGGGTCTCCCACCTTGCGTGCAGACGCTTAACCGTCTGAGGCATCAGCGAAGCCCCTAACATACTGCCATTGAGTCTTTGGATGTGGTATCTAACCAAAAACAGCTGCATATGGTAACCCTCTGGATGAGAGGTATAAATAGGAAAGGAGACATTTTTGTGGACTATTTCAAAAACATGATAAATGGCATTAGCAACATTATTCAAGATTTAAATATTATATATACATCACAGATCATCTCCATTTCAACAATTATGTAAGGAGAACAGGAGAAAATAAAAATTTTATAATGTTCTTATGCAGTGCTTAAGCAATTGAATGTTTTATCTGAAGAGCCTATGATATAAAAATTAAAGTTTTTTGAATGCTGGTCTATAAAGAAGGCCGAACATAGAAGAATTCATTCTTTTGGACTGTAGTGCTGGAGCAGATTCTTGTACACCAAGACCATCAGTCTGTTGGGGCTGCTTTGAGGAGGGCAGGAGGAACTCCATCTTGAGGCCTGTCAGCCATCTTAAGACAGCAGGTGAACTGGGCCTCGACTTTGCCCAAGAATAAGGAAACTATCTTTAAAGTAAAACCAAGTCTCCTTGGAGACCTCCCTCCCCATAGATAGCAAAGATTGGAGTTAAGGTCAGGCTTCCCAGGTTAGATTAACAATGAAGATATCTCCCTTGAAGTATAATTATTGTTCCCCTTTAACCTTAACTGTTAGTTCTCCCTACACCTACATGTTGTAAAACTAAATCATATACATCAAAAAAAGTTGCGAATATGTAAACAGTCACTCCATCCCAGTACTCTTGCCTGGAAAATCCAATGGACGGAGTAGCCTGGTGGGCTGCAGTCCATGGGGTCGCTAACAGTTGGACAGACTGAGCGACTTCACTTTCACTTTTCTCTTTCATGCACTGGAGAAGGAAATGGCAACCCACTCCAGTATTCTTGCCTGGAGAATCCCAGGGATGGGGGAGCCTGGTGGGCTGCCGTCTATGGGGTCACACAGAGTCGGACACGACTGAAGTGACTTAGCAGCAGCAGCAGTGAGGGTATAAAACCGAGTCTCTCGAAAATGCCAGGGTCCTTGTTCAGAACCGATTCCCCTAGGATCTGCTGGGGTAATAAACTGTACTCCGCAGTCTTGAGTGTCCTTGTGCTTTGTGACACTGGATTCTCATTTTTCCATAACAAATCCTAAAGGAAATCAACCCTGAATATTCACTGGAAGGACTGATGCTGAAGCTCCAATACTTTGTTTGGTTACCTGATGTGAAGAGCCAACTCACTGGAAAAGACCCTGATGCTGGGAAAGATGGAAGGCAGGCAGAACAGAGGATGAGATGGTTGGATGTCATCACGGACTCGATGGACACGAGTTGGAGCAAGTTCTGGAGACGGTGAAGGGCAGGGAACCCTGCGCACTGGCATAGGGTTGCCAAGAGTCCGACAGGACTGAGCGACATAACAAAGACCCACTCCAGTATTCGTGCCTGGGAAATTCCACAGACACAGGAGCCTGGCGGGCTACACAGTCCCTGGGGATCTCAAAGAGATCTGACTGAACACTTCGACCATTTTACATTTCTCTTTGATTCTAATGCTCATACAAGTAACCAGCATCACTAAAACTAATCTCCTAAAATGAAGAGTCTTTGTAGTCAATTTACTACCATGCTCATATAAATCAAAAAAGCACAGTAATACTCTTTCCTACTACTCGAGAAAGAACTTCAGCTCCAGCACCAGTCCCAAAGCTGAAATTCTAAACTAGTTCCCGAACACGGGATTTGATACTTCTAAAATTATCAGGTGCCACATCATAATTAAAATGACTTTTTCCTTATAAAATAATACGTATTTCGTGCACTGTATGTGTTACCTCAGAATTTTACATCCAAAGGAAATCAGAACCTGGGCCTCGGAAAACGACTGAATTTATTTGGGCTGGAGGAAGGGGTCGGGGAATAGCGAGGTGCGAAGTGACTGGAGATCACGGATAGGGAGGAGGGGACCCCACAGGTGCAGTTTAACAACAACAACAAAAACAAACAAAAACAGTACCTCCCGTTTCCAATGGTCGGCCGCACCTACCAAGTCTCCGCTTCGGGAATAGGCTGTAGAATCGCTTGCGTCGAAGGAGAGACTGAGACTCCTCAGCCATTGGTATCAGAAGAACGCCACAGCGAGGGGCGGGGCGTAGGGCACCCTCCCGCGCCTGGGCGTGTGAAGCGCGGAGCCGAAAGGGGCCGAGGGGGGCCGAGGGGGGCCGAGCAGGTGGAGAGGGCGTGGCGGGGGGAGCCGAGCGGGGCCGGGCAGAGCCGAGCGGGGCCGAGCGGGGCTGAGGAGAGCCGAGCGGAGCCGAGCAGGTGGACAGAGCCTGTCGGGTAGAGCCGAGCGGGGCCG
>SJYX01022912.1:129763-222685 GCA_006410675.1 Oreotragus oreotragus
GGTTGATGTGGGGTGGTGGCTGGACCCAGAAATATTCCTGCAATTAGAATTAATTTAAGCAGTTTAAGTAAACAAGACCTGGCTTTGTGTAGGGATGACAAGCTGGAATGTAAAACACACAGCTCTTAGTAACAGCTCAGGTAACACCTGAAAGGAGAAAAATATCTTGACATTCCATTTCTTCAAAGATTAAGCTTATTTGTCACTGCAGCAGCCCAACGACAATGCACCCTGAGGGGAACGCAGGCTGGAGCAAAACAGGTACCATTCTGAGCTTCCAACCTAGTAGCCTTGATAAATCAGGAACAGCCTCTTGGGCCCATCGTCCTCCTCAGGAAGTCCAGGCAAGTTTTGGGGAATCTCTTCTGGTTTTCAGATCTCCCAGTTATGGAGTGATGACCCCAAATTTTATTTGACAGGGTATTAACAGTTAAAAGATACAGGAGGATCCTGGTTGAAAGATACTGGGATTTGCTCAGTTGAAAGCCACTCACTGACACTTCCCTGGTGGTCCAGTGATAAAGAATCCACCTGCCAATGCAGGGGACACAGGTTTGATCCCTGGTCTGGAAGGATACCACGTTCCTTGGAGCAACTAAGCCCGAGCAACACAAGTACTGAGCCTGTGCTCTAAAGCTTGTGCTCTGCAACAAGAGTAGCTACAGCAGTGAGAAGCCAGCACAGCAATTAGAGTAGTTCCTGCTTGCTGCAACCAGAGAAAGCCCACGTGCAGCAAAAAAGGCTCAGGACAGCTAAAAAAAAAAAGACATTGAGTGATCTGGACTGACCAAAAAAGGAGATTCAGAATGCCAGTCTCCAACAAACCAGCCACGTTTATGTTTTTTATGTACAGAATGTATAGCCCCTGCTCGCTGCAAGGAGAGAAAAGCCAGGAGCACAGTGAAGATCCAGAAGAGCCAAAAATAAAATTTAAAGTTATTAAATGAGAGAAAAAATTTCCTGTAATGAGAACTGCATTCTTCTTTATAGAAACTGTTTGTGTTCCATGCTTATGATGACATAACTTCAAATACTTTTGAGAAAAACTTGTTTACATCATAATATATAATACATAAGTGAATACTTCCTCAATGTAACGCAGCGTCAACAATTACTAGATGATCATTTGACGGTAATCAGGCAGTTTTAATTTTTGTTCTCTCTTTGCTTTGCTGTTTCCAAAAGCTCTATCAGATATGGACAACAAAGCAGACTACCAAACAACATCTTGAGAAGACATTACAATTGCTTTTCACCAAAATTATCACCAACATTGCACTATTTGTAAATATTTCTGTGTGTATTAACTGCCTGAACTCAAGTCCTAAAGAAATTTCTTCATGTTTATAGGGCAGCTACTATGTCCCGTCATTGTCTTATGTGCATTTTCAGATTACAAAAGTCTCAAAATAACCCACCGACTTATGTATTTGTTAGTGTTAGAGAAGAAATGTAAAGACAGAGAAAATAATGCTAAGGAAAAACTTGAAAAAAACCAAAGAAATAAGGTAGCATGATTTGAGAGACTCGCATTGAAACATATATATTCCCACATGTAAAGTAGATAGCCAGTGGGAGTTTGATATATGACTGGGCATCCAGAGCCACTGCTCGGTGACAACTTGGAGGGATAGGCTGGGCAAGGAGGGAGGGGACACATGAGTGCCTATGGCCGATTCATGTTGAGGAATGGCAAAACCCATCACAATATTAAAAAGAGATTCAAGAAAAAGAAAATTCTACTACAATTGACAATGAACTATGGAGCATATTTATTAATTCTATAATGTTACATCAACATTGTAATATGCTTTGGAAAACTAGACTTCTAGTTAGTATTTATTAATATTAAATATTTCTAAACATTACTGTTCATTCAGTTCAGTCCAGTCGCTCGGTCGTGTCCGACCCTTTGCGACCCCATGAATCGCAACACGCCAGGCCTCCCTGTCCATCACCAACTCCTGGAGTTCAGTCAGATTCATGTCCATCGAGTCAGTGATGCCATCCAGCCATCTCATCCTCTGTCATTAGGCTAATGTAAAAATGTCTTAGGCAATAGATAGTAAACAGTAATTTTTATGTTTAGTAAAACAGATAAATAGTAATTTACTACCATCTTCAACAACCAGATAGAATAATGGAACATATCTGTACAGCAGGAAACAAATTCATAGCAGGAGTAAACATTCAGTGTTTTGTTAAACAGTCTCACTGTGGTTTCTCCAATGTTTGACAACTGATACCTTTAGACTTTAAAGCCAACCGCTTCCTATGCTGCCTATCTGGGCAGGCTGAGAAATTCCCATCAGGTTGGAAGTTTACAGTGCTCCAACTAGAAAGCTCCATCAGTTAACAAACATTCTCATAACATATCATCTGTGCCAGTATTCAAACCAAACTTTGGATTTGGTTCCATTTTGTGCTTTCAGTGACTTCAAAGTAACAAGAACAAAAATGTTGGGGACTGAATCTATGAAATTTCTTGTTTATCAAACCAACAAAAAAACACCACCATGTAGTCTGCATTCTCAATGATTTCTGGGACTTCCCTGGTGACTCAGGGATAAGGAATGGCCTGCCAATGCAGGAGACGAGGAGTCAATGCCTGGTCCAGGGAATTCCCACATGCTGTGGAGCCACTAAGTCCCTGAGCCACAACTGTTCAGCCAATAATAACTAAATAATCACAAATAAATTATTTCAGAATTCTCCAAGCTCAAAAAGAGCTACGACTTTTAACCTTAGTTCTGAAGTTTACTTCCTAATAGTTTACATGTTTATTTTCCTACTTTCACTTTCTGTAAATCAGGTGCACACTAATGGTTTTATTTGGGAACAAAAGAGGACATTGGGAAATATCATACAGGAACATCCATAAACAGGGGAGCAGGTTTTAGGGGGCCAGAGTCTATAAAAGCTCCACTATGGACAGAGTGTGGAGAGAATAACTCAAGTGCAAATTATTAGTATATAATCCCCAAATTAACTGTTCTTTGATTTCACCATGCAAAGAAACGCTAATAGATTCTTTCATCGTTGAGAGCCTTTGGGTCATTACTAGGTTCTGTTATGAAGAACTGAAAAGAGATAAAACCTGTGTTATTTGAAGAAAAATGATTGTTGTGAATAAAGAAATATTGATTACACGAATGCAGGTAACTCCTTCAAAATACTGATTTTTCACAGGACATTCCTGGTGGTCACAGAAATTCCAGGTTAAGAACCTGCCTTGCAACTATTCACAAGAGTTCCTGTTTACCTGTGTTGTGCAGGTATGTGGCACAGGCACGTGATTTGGAAAGACATGGAGGGAACCCCACTGCACTGGCAGCAAAAAATAGCAGCTGCATCATCTCCAGAATAAACCTTTGTACTCCAGATTGCTATGGAGCTGATGGTCCTCGGACTCTTCCCTGTGCCCGTGAGCTAAGACGCTTCAGTCATGTGTGACTCTTTGCGACCCTATGGACTGTAGTCCACCAGACGCCTCTGCCCATGGACTAGGTTGCCATGCCCTCCTCCCAACTCAGGAATCAAACCCGCGTCTCTTATGTCTCCTGCAATGGCAGGTGATTCTTTATCACTAGCACCACCTGGTGGAGAAGGCAATGGCAGCCCATTCCAGTACTCTTGCCTGGAAAATCCCATGGACGGAGGAACCTGGTGGGCTGCAGTCCATGGGGTCGCCAAGAGTCGGACATGACTGAGCGACTTCCCTTTCACTTCTCACTTTCACGCATTGGAGAAGGAAATGGCAACCCACTCCATTGTTCTTGCCTGGAGAATCCCAAGGACGGGGGAGCCTGGTGGGCTGCCGTCTATGGGGTCGCACAGAGTCGGAAACGACTGAAGTGACTTAGCAGCAGCAGCAGCACCACCTGGGGAGCCCGAGCCTTCCTTATATCCTGAGAATTTATGGCCCCTCCCTAAGGAAATCCCTCTGCCATCAAAGTTTAGCACTATCCATTTCCCTTCTAGGCTGAAAGACCTTTATGAAATTTCATCTGGTTCAACACACTCTCCACACATCCAGTAATAATCCACCCAACGTGCTATGCAATCTCCAGAAAGATTCCAAGGTTTAACAACTCATGCATTTATGATAGAATAATACATGAATATGCCCAAGCACCATACGGACTCGACATCTATTTTCAGTCACAGTGACCCTAGCCAGTGTAAAAACTGTTATCTCCAAAGTCTAATAATAAAAGACAGATGCATATGCTGATGCACATCCCCCAGTGAGACTTCAACATCTTCCAAGGATACACTCCAAGGTCTTTTTTTTTTCCTTTCAAATGCATCGGAAACCTTCTTCATTAGCAACTCAAAATAACAGAAAATACTAAANATCTCCAAAGTCTAATAATAAAAGACAGATGCATATGCTGATGCACATCCCCCAGTGAGACTTCAACATCTTCCAAGGATACACTCCAAGGTCTTTTTTTTTTCCTTTCAAATGCATCGGAAACCTTCTTCATTAGCAACTCAAAATAACAGAAAATACTAAAGGTAACTGACAAAATCATCTCCAGGATTTTACCAAGTTATTTTACAGGTTGTATAATGATTCTTGTCCTTCCAAAAGAACCCACAAAATCTACTCCATGGAGTTGATGCTGTGGGCAACCTTCTGGATCCCACCGCCAGGTCCAATGCACCCATCTTCCTGCACCCAGACCTCCCTGTGGGCTCAGCTCAGGCCTTGATTCTAACATACTGCAGGATAACAGTCCTCTTCCCAATTCCACTTCCTTACTTCCTCCACAAGTGTGATCATGACTTACCAAATCAATCCAGGCACGCAAACCTCTGTCACAACATCTGTGTCCCAGGGAAACTGGGAGGTTCTGAAGCCCACATCAGGCTTCTCAACCTGGGAAACTGATAAAGGCGCTGAGAATCCCCAGTGAATCTGACCTGGAAGTCCAATGGTATTTTATCATAGGACTTCCACAAGACTTGGGCAGAGACTCCATTCTTGGAGGCCACAAACAAAATCTTGCACACACCAAGACTCAGAGGAAAGGAGAAGAAAGAAAGAAACTGAGAAAATGTTTGAAGAGATAATAGCCAAAAACTTCCCTAACATGGGAAAGGAAATGCTCAACCAAGTCCAGGAAGTACAGGGAGTTCCTGGCAGGACAAACCCAAGGAAAAACACACCAAGCCACATGGTAATCAAACTGACAAAAATTAAAGACAAGATAAAATATTAAAAGCAACAAGGGAAAAAAAAAATCACACAACATAAAAAGGAACTCCCATTAGGTTATCAGCTGATTTCTCAACAGAAACTCAACAAGCCAGAAAGGAATGACACCATATATTTAAAGTGATGAAACGGAAGAACCTACAACCGAGAACACTCTACTCAGCAAGACTCTCACTCACATTTCACAATAATTCAAAAGCTGTCCACACAAGCAAAACTTAAAGAGAATTCAGCACCACCAAGCCATTTTTACAACTAATGCTCAAGGAAGTTCTCTAGGCAGGAAAACACAAGAGAAGGAAAAGACCTACAGAAAATAAATCCACAACAATTAAGAAAATGGTAACTGGAGCACACACATGGATAATCACCTTAAATATAAACGGATGAAATGCACCAACCAAAAGGCATAGACTGACTAGGCAAATGAAAACATGTGAATGTATGCAATTCCAGTTACCACAGTACCCTGCTTGAACCCACAAATTGAATGCTGCTGCTGCTGGTAAGTCACTTCAGTCGTGTCCGACTCTTTGCGACCCCGCAGACGGCAGCCCACCAGGCTCCCCCGTCCCTGGGATTCTCCAGGCAAGAACACTGGAGTGGGTTCAAATTGAATGCAATTATTTTATATTGTTAGCTTAATCATGTTCCTATTATGGCTTTCAATTATAATGATCTCTAATTTTTGTCTGGATATTAATCATGAAAACTGATAAACATCTTTACTATTGTGACTATGTAATATTACATATTACACATATGTAACTGTTGTGACTATGTAACTATACCATTATTGGTTAACAGAAAACCAGTAGAATTCTGTATCACCAAAACTACCACTTAATAGAAAAAGTTTTAATCACATTTTAAAATCCAGATGCATATCAGAATTATCTTGGAATTTTTTGAAAAATACAAATGCCCAGGTATTGCTTTTTACCTACAAAGCTCCAGATATGTTTCCAATGAGCAGCCATAAACAACTGGAATACATGATGATCTTTTACTTTTAGCTAGTTTGTTACATTTTTCTATTTCATATTCAGTACTCCCATTTTATTTAGCTTGTGTTTTCCAATTTCTCCATCCTTTTTTTAATGTTCTTTCTCAAGCCTTTATCAAGTGTATATACAAATACCTACAAAGCTCCAGATATGTTTCCAATGAGCAGCCATAAACAACTGGAATACATGATGATCTTTTACTTTTAGCTAGTTTATTACATTTTTCTATTTCATATTCAGTACTCCCATTTTATTTAGCTTGTGTTTTCCAATTTCTCCATCCTTTTTTTAATGTTCTTTCTCAAGCCTTTATCAAGCGTATATACAAAAGTTTTTGTATACATATATACAAATAGTATGTATAATATATATATATTAGAAAACTTATGAATTTTGGGTTAACTAAAAAATTTATGACCTTTCACTTGTTTGATTTAGTATGACTAGAATGACAGATTCCTAGTTAAAAAGTAGATATACAACAAGCAACAAAGATTTCCTGTACAGCACGGGACCTACAGTAAATATAATGGAAAATAATCTATCTGAAAAATAATATATATGTATAACTGAGTCACCTTGTTGTGTACCTGAAACACTATAAGTCAATTATACTTCAATAAAACATATATATTAAGAAAAAATAGAAAGTGAATTCAATAATAAAAAATCAAACTTAAATGTATATAAATGAACTATTCTATCGGTTCGGTTCAGTTCAGTCGCTCAGTCGTGTCCAACTCTTTGCAACCCCATGAATCGCAGCACGCCAGGCCTCCTTTTAGCTCCTCCTCACTTTCTGCCATCAGGGTGGTGTCATCAGCATATCTGAGGTTATTGATATTTCTCCCGGCAATCTTGATTCCAGCTTGTGCTTCTTCCTGTCCAGTATTTCTCATGATGTACTCTGCTTAGAAGTTAAATAAGCAGGGTGACAATATACAGCCTTGACGTACTCCTTTTCCTCTTTGGAACCAGTCTGTTGTTCCATGTCCAGTTCTACCTGTTGCTTGCTTACCTGCATATAAAAATGAATAAATAGTACAATTTACTACCTATGCAGTGCCATTAAATATCCAGTTTACTGGCTCCAAGTCACATGAAATAAAGAGAGAGCAGTATGTAACTTTATTAAAAGGGTCAGAAACCACATTGTTGAGAATAAAGTGTGATAGGAGAGCACTCAAAATATAATGCAAAGGATGTCATAATAAGTATTACAGAATATTAATGTGTCTTTTTATACAAAAGTAATTTTTGAGCCTTTAACATAAGACATGTACTATTTTAACCCACCTAACAATCTTTTAAAAGAATTTGATCCCTTAAGTAAGTAAGTAAGTGAAGTCGCTCAGTCATGTCCGACTTTTTGCGACCCCGTGAACTGAAGCCCACCAGGCTCCTCCATCCTTGGGATTCTCCAGGCAAGAATACTGAAGTGGGTTGCCATTTACTTCTCCAGGGGAACTTCCCGACCCAGGGATCAAACCCAGGTCTCCCGCATTGCAGGCAGACACTTTAACCTCTGAGCCACCAGGGAAGCCCTTACCATGGATCAAACCTGTAACCCCCTACACTGCAAGGCAGATTCTTAATCACTGGACAACGAGGGAAGGCCCTGAAATGAAAGAATTAAAAAAACTTTTTTCTCTTTTTTAAATTATGAAAGTATGGTAACACATTTATAGGAGACCTGGAAAATACAGAACAAGGTTACATAGAATGCCACTATATATTACAAGTGTTTTTCAAGTAGATAAGTTAAGATTTTAGTTGGAGTTACAATATCAAGCTCTCAAAAATTAACAGAATGAATAGACATAGTAGTAGGACACAGTAGACATGAAGAGCATGAGAAAGCAATTCATCATAATTACGATTTATACAATTTTCACACAACAGTAGGATAAAAATTATGCAATTCCCATAGACTACAAACTAGTCCCAAAGACTAAAATGTTGACACAGTGCCATGTATTTTGGCATCTAGTATTACTGCCGGAAGTTTAGAAAATTTATTATCTTAGTGATTGAAATGAAAGATTTTAAGAAGAAGAGATTGTGATATTAAAGGAAGAGAAGTTTACATCTATTACACTATTCACTATGTCATGTATCATACTGCATACTCCGTACGCTCCATTTCCATGCATATGTTCGATAAAAACATACACAATATTTGAGGTGACTGGGCAAGCATTTCCTTAGCAGAAACTAGAATGAAGAAACAAAAACAGTCCAACCAATGGAGGTGAGTTAATTCTGCGCAAACATAGTGTGCACCTAAAGAATCCACAGTACCATAAAGTAGGGAGACCAGGATTTCCTAATGAAGTTCCTGGCTAGATGAGCAGAATCGTCATAGGGAAGCGAGGCTGGCAGGTGTTTGCCAGAGTCAGCACTTTAAGTCCCAGGGTACCACAACTAGTGAGCCCTCATTCCATAATGAAAGAATCCACTGTAATGAGAAGCCCACACACCGCAACGAGATAAAGCCTGCAAGCAGCAACAAAGACCCAGCCTAGTTAAAAAATAAAATAAAAACATAATAAGGAAGATGATAGAACTATAAAACAAGTACTCGTTAACTCAAGAGGGAAACAAGTTAAAAACAATGAACAAGAAAGACTCTGGCAGGGAGGAGGAAGAAGGACGCTGGGAAAACTCTACAAACCAGTAGAGAAGCTGGAGGACCTATGTGGGAACCATATTTTACTGCTTTCTCAGAAATATCTCCAGGAATTTAATCTTACTCATTCATTCTTCCTTGCTTGCTCCCCTACTCCAGTCCTTCAATTAGACGTTCTGGTTGACACGTCAGCATTAGCTAGGTGCAGTTCTGCATGCAAAACAAACCACCTTATCTTCAAAGACCTTTCTTTACAACCCTCCTGTGATTACCTCCAGACCTCCACAAGGAAGCTTCCTTAATCCCAGAGTTCTGGTCTCTGTCTGGCTTTACTGCTCGTAGTTAAAAGATAGTAAGATAAATTATCAATAAATATGCACTCAGCATTTTCTCAAAGTTGCTCTTCTGTGAACTCTCCCTGCATTGTCTTTCATATTCCTGTGTGTTTGTGCGAATTATTCAGTGTGAAATTGCCACAGACCTAAGACATTGCCTATCCTGAAAATACTGAAATGAAGAGTGTAGGAATTTAGGACAATTTCCTGGCCTTTGACGCCCCAGCTCATTGAGATTGAGGAATAGAAGACTCCCAATTCCCATGTGTATCCTCCAAAGGAAATGCAAAACAAAATCACACTGAGATATTACCTCAGTCCTACTGGAACAGCTGTCACCAGGATGGAGGGGATCTATGTATACTGATGGCTGAATCACACTGTTTTATGGCAGAAACCAATATAACACTGTAAAGCAATCATTCTCCAATCAAAAAATCCAGAGATTCCCAGAATCAACCTTCTAAGGCGTATGCACCCATGCATATGCACACACACACACAAAGACAAGAGATGACAAGTGTTATCGTGAATGTGGAGGAAATGGAACTCTAATAATTATACTGAAGCATGTGAACTGGTGTACCAACTTTGAGAAATAGTTTAAGGTTCCTAAAAATATATTTTTACAAACTTCCCTGGTGGTCAAGTGGTTAAGACTTGAGCTCCCAATGCATGCGGTATGGGTTCAATTCCTGGTCAGAAACTAAGATCTGGCACGCTGTATAGCATAGCTAAATATATATATCATATAATGCATCATTTCCATTATGAAATCATTGACTTAGAAAGGTACCTGCACTCCCATGTTCATTACTGAACTACTTACAATAGCCAAGACATGAAAACAATCTAAGTGTCCAACAGACAACAGATAAAATCTGAAAAAGGACGAAATCTAGCAACTATACCAACATAGTTGGATACTGCAAATATTTGCTCAGTACATTATTCAGAAATAAAGACCCTCACTTAAATAAAGACCTCAGTAAAACACAGTATTAAAAAGAAAAAAAAAAGAGTCAAACTAACAGAAACAAAGTAGGTATCACAGTTTGCAGAATGAGGAGATATTAGTCAAAAGAATATATTTCTAGTTGTAACTGGAAGGAGTTATAGGAATCAAATTACAGTATGGTGAATATACTTATCAACACTCTGATATATAATTATAATAAGTGATCCTCACCCACAGAGACCAGGTTCCTATAGATCTCCCACATCATATCCCTGTACAGGGCCCTCTGAGCAGGGTCCAGGCATTCCCATTTCTCCAGAGTGAATTCAGTGGCCACATCCTTGAATGTCAACTGTTCCAATCAGGAAACACATTTCAGAAAGGGGTCGTGAGAAGGGTTCTTATTGTCACAAAAAACTGAGGAGGAGAGATGGGTGAGAATCATTTCAGTTGAAGTATATACTCTGACAGATCCACTTATATGTATCTGGAGCAAATTATGGGTATCTAATTTTAATTCCTCATGCTTTTTCATAAAATTATGATATCATCCAGTTAAAGCAGATTTTTCATATTTGTGGGCAATATATGAAATACACAGAAAAAAATTCAACAAAGGTTTATTTATGCAGAAGTGTTATCTATTACATTTTACATAATAAGTGATATTCCTTATCTACATGACTTACAGTATAATTGGCATCTTAAGAGAGGACAAAATTGAGACATCCCTTATGGTCAGGTGGTTAAGACTTCACATTTCACTGTAGGGGACACAGGTTCAGTACTCCTTTGGGGAACTAAGATGCCACATGCTGCATGGCATGGCCAAAAATTTAAATAGAGAGAGATGACAAGGTCCACAGTAGAATTTTTACAAAGTGTAAATATTAAGTGACAAAAATGATAAGTATAGCAATGACTTAAGGTGTCCAAATACTTTCTAGATATTAAGCATTACTCTAAATGTTTCATATGTAACATTTTTTGAATGTGGACCATTTTCAAAGTCTTTATTGAATTTAGTATTATATTACTTCCATTTTATGTTTTGTTTTTTTGTCAGCACGTACAGAGAAAAATGATTCCATAAGAAAACTACTACACCAAAAAACAAGTTTAGGGACGTCCCTGCAGGTCCAGTGGCTAAGACTCTGAGCTCCCAATGCAGGGAGCCCAGGTCCCATCCCTGGTCAAGAAACTACATTCCACATGTCAATTAAAAGAACCCACAAGCCATAATGAAGACGGATCTTGCAACTAAGCGGCACAGCCAAATGCACAAATAAATACTTTAAAAAAAAAGAAACTTTAGAAAAGCTGTAGCATAAGAAAAGAAATCAACACTGAAAAATCAGTTGCAATTGTATACACAATTAATAATGTCAACCAGAAATTAGAGAACAATCCTCTTTATTATAACATCAAGAGGTAGAATACTTATGAAATATTGGCAAAAATATTAGCAAAGAAGGTAAAAGACTTATACACTGAATACTGCCAAACATTGCTAAAAGAAGTCCATGGAAACACACATAAAAGAAACCCTGTATTGAGGAACTGACAGGATTCTTAAAATGATCACAATACTCAAAATTTTCTGTGTGTGTGTGTGTGCTCAGTCGCCTCAGTAATGTTCAACTCTTTGCGAACCTATTGACTATAGCCTGCCAGGCTCCTCTGTCCATGGGATTCTCCAGGCAAGAATACTGGAGTGGTTTGCCATGCCCTCTTCCAGGGATCTTCCCAATCCAGAGATCAAACCCACATATCTTGTGTCTCTGCCTGCACTGGCCGGTAGGTTCTTTACCACTAGCACTACCTGGGAAGCCCTAAAGTTTTCTACAGACACAGTGAAATCCCTATTAAAATTTGAATGGCAGTGTTTGTAGTAACAGAACAAATCTTTCCAGGGATCTTCCCAATCCAGAGATCAAACCCACATATCTTGTGTCTCTGCCTGCACTGGCCGGTAGGTTCTTTACCACTAGCACTACCTGGGAAGCCCTAAAGTTTTCTACAGACACAGTGAAATCCCTATTAAAATTTGAATGGCAGTGTTTGTAGTAACAGAACAAATCATGTGAAAATTCCTATAGAATCTCAAGAGACCCCTAAATAGCCAAAACAGTCTTCCAAAAGGAATTGGAGGCCAACACTTTTAGATGTGAAAAATGCTGAAATCATCTGGGATGTGGTACAGGCATAAACAAATATACAGAAGCCAGTGGAGCAAATCAGAAAGCACAGAAATAACCCTTAGAATATATGGAAAAGTTGGCTTAAAGCTCAAAATTCAGAAAACTAAGATCATGGCTTCCAGTCCCATCACTTCATGGCAAATAGATGGAGAAACAATGGAAACAGAGACTATTTTTGGGGGGCTCCAAAATCACTGCAGATGGTGACTGCAGCCATGAAATTAAAAGACACTTGCTTCTTGGAAAAAAAAAAACTATGACCAACCTAGACAGCATATGAAAAAGCAAAGACATTACTTTGCCAACAAAGGTCTATCTAGTCAAAGCTATGGTTTTTCCAGTAGCTCTGTATAGATTTGAGAGTTGGACTATAAAGAAAGCTGAGCACCAAAGAATTGATGCTTTGGAACTGTGGTGTTGGAGAAGACTCTTGAGAGTCCCTTGGACTGCATGGAGATCCATCCAGTCCATTCTGAAGGAGATCAACCCTGGGATTTCTTTGGAAGGAATGATGCTAAAGCTGAAAGTCCAGTACTTTGGCCACCTCATGCGAAGAGTTGACTCATTGGAAAAGACTCTGATGCTGGGAGGGATTGGGGGCAGGAGGAGAAGGGGATGACAGAGGATGAGATGGCTGGATGGCATCACGGACTCGATGGACGTGAGTCTGAGTGAACTCCGGGAGTTGGTGATGAACAGGGAGGCCTGGCATGCTGCGATTCATGGGGTCGCAAAGAGTCGGACACAACTGAGCGACTGAACTGAACTGAACTGAACTGAACTGAAACGGGCGGAAGAACTAGTAGAAAACTGCCAGGTTGCAAACAAATTGACACCACAGTTGTGTTGTTTTGTGAGATGTTATATGAAGTTTTTACTGGAGAGAATTAAATTTTGGAGTTTCTGGTAGTAAGGACCTTTTTATCTATTATGACTGAAAAGACAACCCTTTACAATCCTTATTGTGTTTTGGTTTTGATGTCCATTCTGCTTTTTTTACACAATTGAAATTCCCTAGAAGGTTTAGCCATCAGTACTGGATCCAAAATCATGTTGAACAGGGTGCATAATGTCTGAACATCTTTCATTCTGGCATCCTTACAACTATAAAGAGGGCATGCATGTTCATTATCTGTGATCTTAATGGAAGGATAGTGAACATTGTCAAAATTGCTGGGGAGATTTGATCTCATGGTATATTCATATGCATAATATTACGTTCTCTACCCCAGGAGTTTGTATTGCTAAGTTTGTATTGCTACTGCTATTTATGAATACATATCAAGAAAACTGAGTTGATTTAAGTCTCAGTCATGTGAGTTTTCTTCTCACTATAAATATTCTGATATCTAGTGATCAGTGAGCAATCAGAAGAAACTTAAGACATATTCACTGCATTTATAAGTAGGAAATATTTGGTGAACCCACAGTACACATTGTTGTTATTCATTTTTCAGTCCCTCACTCATTTCGACTGTTTCATTTCATTCCTTTCATGTCTTTCCAACTTCACTGTTTGAAATACTTCTCCTATATCAGTGCTTGCTTTCAGTTGCCATTTCTTGATCATATGTGTATAAGAGCCATCTACAATATATAACGAACTGTAAGTATTCCATTCATTACAACTCATGAATAAATGTTTCATGTTAAATAAACTGTATTATATGAAACATAATACATTTATCAAGAAAGTTATGAATGTCACCAACCTTGATCTTTCAATTTATAGGAGAACAAAACAAATGATTTTTTACTAAAGCAAAAGTCAACAGAGGAAATTCTAATTGTAAGGCACCCTTTAAAATAATCTGCTGCTCCTGCTTGTATGACAAAAATACACACAATGGAAAAACTGTTAGCTATCAAAGAAAGTGTGAGTTTTAAAATGATGGCAAAGCATGTACTAATTGTCAGGAAACATAATGGCTACAATTAAAGGATGAGCAAAGGATATTAACCTCCATATAATACATACTTATTTTACATGAATAGTGGTAAAGAACGTAAGATGTAATAGTAAAAGAAAAAACAAAACCAGTTTATCTAATGAATAATTTAAATGAATGCCACTTTAGAACTGGGAGACAAATATAGCACTGAGAAAATGAACAATTTGAAGTTAAAACTTTTGGCTGTTAGGAATTAAAGCTTCTATTCACAATTTCTGGGGCTTCACTGATGGCTCAGTGAGTAAAGAATCCACCTGTCATGCAAGAGACTGAGGAGACATGGGTTCCATTCCTCAGTCAGAAGATTCCCTGGATGAGGATATGGCAACTCACTCCAGTATTCTTGCCTGAAAAATCCCATGGACATAGGAGCCTGTGCAAAGGGTCACAAAGAGTTGGACATGACTGAGTGATTAAGCACATCAGTTCAGTTCAGTCGCTCAGTCATGTCTGACTCTTTGCGACCCCATGAATCGCAGCACGCCAAACCTCCCTGTCCATCACCAACACCTGGAGTTCACCCACACTCAGGTGCATCGAGTCAGTGATGTCATCCAGCCACCTCATCCTCTGTCGTCCCTTTCTCCTCCTGCCCCCAACCCCTCCCAGCATCAGGGTCTTTTCCAATGAGTCAACTCTTCGCACGAGATGGCCAAAGTACTGGAGTTTCAGCCTCATCATCAGTCCTTCCAATGAACACCCAGAACTGGTCTCCTTTAGGATGGACTGGTTGGATCTCCTTGCAGTTCAAGGGACTTTCAAGAGTCTTCTCCAACACCACAGTTCAAAAGCATCAATTCTTCAGCGCTCAACTTTCTTCACAGTCCAACCCTCACATCCATACATGACCACTGGAAAAAACCATAGCTTTGACTAGATAGACCTTTGTTGGCAAAGTAATATCTCTGCTTTTTAATATGCTATCTAGGTTGGTCATAACTTTCCTTCCAAGGAGTAAGCGTCTTTTAATTTCATGGCTGCAATCACCATCTGCAGTGATTTTGGAGCCCCCAAAAATAAAGTCTAACACTGTTTCCCCATCTATTTCCCATAAAGTGATGAGACCAGATGCCATGATCTTAGTTTAAGCACATACACACTGACAATTACAGCATGTTAATGTGTATAAATTAATAATAAATGTTTACCTAAATGTTCACAAACATCCTTAGTATATCTGTAAAACTGAATTCTTAGATTTGACATTGTGGTTTATAAGAAATACAGACTCGGTCATTCAGATGAGAAATTCATTAGTATGACTCACAACTTATTTGCCAAAGCTGGTCTCCTATCTTGCCTTGATGGAAGTGGGCTGTGGAGTTAGATAATGGGGAAAAAGAAGAAGAGATATTTCATGAAAATCAGTATACAGAGTAAAAGTAGGAAAAAGAAAATATATTTAACATCACTAACCAGCAAGCCTGAGACCTCTGTGCTTTTTGTTTCTTCCATGGGCACCCCTGGAGGCCTTAAGGGCTCCTAAAAAGGGAGAGTTTCTACTCCACTTGATATACATTAGGAACTTGTCACTGTTTGTGGGAATTGGTAAGTGGCAACAAAGTTTTTCAGAAACCACCTCAGCTTATCAAGTGTGCACAGTCATTGCACTACATTTGAACTATTATATTTCCAGGAGATGGTATATCAGAATCACAAAACACATCTCAGAGACTGGCTGTCTGCCTCCCAGGCAACACTGAGTCCACAGTTCTGGCAGCAGGAAAACATTAGCTAAGTACTTTGCTGACACCAAAGAGTGTAAGGGGAAAAAGGAGTTCACATCTCAAACACACATTTATCTAGGGTCCAAATGAAGCCAGTAGCAAAGATAGAGGAGAAGGAAAAATAATTCTGAAAATTGAATGAAGTTTGAGGCAAAAACCTAGTTCCTGAAGACCACAATAATTCATGTCTGGTAGTACTATAATTTAAAATAATGCTCACTGATGGTGTTTGTAGATATTTTTATCTTTTGGAGTGGCAGAAAAGTTCATTCAGGTTTTCTAAAAGCTAATATAAAATAATCCAGATGAACTTTCTGGCAAACTCAATATATCCCATATAATATGATACTAAATTTATATATAATTTTAAATCTTATTTGATGAACACAAAAGAAGTTTGAGATTACTTTCATGGTAATAGAGTAATTGCTATGAAATGTCTATGACATAATGAAAATATTTTTTCTAAATATCTCCTGTAAAACTATGCAGTCATGAAGAAGCATAATGAAGTGTTAGATCATCTATACATCAAAATTAAGTATTAATAAATGACATAATAAAAGAAACATTCTCCAAGTAACAGCCAAAGTCTTGGCATTTTAAGAATATGATTACATTAGTTAAGAATGTCAACACAGAGTCTTACCCTGGTGGTCCAGAATATCAAAGTTTTTATATCAAAAGTCATGCTAACATTCCATGCATATCTACCTACTAAAATCGTATTACATTATTTGGCTGCAAAGAAAAAAATTAAACCAATGAAGAATGATGTCAGAAAGATAGCAGAAAACTAAACAGGCACTCATTAACCCATGAGGAACTCAATATACAATAAACAGACAGAAAAGCCTTTGGGAAAACTCTACAAATGGTAAAGCCTCACTACCTGTCCAGAAAACATTAAGCCAACAAGTGTAGGAAAAGTTCATGACAATTTGCTGGTCTCATGACAATCTGAAGTAATTGAATTACAGTTGAGCTATTTCAAATCCCAAAAGATGATGCCCCATACGTGGAACAGGGAACAGTGCTTTCCAGTAAATTGAAAGTGCTCAGTTTAA
This sequence comes from Oreotragus oreotragus, assembly GCA_006410675.1. Taxonomy (NCBI): domain Eukaryota; kingdom Metazoa; phylum Chordata; class Mammalia; order Artiodactyla; family Bovidae; genus Oreotragus; species Oreotragus oreotragus. Next base: position 146,864 of record SJYX01022912.1, read on the forward strand.
GTTCTTGTCTGAAACAGCTTTAAGATAAAAGATTGTATTTGCATGGGCCACTTACATCTAAAACTGATATTTCCTCCTAACAAGCTGAAAACAATTTCAATAAAAGCAATAAAGCTGTTCTTTTCTATTAATGTGCTGTGCTTAGTCATTCAGTCGTGTCCCACTCTTTGAGACCCCATGGACTACAGCCTGCCAGGCTCCTCTGTCCACGGGGATTCTCCAAGAAAGAATACTGGAGGGTTGCCATGCCCTCCTCCAGGGGATCTTCCCAACCCAAGGATCAAACCCAGGTCTCCCACACTGCAGGTGGATTCTTTTTTTTTTTTTTTTTCAAATCAAGAGTTTTTATTATCTCTTTAAAAGATCACAACTGAGTCCATAGAACCATCTGCTATCTTGTTGTTTCTGCAGCAGGATCACTGAGATCTTATTCATCAGCCTGCTGAACTGTTCCTTTTTCAGAAACATAGATACCATCCAAAAATTTTCTGATATCCTTAACTGTGGTGGCTTGCTGAATCAAAGCAGCTGAATTTGACACAAGTTCAATGTCATTTCCTTCAAGAATCAACTCATCTTTCTCGGCTTGAGACACTGAACAGACAACCCTGCATATGTATTTTTCACCCCCAAAATTTCGGATTTCTGCAAGAGAATCATTCTCCTGAATAACAAACGTTGATGGGGAAGTGGGCATACACCGACCTCATCTTGTAACGGAAGCCCAGTGTAACACCCTTGATCATGTTCTGTACATGACTACAGATTGTGTGAACAGTAGCCAGTTCCTTTCAGTTTCCCCACCATTTGTCAACATGGAGCCTCTTCTTTTTCTTTCCAAGGAGACTGAGTTCTACATTGATGTGATTGAAGTCCCTCCGCAGGGTGCCTCTGGGGCCCTTCACAATAACTGTCCATCCCTTCAAGTTAATGTCGACATTTTCTGGGATGTCGACAGTCTGATTGCTGAGAATGGTCTTCATTCTCGCAGTAGATGTGGCAAAGAAAGAGCTGCAGGTGGATTCTTTACCGACTGAGTCACCAGGGAAGGCCTTTCTATTAATATTTCACCAAATACTCTGTTTTAAAAATTCCATTTAGCACCGGTGCACACAGGCCAAGTTTTCACAATGAAACTATTTCTGTACACCATCTTTCAATCCTAAGAACTTAATGGTGCACTTTGCTTCTGTAATAAAAGTACCCAGGTGGAATAAATGTGTGCTGATGAAATGAACATGTTTCATTCAAGTTTATGAAGAATAATTAAATTTTAATTAAAACAGGATTAAAAAGATAGCAAAAGGTAATGGCAGCCATTAAATGTCAATCATACACATACACCACTGCAGATGGTGACTGCAGCCATGAAATTAAGACGTTTACTCCTTGGAAGCAAAGTTATGGCCAACCTAGACAGCATATTAAGAAGCAGAGACATTACTTTGCCAACAAAGGTCCGTCTAGTCAAGGCTATGGTTTTTCCAGTAGTCATGTATGCATGTGAGAGTTAGACTATAAAGAAAGCTGAGCGCCGAAGAATTGATGCTTTTGAACTGCGGTGTTGGAGAAGACTCTTGAGAGTCCCTTGGACTGCAAGGAGATCCAACCAGTCCATCCTAAAGGAGATCAGTCCTGGGTGTTCATTGGAAGGACTGATGTTGAAGCTGAAACTCCAATATTTTGGCCACCTGATGCGAAGAGCTGACTCATTGGAAAAGACCCTGATGCTGGGAGGGGTTGGGGGCAGGAGGAGAAGGGGACAACAGAGGATGAGATGGTTGAATGACATCACTGACTCAATGGACGAGTTTGGGTGGACTCTGGGAGTTGGTGATGGACAGGGAGGCCTGGTGTGCTGCAGTTCATGGGGTTGCAGTCAGACATGACTGAGCGACTGAACACATACAGGATTCTGGCACTTTGGATTACATTTTTCTTTCACAATGAAAAACTGCCCTCTTTTTAATTTCAAAGAGCAAGACTAAGTTTTCATTAATCACATGTATAGAACAGCTATTCCTAAGCAACGCAGAATGTTACCAACTTTCCATGTGTGTTGTTGCTACCAGATAATCACTATTAACTTTCCACTTTCTTCCCATGTAAAGTCCAGTCCATTAAGGTCCTGCTGATCTGTTCATAGTGATTGGCAGATGCTTCTGTCTGATGATTCATTGTGACCTATCTCCAAAGGGCACCCTTGAATAATAAGCATGGCTAATCATGTCATATTTTTACATTACTTCTTGTCCCTCTCTGATGCTAATTCACACAATATTCAATTGGATAATTTAAGATCCTACCTTTTTTAGGAAATAAGGATATGCATCACCCACACTAAATGAAGTCAGCCCCCTCATTTAATCGATTTCTTCTTAGACTATCATAAAAAAGCTGTAATGAATGCATAAGATCAACAGTCTTCAAACTTCAGGTAGAAAGGTATAAACAGTTCAAAAAACCTCTGGTAATTACATATTTATACAGATGATGGGCCATTTCCACATATGTCCTTCTTTCTCTCATATAGCAAATATGTCATTAGTTTTAACATATTGTCACTTGCAATGATTCTGCACTGTAATAATCTCAGACTTGTCTCGGAGAAATGGGCTCTTCCTCATAGCTCAGTAGTAGAGAATCTGCCTGCAACGCAAGAGACGCAGGTGCAATACCTGGGTCAGGAAGACCTCCTGGAGGAGAAAATGGTAGCCCACCCCAGTATTCTTGCCTGGGAAATCCCATGGAAAGAGGAGCCTGGAGGGCTACAGTACAAGGGGTCACAAGAGTCAAGACATAACTCAGTGATTAAACCACTGCCACCACAATCTTGGAGAAATAATTTATTTACTCCTAGTATTAAATTTCCCAATGTGTACTCTGCTGAGAGAATTACTCAAAAAATTTACCATCATCATCGCACTTGATTCTCTGCAATATAAGTTATTTGGTGAATGCTGAGGATGCTGCACTGTATAGGCGCACTTATTACACAAAAGGTGTGGATACCGGATGAACATTTTTACAGTACTCATTACATTTGAAAAGTTCCTCTCCAGAGTAAGTCTTATGTTTCAGAGTGTCTATCTTCTGGTACAAGCCTTAGCACAGGTGTTGCTTTGTGTGGTTTCTATGAAAGATGTATATTGACATGTCTAGTGCGTTGTGAGACCTGCATAGAGCCTCACCTCATGGATTTGAAGTGTTTCTCCTCAATTGCCGGGAGCCAGCATGGGGAATCCCGCCTGTGGCAAAGGTCATGAGGAAGAGGCCTGATAGGCAAAGGCGAGATCAGGCCTCAAGGAAACCCCCCTGGGTCTTCTCGAGCATCTACCCCCAAACCAGAATCTGTCTTATTACTTTCACCAACGTCTTTGACATTAACAGGGGAGCTACACCCGACCACCTTTCTCTGGAAAGGGTAGAGCTCCAGTTAACAGTCTCCTGCATATAAAAGGAGTGTTTCAGCTCAAACCACCCCTCTGCTGGCTAACTTGCCTTACCCAGACTTTTACAACTAAGCATGTGATTGTTTATAGCCTCCAACTACGAGAGGCACGGGAAGCCTAAAACATAGAACCTTTCAGAGTTAAAAGCTGTTAGAATAGTGCTGGTGTGAGATTTCACTGTTGAGCCAATGCTTGCTGCCAAGTTCCCATATCCCTTATCCACTGTGCATCTGGGAGTACATTTGTTAACATAATTAGAGAGTAAGACAAACAAGTGTAGCCTTGAAACTAACTACATCAGACCTTTGAACTAATTGGTTCTTTGTTGTAACTCACTGTACCTTTGCTTCATGGAAATGTAACTCTGATACTTTCTGAGGCTAATGTAGATTAGAAATATAAAGAAAAAACACTTCAAGGGAAAATAAGTTTTCTGGTTGAGCAGCCTTTATTAAAAGAGGGTCTTAAAATGTTCACAGGCCTCCACGGCCAGAAGATAATGTACACAACATTATTTGTGGGAAAGGTAGAAAAGTCCTTTTGAAAATAAAGCTATGGGGCCTCACTCACCGTAACAGCTTGGTCTCCCCATATCAATCATTCTCTCTCTCCCTCTCACTCTTTCAGGCTGATCCCCTGGAGCATAGAGGCTCCCTGCGTTCACTTAACTGCCCGGGTTTCTAAGCCCTGAACGGGAAGACGTTCTGCGTCTTCACTCCCTCAGGAGACCAGGAGGGCAACTGTGACCTCCGTGAACAGGGCAAACTTCTTGTCTTGGAGTTTTATTGGCTTTCTAGCTAAACCAAGGAATATCAGCATATTTCTCCACTAATTTTCTTACTACACTATTCTTTCCTAATCTCTTCTGTAATTAAATAGTCCTTTCTAAGATGCCGACTCCGTCCCCCCTTCGAATTCCCTGGATCCACCGGGGCTGGACCATGGCATTCAATGGACTGTCTGATGTGGTCTAATTCTTGAATTCAACATAAAGGTTTTGTCAAGCTCATTGCATTTATAAGGTGTCACTCCACCGTGTCTTTAAGTTAAAAAATTTAAACTTTATTTTTGGCTGTGCTGAGTCTTTGTTGCTGCACAGGCTTTTAGTTGCAGCATGCAGGCCTCTCTTATGTTGGAGCACAGCCTCTAGGGTGTGCGGGGTTTGGTAGTTGCAGTGCACAGGCTCAACAGTTGTAGCGCATGGGCTTAGTTGCTCTGAGCCATGTGGGATCTTCCTGATCACATTGACAGGCATATTCATTACCACTGAGCCACTAGGGAAGCCCCGTGTCCCATTTTCTGACCTTTGGGTAAAATCCTTGCCACACACATTACATTTCTGTGTCTTCTCTCCAGGATAAATACGCTGATATCTAGTAACAAAGGAGTAATAATGTGAAACTTTGCCACAGTCATTGTATTTTAAAAGCTTTGCAAAATTCAATACACTTGTAATATTCTGTGCAGTGCAGATTACTTATTATTGGTGAAAAGTGAGACCCACGTAAGAGTTTTTCTAGTGTTCACCCCAACTGTGAGGTAATTTTGAGAATGAGTTCTTTGGTGATTGAATTCCTTGTCTAAAACACATTTATCACATTTTCTTNTTAAAAGCTCTGCAAAATTCAATACACTTGTAATATTCTGTGCAGTGCAGATTACTTATTATTGGTGAAAAGTGAGACCCACGTAAGAGTTTTTCTAGTGTTCACCCCAACTGTGAGGTAATTTTGAGAATGAGTTCTTTGGTGATTGAATTCCTTGTCTAAAACACATTTATCACATTTTCTTCCAAAAGGACCTTTCAAATGAAGAGGTAGATACCTGCTAAAATCATTTCTTAAATTTCCTCACAAACAGATTACCTAACAAATTAGACTTGAGTACACCAAAGGATTGGTCACACTCATTTTATTAATAAAGTTTCTCTCCACTGTGATTCTTTGGTCGACTTTAAATTACAAATTTTGACTGAAGATTCAGAGACAGTTATACAATTTCTACAATTTCTATCCAGTACAGATTTTCTTATAATAAATGAAGCTNTGAGTACACCAAAGGATTGGTCACACTCATTTTATTAATAAAGTTTCTCTCCACTGTGATTCTTTGGTCGACTTTAAACTACAAATTTTGACTGAAGATTCAGAGACAGTTATACAATTTCTACAATTTCTATCCAGTACAGATTTTCTTATAATAAATGAAGCTGTGCCACTCATGAATGTGCACAAGTTTCTCCCCACCATTAATTTCCCATGACTTTAAAACGTCAGTATTAAATGAAGATCTTCCCACATATATCCATTAACTTGGTTTACTATTTGTATTGATTCCCTGATGCATAGTAAGGTTTGAGATCTGAGTAAAGGCTTTTCATTACTTACTGCCTTTGAAAGGTTTCTCTCCATTATGAATTCTCTGATGAACTGAAAGGTCTGAAGTTTGACTACTGACTTCATCACATTCCTCACAATACTATAACTCTTCTCCAGTCTCATTTCTCAGGTGCTGAGTGAGGGTTGACCTGTGATGAAAAATTCTGCCACACTTAACTGCATTTCTAAGACTGCTCTGCTGTATGAATTTTCTGATGATGTCTAAGGTGTACTTTCTGACTAAAGACCTTGTCACAATCATTACATTTGTAAGGTTTCTCTCCAGTATGGACTCTCCGATGTCTTGCACAGTTTGAATGACAATGAAAGACTCTGTGACATACATCACACTTATATGATTTCTCTTCCCTATGGACTAATTTATGCTGAGGGCTGAGTTCTGATTAAAGCTTTTGTCACACTCGTTACATCTGTAAGGTTTCTCTCCAGTATGAATTCTCTGATGAATTCCAAGGTTTGATTTTTGATTGAAGGCCTTGCCACATTCATCACATTTGTAAGGTTTCTCTCCAGTATGAATTCTCTTATGTCTTGGAATGCTGGAATCATGACGGAACATTTTGTCACATATATCACATTTATATAATTTCCCTTCCGTGTGGATTAACTGATGTCTATGAAATTTTGTGCTGTAATGGAGGGACTTTCCACATATATGATTTCTCTTCCCTATGGACTAATTTATGCTGAGGGCTGAGTTCTGATTAAAGCTTTTGTCACACTCGTTACATCTGTAAGGTTTCTCTCCAGTATGAATTCTCTGATGAATTCCAAGGTTTGATTTTTGATTGAAGGCCTTGCCACATTCATCACATTTGTAAGGTTTCTCTCCAGTATGAATTCTCTTATGTCTTGGAATGCTGGAATCATGACGGAACATTTTGTCACATATATCACATTTATATAATTTCCCTTCCGTGTGGATTAACTGATGTCTATGAAATTTTGTGCTGTAATGGAGGGACTTTCCACACATTACATTTATAAGGTTTCTCTTCAGTATGATTTCTCTGATGAAACACAAGGATTGCCTTTTCCCTAAAGACCTTGCCACACTCATTACATCTGTAGGGTTTCTCTCCAGAATGAATTCTCTGATGACATGTAAGGGTTGCTTTCTGACTAAAGACCTGGCCACACTCATTGCATTTTTAAGGTTTCTCTCTAGTGTGAATTTTCAAGTGATTTGTAAGGTCTGTTTTTTGACCAAAGAGCTTGCCACACTCATTACATCTGTGAGGTTTTTCTCCAGTATGAATTCTCTGATGATCTGCAAGGTGTGAATCTCGACTAAAGACTTTTTCACATATACCACATTTATGTAATTTCACCTCTGTATGGATGACCTGATGTCTACTGAGGTTTGATCTCTGAAGAAAGATTTTGCCATCCTCACCATTTATAAAGTTTTTCCCTCTGTGCTTCCTGGTTTTGTGTCACTATTAAAGGATGCATGTAATTACTCCCATATATATCAGAAATGTTCATTTCTACACTAGAAGAAATTCTCTGAAGCAGTGAAAATGGGGCACAACTGTTGAGAATCTTGTCAGCTTGAATGAATTCATCAGTTCTGTCTTCACTTTTAAAAATATACAGTTCATCCTGAAAGCTTAAGGCAAGCCAATTTTCAATAGGCTTGATTCTGGCAACACATTTATCATGTTGATCTTTATTACCAGTGAGATTTTCATTATGGGTTATAAGCATTCCTTTGTAATTTTCTTCCTCATCTTTCTGCTTAGACTGGGAGTCGTATATATTTTCCTGAATGACCCTAAGATTAAAAAGGTCCATTTCATTCCTTTCAGGTCTTCTCAGTATCCATAACTGGAATACCTCTCCTCTATCAGAGTTTGTCTTCAGTTGTAATTTCTTGACCACAGGTGTGCAAGAGATATCTACAAGATATAACGAACCGTATACATTAAAATCATTTAAATTTGTAAATAAATGTTTGTTAAATGCACAGTAATATAGCAAAAGTAATACTTATGTCAAGTAGTTATGAAGCTCCCCAACCATGATCATAGAATTTGTAACAATAAGAAAGTAATGATTCTTTACTACAATGAAAGGGATCAAAGGTAATTCTAATAATTTTAGGGCACCCTAGTTTCAAATAACCTATCACAAAAACAGGCACATTGGAAAAACTTCCATTATCTATTAAAGAAACTGTACTTTCAACCATTAACACCAAAGCACATACCAATTATATGTTTAAATATTATGGTCTTCTTTAAGTGAAGCAAAAAGAATATATATATATATATTCTGCCTAATTATTACACATGAATAAATGAAAAAGAACATAAAATATATTCTAAAACTAAATAATCCAAAACTAGATTATCTAATGAATACCCTAAATGAGTGGTGGTTCAGAATTGAGAAAGAAATACAGCACTGTGAAAATGAAGAATTTGATAAAATAGTTTTTGAAAAGGCTAAATATTTTTCTAAGTACCTTGCCTATATCTGTATACCCATGAAGTAGCATAAAACATTCTGAAAACCATCTATAAATCATAATTAAATAAATTAAATATGAACAAATGAAACATTCTTTAGTTATATGAAGAGCCCGTAAATGGAACAATTCCACACATATGCAGGAACTTTAAATATACAGTTTATTGGCTCTAAATTATATGTAATGAAGAGTGAGCAACATGTAAATTTATTTAATTAGGTTCAGACATAATATTGTTAAAAAGGCAGATTCATGTCAACATATGCCAAGACCAATACAGTACTGTAAAGTAAAATAAAGTAAAAACAAAAATTAAAAAAAAAAAAATTGTTAAAAAGTTTCCCAGATGGCTCAGTGGTAAAGAATTCGCCTGCCAATGCAGGAGAAACAGGAGATACGGGTTTGATTGCTGGGTTGGGAAGATCTCCTGGAGGAGGAAATGGCAACCCACTCCAGTATCCTTGGCTGGAGAATCCCATGGACACAAGTGCCTGGTGGGATACAGTCCAGGGAGTCACAAAGACAGGGACATGATTGAACGACTGAACATGCATGCACAATATTGCTAAAAACAAAGGGCAAAAGAAAGAGATACAAGACATAATGCAGACAAAGTGGTACTTAATAAATGTAACAGGATACTGATTTTTTTTTTCATATAAAAGTAACTTTTGAGTCTTTCAGTTCAGTTCAGTTGCTCAGTCGGGTCAGACTCTTTGCGACCCCATGAATCTCAGCATGCCAGGCCTCCCTGTCCATCACCAATTCCCGGAGTTTACTCAAACTCATGTTCATCAAGTCTTTAGAAACACACTATTCTCTGCCATCTAATTCTACTTATTCATTGTTAAAAGCGTGCGGAAGATAATCACAATTCTTCAAGTAAGGGAAGTAGATTCAGGGCTTTACATACATGACCTCAGTTGACAAATAGTTAGAGAAAGAAGGTGTGAATCTGAGCCTACAGACAGACAAAATATTCTTTTTTTTTTTAGGCTGCACCACACGACTTCCAGGATCTTAGTTCCCCGACCAGGGATTGAACCAGGGACATCAGCAGGCAAACTGCAGAATTCTTACCACTGGACTGCCAGGGAATTCCCAAAACAACATATTATTAGCATGACTCCCCATTCGAGTAGTCCACCAGACTAAGGAATCAAGGCAATTCAGTGAAGAACGGATTTTGAAAAACTGGTGCCTATCAAAAGAATATTCACAGTGGGAAAATGAAAGGATCTCCATCTGAACTTTACATGTGTACAAATAATAGCTCCAATTTAAAAGTTTTGGCTATTACGAAAAATCTTCTACTGAACATTTTGTACAAGATGTTTATATGGATAAATGTTTTCAAATCTCTTCGGTATACCTGTAAAAGCAACATTGCTGGGTGTGATATTGTCATTTATAAGAAACAGGGATGTGGTCATTCAGATGAGAAATTCATTAATTCCACTCACACCTTCTTTGGCTAAACTCATGTTCATTAAGGCCTTGCCTTGATGGAAGGAGACTGAGAAATTAGGGGAACCCACGGCTAAGGGTGCATAAAGAATTCTAGAACCACAATGGCAAAAAAAAAAAAAAAAGAATTAGAAAATAGGCAAAATGAGAAAGACTTTTCACTAAAGCTGGAATATGGAGTAAAAGTAGGAGAAAGAAAATATTTTCAACATCACTAACCAGCAAGTGTGGGACCTTCACATTTTCTGTTTCCTCCATGTACACCCCCTACTACCTTCAAAGTTCATAGAAAACTAAGAGTCTCCACTACCCACTGTAGATGATCATTATGAACTTCTAATTGTGGAAAGTGGCAACTGGGAACAAAGTTTTTCAAAACCATTCTCAGCGCACCAACTGTGCACTGTCACTGCACTAGAGTTGAACTGATATTACATTTTCAGGAGATGGTATATCAAAATCACAAAACATATCTCAGAGACAGGCTATCTCCCTCCCAGCCAACAGTTCCAGTAGCAGGAAGGCATCAGATAAGTACTTTGCTGAAGCAAGAGAGTCTGTAAGAGGAAAAATGAGTAAATGCTCACATCTCAAACATGCATGTCTCTTGGATCAAGACCAACCCACTGGCAAAGACAAGGAGGAATGATTCTGAAAACTGGACAGAGACTGTGCAGGGAAACTACAGGTCCTGAACACCACAATAACCCCTGCAACTACTACTATAATTTCATGTATGCTCACTGGTTGTGGATTTATCTATGTAGCATTTAATCTGATGGTAAATTTATCTATGATTTCATGTCAGTCCCCAGAGCCCCGTGCTCTGCCTCTTGCTACAATATGATCAACAGAAATTTCTACACATAAGAAGAAAGAAATGTGATTTGCTGTGGCTTTTCCAGAATCATCGTTCTTTATCTTGCTAAAGACTGGGGACACAAGGGAGGTGTCGAGGAAAACATTTCAGAAATTTACCTTCTGCTGGCCTCCTTCAGAATACACAGGGAACAGTATACAATGCAGAAATGTAGCTCACTTTTTAGAATGGCTAACTGAAAATGCACATGAGTAGAAAACAGGACAGTGGGACTGTTAAAGTCTGTCATTGAGCTTTAAATATAGAGTGAGTTCTGAAATAACTGTATCACGAAGTGGGTAGATTTTCTGAGGAAGTTAGGTTGAAGTTCCTGATGCCACATCCTGAAGCTTTTCATGTCTGAGCCAACAGGGCTTTGAGTCAGTCAAGCAAGGCAGGGGTTCCCAGGAGGCAAAGAGGGGAAACGCAGAGATACCCTAGAGCAGATCCCCACTTCAAAGGGAAGTGATCCTCACCCACAGAGAGTAGATTCCTGTAGGTCTCCAGCATCACATCCCTGTACAAAGTCCTCTGAGCAGGGTCCAGGCATTCCCACTCCTCCTGAGAGAACTCTATGTTCACATCAGCGAATGTCAACGATCCCTGAAATGAAAATATATTTCACCAAAGGGCTCTGAAGAGAGTTCTTATTCTCATGGAAAATGAGAAGAGGAGAGAGGGATAAAGATCAATTCAGTTGCAGTATGTATTCTGATAGATCTATGCGAAGGGATTTGGAGCAAATTGTGTATCTCTAATTTTAATTCCTTACTTTTTCACATAATTATAATGTCCTCCAATCAATGTGGATTTTTCATACTTGTAGACAATACATGAAATACACACAAATAAAAGCCAGCCATGGGTGGTCTAGGCTGAAGTGTTATATAGTATCTGAATGAAAATAAAAACACAACGTACCAAAATTTATGATATGCACTCAGAGCTGTACTAAAGGGGAAGTCCACATTGTTAAAAGCTTACAACAAGTAGTAGAAAGAGGCAGCTTGACACTACTGTTCAAGACACTAATGAACATCTCCGCCAGAGACATTAGACAAGAAAAAAATTCAAAGTTATCCCTGTACAAAAAAATTCAAAGTTATTCCTGTACAAAGTCAAGAGTAAAATTACCTGTTTTTGTAGGTGACAAGGGTTTACATGTAGAAACCAAAAAGATTCCAAGATTAAACTACTACTTAAAAAAACAACTTTAGAAAAGTCACAGTCAAAAAAAAAAAAAAGCACACAAAAATCAATTGCATTTCTATACACAATGAACAATGCCAACAGAAAATTAGGGAACAATCCTATTTACTATGGGCTTCCCTGATAGTTCAATTGGTAAAGAATCTGCCTGCAGTGCAGAAGACCCTGGTTTGATTCCTGGGTCCAGAAGATCTGCTGGAGAAGAAACAGGCTACCCACTCCAGTGTTCTTGGGATTCCCTTGTGGCTCAGCTGGTAAAGAATCTGCCTGCAATGAGAGAGACCTGGATTCGATCCCTGGGTTAGGAAGATCCCCTGGAGAAGGGAAAGGCTACCCACTCCAGTGTTCTGGCCTGGAGAATTCCAGGGACTGTATAGTCCATGGGGTCGCAAAGAGTCAGACACAACTAAGCAACTTTCACTTCACTTTAACTTCCTATTTACTGTTAGGTAAAAGACGACCAGGACACCAAAAAAGTGTCTAACAGGCTTTAATGACCAAGTGCTCCCTGGCGGGGTTCCCAGACCCAAACGGGGCAGGTCGAGGAAGTCCGTGCCCGGACTGTGTTAGAAGTTTGTTTATATATGCACGCTGCGAGGGATGGGCAGTTTAATGGATGGGGGTTTTGGATAGGTTGCCGGCCGAGGTGTCACAGGCTGATAGGGCCTTCTACGTGGCGGAGGTGGGGCGGCTTTAGCTGGAGAACTGTGCTGTCACTGGTCCCCGGGATCTGGGAGGCTCCCTCCTTAGGGGGTAGGGACATCCCCCGCGGGAGAAGAGGAGGGGCGGCTCATCATGGCAACCGGTGAAGTGTGCTGTCATTGGCCCCCGGGATCTGGGAGGTTCCTTCCATTAGGGACCTTCTCGCCGGTGGGAGGGAGAGCAGGGGCAGCCCATCGTGGGCCCCGGGTCCGACCTTACATTTACTACAGCATCAAAAGGGGTCGAATACTTTGGAACAAATGAATCAAGGAGGTGAAAGACTTATACATTGAAAACTAGTAAATGTTCTGAAAGAAATCCACAGAGATAGAAATAAACAAAAAGACACCCATACTCATGGATTCGAAGAGGTAATATTCTTAAAATGACCACATTACCAAAGTGTTCTAGAGATTCAATGGAATCTATATAAAAATTTCAATGGCAATTTTTGCAGTAATAGAAAACCAAAATCATACTAAAGTTCATAGGGAATCTCAAGTGAAGTGAAGTCACTCAGTCCTGTCTAACTCTTTGACCCCATGGACTGTAGCCTACTATGCCCCTCTGTCCATGGGATTTTCCAGGCATGAGTACTAGAGAGGGTTGTCATTTCCTTCTCCAGAGGATCTTCCTGACCTAGCGATCGAACCGAGGTCTCCTGCACTGTAGGCAGACGCTTTACCATCTGAGCCACCAGAGAATCTCAAGGGACCCCAAAGGGCCAAAATACTCTTGAAAAAAGAAGATGGAGGCCATCGTTGTGAGATTTCAAGACATATTACAAAGTAATTAAGATGATGTGGTATTGGCATAAACAAAGATACATCAGCCAATGAAGCAGATTAGAGTACCGGAAATAGGAAATATTATGGCGGTCCAGTGGTTAGAACTCCCTGTTCTCCATGCTGAGGGCCCAGATTCGGTCCCTGGTCAACGAACAAAGATCTCACAAGCTAAGAGGTGCAGCAGAAAAAAGAAAAAAAGAGAATATCAGAAATAATTCTTGATAAACATGAAAAATGTATTGACATGGATGACACACAAAGAAGGATGGTCTGTCTCAATAATGAATGGTGCTGACGGCATAGGAAACAATAAACAAAACAAAAAAGATAACCCACAGACTGGGAGAAAATGTTTGCAAATGATGTGACTGATAAGGAATTAGTCTCTAAAATTTACAACAGCTTATGACACTTAATAGCATCAAAACAAATAACCCGCTCAAAAAATGGGTGGCAGAAGACCTGAATAGATATTTCTTCTCTAAAGAGTGCATATAGATGGCCAATAGGCATATGGAAAGATGTTCAAAATCGCTAGTTACAAGAGAAATGCATATTAAAACTATAATGAGATATCACCTCACATTGGTTAAAAAAATCTACAAACAACAAATCCTGGAGAGGCTGTGGGGGAAAGGGAACTTTCCTGCACTGTGGGTGGGAATTTAAAATTGCTTCAGCCACTATGGAGAACAGTATGGAGTTCTTAAAAAACTAAAAACAGAGCTACCATATGACCCTGGAATCCCACTCCTAGGCATATATACAGAGAAAAACATGACCCGAAAACATACATGCACCCCAATGTTCATTGCAGCACTGTTTACAATGGCCAAGGCGTGGAAACAACCTAAATATACATCGACAGAGGAATACATAAAGAAGATGTGGTACAAATACACAACGAATATTACTCAGCCATTAAAAAGCATGAAACAAGGCCATCTGCAGCAACATGGACAGACCCAGAGAGTATCACACTGACTGAAAGAGTCAGAGGGAGAAGGAGAAAGATCATATGACATCCCTTATATGTGGAATCTAAAAAGAAATGATGCAAATGAACATACTTGCAAAACAGAAAGAGACTCACAGACTTAGAAAATGAACTCATGGTTGCCAAGGGGAAGGGATGGTTGGGGACCTTAGGAAGGTCATGTAAACACTGCTATGTTTAGAGTGGATAACCAATGGGAACCTACTGTATAGCACACGGAACTCTGCTCAATGTTATGTGCCAGCCTGGATAGGAGTGGGGTTTGGTGGGAGAATGGATAAATGGACATGTATGGCTGAGCCCCTTCACTGTTTACCTGAAACTATCACAACACTCTTAGATGGCTATACCCCCAATACACAATGTTTTTGTTGTTAAAAGAAAATTAAAAAAAAAAAAAAAAGAATGGTGCCGAGAATGTAGGTATCTTCTAGCAAAAGAACAAAGCTGAAACCTTACCTGCTTTTATCAAAGATAAAAACTTCAGTGTGTCACCCAATACAACTCACGGAGTAGAAACAAAACTTCTGAGTGATAGAGGTGATAAAAATAATTTAAAGAATTTCTAACTATTTAAGTTGTTTTCATAGAGAAAATTCAATAATGCAACAAAGCACCCACTATCACTGAAGTCTGTTTCTGAATTGTCATTCCATTCTCAATCATTAAGATTTTGAAGAAAGTGACTCATTCATTTACATTCAGTGGCATCAGAAAAAAATCAGAGCAAATTTTCCTTTATTGAACTGATTTCTAGATTTTACCAGATGTAATGGCACCCCACCCCAGTACTCTTGCCTGGAAAATCCCATGGACGGAGTAGTCTGGTGGGCTGCAGTCCATGGGGTCGCTAACAGTCGGACAGACTGAGCTACTTCACTTTCACTTTTCTCTTTCATGCATTGGAGAAGGAAATGGCAACCCACTCCAGTATTCTTGCCTGGAGAATCCCAGGGATGGGGGAGCCTGGTGGGCTGCCGTCTATGGGGTCACACAGAGTCGGACACGACTGAAGTGACTTAGCAGCAGCAGCAGCAGCAGCAGTGCATATAATACCTGACTTCCACATGCAGCTTCTTTACCCCGGCTGAAAGAGAGCAGACAGCACATCCAGATGGGCCCTAAGCAATCCCTGCTGCCCAACAGCACTGAGACCCCATCTCCAACCCGTGCGTGTGAAACCCTGCCCAGGACGGTGCCCAGGGGAGCCTCCTCACAAGGGATAGGTCACCAGGTCATGGGGAGATGGGATCTAAGAGGAGACAACAGGCCCTGAAGGAAGGCCCCAGGTGATTGTGCATGTATGGGAGTCAGACAGAATACTCCAGAGTCAGAGATTAGCGAGTCCAGAGAAGGGCATTTCAGGAAGGACAGACTGAGAATCAACTGAGACTATGACTTTACCTGAAAAAGAGCCATTCTTGACTCCTTTTCCTTCCCCTTCTTCAACTTCAGGGCTTCTTCCTCAGGCAACACAAGTCTTCAGAGGCCTACCATGAAAGGTGAAAACATGCTGTTTAATGCTTAAAGTCAACACACCCTTTTCCTGTGCCACAACCCCACACACGGGGAAGGCTTCACCATGGGGAACAGACAGTTCTCTGTGGCCACTGTCTCAGGAGGGACTCAGGACAGTCAACTCCCGCAGAGTCCAATACGGGCACTTTCTCACACTTTCCCTCGATCACACTCCCCTCCTGGTGAGGCCTCATATACACAGCGGCAGGGGGCACCTCAGCTGACCCCACGATCCCCTTCAGGTCACACTCCAGGCCCTGGTCCATCCCCACTCAGGGCAGAGCGCCCCCTCCTCAACCCAGATCTCAGCCCTCAGGAATGGGAGGACTAAAGAGTCCTGATGCTCAGTGAGGGATTCAGACTGCAATCACCTGGGGCACCTTTAACATTATCAAGCTGTGGACCAACAGAAACTACCTGAAGGGGAATCTCTGGTCAGAGGGTACAAAACATGGGTATGCAAAATGCCTCATCAATGAAACCGGAAGCCTGGACTGAGCACCAGTCGGAGGAGACAAGGGTCCTGATGCTCAGTGAGGGATACAGATTGAAATCACCTGGGGGCTCCTAAAATACACAAGATTCATAAAATGTGCACAGGACTTATAGATGGGTTCTGCACTTTTCATCTGTATGATTTGAGCAACTTTTGAATTTACTACATTCTAAAGCCACAAAAGCTACATCCGAAATTAATCAGCCACATCCAAAGACCTCAGCACCCAACTGGATCCAGTTCCCCCCCTACCTACACGTCCAGGTGTTTCCACTTCATTATCTGTTTCCCTATTTTCTCTCTACTTCGGGGTCTCCTTCTCTTTCCCCTGCTCCTGCCTTCCTCTCTCTTTCTTCCTTCACACCTCTCCTGCCCTTGGCTGCAAACTGCAACCTGTTCCCTCTCTTGAGGCTCTCTCCCTCCAGCCTTCTCTATTGCCCTACATCTCTAAGTATTTCTGCCTCTTTCGTCCCCCACCTCTGCTCCCTCTCTGCCCTTCCTCTTCCTCGGCTCTCTTTGTCACCCTTTGTACTGTTCCTCTCCCAGGACCACGATGCTCTGAAGGCCACTGTCCCACCTTTCACCCTATTGCAGACTCTTTGTGTGAAGGGCCTCACCACTGTTACTTGTCCCCTACTGATTGATGATCCAGGGCCTCCCCCACCACCCCACTCTTTCGTGCTCTCCAACCCCTGGAGTTCCCAGGATTTTATTTATTTCTCTATTTGATTCATCTGCTCCTTTCAAGGCGTAATCGCTTTCCTTTTACTATTTACGAACGACTGAGCGACTTCACTTTCACTTTTCACTTTTATGCAATGGAGAAGTAAATGGCAACCCACTGGTGTTCTTGCCCGGAGAACCCCAGGGACGGAGGAGCCTAGTGAGCTGCTGTCCATGGGGTCGACACGACTGAAGCGACTTAGCAGCAGCAGCCATCTTCTATGTTCCGATCTCCTTCATTCTGTTGCCTTAAGTTTTCCTATTTCTCTGTCCGGCTCTCTGACTCTGCTTCGCCTGATCGCCTGGCCCACGAATTTACAAGGATGGCGAGCGAGTAAGATGCCCGCCTACAGCAAGAGACCATTTGCCATAGGGTAAAATTTGGCACCGAAGAACACTGGGTATTACAGGGCTGGCCGAGGTCACCTCCCTCTACGCGGGGTGAGAGGAAGGGCTGACGGGAAGGGGAGGTCTGCAGGGCAGAAGGACCGGTCGGAGGAGAGACGAGGACAGAGGGGCTGGGAAGGAGGGGGTCTCAGGAGCGGGTAGGACTCTCCTGAATTCCAAGACCGGGGAGAGGGCGCGGCCTCTCCGGGAGCCAGGCGGCCGGCGCGGCCTCCAAGGGGCCGAGAGGGCTAGGGCGAGGCGGGAATCCATTTCGCGCCAGAAGACTTGACTTGAGGGATGGAGAAAGAGGTACTAAACAGTCTTAGGCGGGAAAAGACAAAGGCGGTGTCTACCTGGACTGAAGCCAAGGGAACGGACCAGCCTTAGAACGAATTCAAACACAAAGGAAAACATACCCGACAAGTATCGGCGCCGTCTGACTCTGCTTGCGGGGGACGGCCGGGTGCTGGGATTTTAGGCCCGCAGTAGTTCCGAGACCCTAACAGTGGAACAAGGGAGACCGCCTACCACAGATTTATCCTAGCAATCGTAAGTTTACGCTCACCAGTGCGACCGTCCCTCGGAAAACGTTTCCGGGTTAGAAACTGCGCACGCACGATGTTAAAGGCAGAATTTCCGGTTGCTGCGCATGGGCGGGGCGCTACCGGTAGGGGCGGGGCGCTACCGGTAGGGGCGGGGCACGATGAACCCTGATCCACTCAGCAACGCCTGGAGGCGAGGCAGGGGACCTTCTAGTACCGTGAAAACGCTCATTTTAAGATCCTGTGTGAAACAGGCTTNGGCTGGCCATCCTCCAGCTCTGCCATCTCCCACCTCCTCTCCCTCCCCCCAGTCAGCTCTCCTGCCCTCTTCACTCGATGCCAGCTCCCTTTTGCCCTTTTTGCTATACTGTAAGATAAGAAATGTTTGTGTTTGCTTCTTATGTATTATTTGCATGAAAAGTGTCATAAGCCTCCTACAGTACAGTACTGTATCCCCGACTGTGTTAGTTGGGTTGCCTTGGATAACTTTCTTAGACTTTCCAACAAAGTGGTCTTAACAACGCGCTATCAGAGGGGAGCTCATTCCGATTAGGGGACTTAACTACATTCTCTGTCGCAGCCCCTTTCGTGTGTCTTGCATTACTCTGGTCCAAATCTGTTGACAACTTTTTTTCGCCATCAACCTGACCCAACTGGCCTGTGTGCTCTGGGGGCAGCAGGGAAGCAGGCCTGCCCGGCTCGCTACCTGCCTTAACCCTAGCACAGAGCAGGTGCGTGGCAACGGCCTGGGGGTATAGGGAGCCTGGCGGATGCCATGGTTTTCAGATTTGCCATCATGAACTTTTGCTTTAAATCCAGGACCACGCTCTACTGCTGCTCCTCCCTTCTGCCCACAGCCCACCAGGGAAGCCCTCGCTTTCCCTTTCTCTCCCTCAAGTGGGGCTGGCCCAGGGATGGCTGCTTCCAGTCACCTCTCACCAACCCCCTCGCTGGTCTGGCCCAAGTTCACCCTGGTGCTGCCCGGCTGTGCTGGGCCCTGGACGTCCCCAGGGACAAGCCGTATCCTGGACACACATCATTTCCAGAAGAGCACACCCTGGACCCCACACCTGGCAGTAAAGGCCCCCAGGCAGTGCCCCAAGATGGGTGACACTTCGTTACAAATAATCACAGCACAAGTGCTTGAATCCGGGGAAGGCAATGGCACCCCACCCCAGTACTCTTGCCTGGAAAATCCAATGGACGGAGGAGCCTGGTGGGCTGCAGTCCATGGGGTCGCTAACAGTCGGACAGACTGAGCGACTTCACTTTCACTTTTCTCTTCCATGCATTGGAGAAGGAAATGGCAACCCACTCCAGTATTCTTGCCTGGAGAATCCCAGGGATGGGGGAGCCTGGTGGGCTGCCGTCTATGGGGTCACACAGAGTCAGACACGACTGAAGTGACTTAGCAGCAGCAGCAAGTGCTTGAATCAGCAAGTGTGCGACAAGCAAGGGGGAGAATAAAGAGGCAGGAAAACATCAAAAGCAAAGAATATCACTTGTGCGGAGGGGCAGGGGGCGGGAAATCGGTAAACTTCATGCATCCGGAAGATGACTCCCGTTAAGGATGTGTTCATGACCCACGTTTCCAGGGGGTGAGAAGGAAGGGGGTGATGATGGCAGGAAGATTCCACGGGAATGGGATGCAAGGGTCAAAATGAATTATAGGATTTCCCTGAGGTCCAGGGGTTAAGACTCTGCTGGTTTCCACCCTTGGTCAGGGAGCCAAGATCCCACACTGCCACACAGTGTAGCCAAAAAAAAAAGGAATTATAAAAAATAAAATGTTTTTTAAATGAATTATAAGTTCCACAGCAACGCTTATGAAAAAAGTAGAAAAGCAAAGACAGGAGCTTCCGGGGGGGGCCTGCGGTGCCACAGAGTGGGGAGCTCTCGGAAGAGGCAGGAGGAGAGGCCGACGTGTCTGCCGCCGCCTCCCGCCTCCCGGCACACCGCCCTCCTTACCCTAACAGTTGACAACGGCCAGCTTTTAGGGTGTGATCACACAAGCAGGCAGGGTGTGCGGCACTCGGGGTCTCAGCCCACCCGGCTCGACCTCCTCTTACAGACGGGAACCCCAGGGCGCTGGTCAGGCAGCAGAGCCCAGATCTGACCCAATCCCGGCGGCTCGGAGCCCAGACTGTGTGAGCCCCTCCCCGACGGAAGCAGACGGTGGGCACCCAGGCCGGTGGCCGCCCCTCCGCGGCTCACCTGCCTTGCACGTCTGGCCGTCGTCCTGAAGCTGCACGCCCGTGGGGCAGGCGCAGGCGTAGAAGGGCTCCCGCGGGGACAGCAAGCACAGATGGGAGCAGCCGCCGTTGTCCTCCTCACACCGCGTGTGGTCTGCGGGAAACGGGGCGGGGGGACACGGAACTGACCCTCGACCCCCAACTCCCGCCTCGCCCGACGTGGGCATCCTCCCCACCCCTCCTCCTCCTGCTCTCAATTTCCTACAACGAGAAACCCCGTCTACATCAGGGCCCCTCCAAGGCCACCTCCCCCGTGGAGGCCACCCCCAGCCCTCGCTGGCAGGATCCCAGGACTTGCCCGCCTGGCAGTGGTGCCGCTCTGAGCCGGGGGGTCCTGGAGTGGAGGCCTGTCTTATCTGTCACGTGCTTGGACCTCATGGGCTCTGCACAGGCGCTCAGTGGCCACACAGGGCCGAGCCTCTTGATGCTGATGACGAGACTTTTTGCTCTCCCTGGCACAACCATCATGCACCTGAACTGACACTCCCGGCATCTCACTCTGCCCAGGACAGGATGGCGCGGGACCCGTGAAACGCCAAGTGCTGAAAGTGTTAGTCACTCAGTTGTGTCCGACTTTCTCCAGGCAAGAACAGTGGAATGGATTGCCATTCTCTTCTCCAGGGGAATCTTCCCAACCCAAGGATTGAATCCAGCTTGCATTTAAGGACCACGGAGCTCTCCCCAGAAAACAAGTCCAGAGAGCCCCACCCCTGGGACCCCACTTAAACTCTAAGTTGGGACCTTCAACAGCATCGAGGCCAGAATCCACCCCTCACCCTCTGTGGTGCCCATGGGACCTGGTGGAGGTCCCCATAAGGGCACGTGGTGGTCCTTGAGGGAGTGGGTGAACCCAAGTCCCTGGCCCTGCTGGCTGCCTGTCACAGGGGCTTTTCACCATCAGAGACCCCTCCACGACCCCATGGGGAGCCCAGGCTGAGAACTCAGACCTGGAGCAGATTTTCCACGAGTAAGTATGTAACCTCCACTGGACCTTGAAAAACAGGGCAACCTTCCTTGGGAATCCTTTTGCCACCCCTGAGGACAGCCCTGCCCTAAGCAGCCCCCACGCCAGCTCTGCAGAGGGACCTCTCCCAGCCTGCTCCCTCCCCAAGCGAAGACACCACCCTCCCACACTCAGCCCCGGCCTGGCCCCTGACTTACAATAAGGCTGCCGCTCCGGGCTGAGCACTTGAATATCCATGGGCGAGTAGAGAGCGCTAAGGATCTCCTTCCTCTTGTCTCCAGTCCTCTTGTTACAGGCGTGGATGGAGCGGGTCTGCCAGTCTGTCCAGTACAGAGTGTCTCCGGAGAGCGTCAGGGCAAAGGGGTGCGTCAGACTGCCCTCCACGACCTTCTGCCTGCGGGGGGGGGTGGAGAAGCCATCAGGGGGGGTCTCCACTGCGTTCCCCTTCTTGAAAGCCTTCCAGCGTCACTGGTGACCCATCGGCATCACACCGGATCATGGAGCGGTGATGGAGCAGCCTGAGACCCCAGCATCCCAGGAACCCTCCATCAGGTTGCACCTTCCAGACCCGGCCAACCTCCCACCACCCCTGACAATGACATGGGCTCCCTTGCACACACAACTGCTCCCCATCCAACCTGATTCAAGAGTGGGGGATGCCGGCAAAATACCCCACAAGGAAGAAACAGGGAAGAAGTGGCAAGCAAGAAGCCACACCTGGTGGCAACACACTGATGACAAGCCCACCTGTCCTGCCTGACGCTCTAACAGCCTAATACAGAAGAAGAGTAACTTGCCCTTCCCTCTGAAACCAATCATTTCTTTGCCAAGGCAACTTAAACTTGCACCAGTCTGAAAATTAAAAAAAGATAGTCCCTTCTGTGTTTCTGGGGCATCCCAAGTGGCTCAGTGATACAGAATCCGCCTGCCAATGCAGCAGACGCAGGAGATGTGGGTTCCATCCCTGGTTCGGGAAGATCCCCTGGAGAAGGGAGTGGCAACCCATTCCAATATTCTTGCCCGGGAAATCCCATAGACCGAGGAGCCCGGCGGGGTACAGTCCATGGGGTCGCAAGAAGTCGGACACAACTTAGCGACAAAGCACCTTACAGGGACAGGGAAGGAGAGTTCTGTGTATTTATAATACCCAGCAAACAAGAGCTTGTGTTTTCGTGAAATTATGATGCTGGTAATAGAATCGTAATTTACACAGCTGGTAGCATGCAATTACCTGGTTTGATGACTCTCGCCCCACTGTAGGGTAGGAGGCAGGAGCTGTGGGTGGGTGGCCACCAGCACGTGCTCAGCCCCCGGTGCAGACCCAGGAGAGAAATACTCGAGAGGCGCCACTGGCCGAAGGCCACACCTTCGTGCTCAGTGTCGATCTGACCCGACTGCCTCTTCCTGTTTTTTGGTTGTTTTTTTTCGGCCGTGCCACGCAGCACATCATATCTTTGTTTCCCCAGCCAGGGATCAAACCCGAGCTCCCTGAAGTGGAGTCCACAGTCCTAACCACGGGATTGCCAGGGAAGTCCCTTCCCTGTTTCCTTGATGACACTTTAAAAAAAATTTATTGAATACAAAGGATCATTAGAGAATGTGTTCAGTCACTAAGCCGTGCCCGACTCTTTTACCATTCCACGGACTGTAGCCTGCCAAGTTCCTCTGTCCACGGGATTTCCCAGGCAAGAATACTGGAGCGGTATTCATTTTCTTCTCCAGGGGATCTTCCCAACCCAGGGATCAAATCCTGCATTGCAGGCGGATTCTTTACCACTGAGCCACTAGGGAAGCCCTCATAAGACAACACTATACCAACAAATCCGACAACCTAGAGAAAATGGATACATTCCGAGAAGCAGACAATCTTCCAAGAGTGAATCATGAAGAAACAGAAAATCTGAATAGACCAAGGACTAGTAACAACATTGGGTCAGTAATCAATAAAAACCCAACAAAAGTCCAGATCCAGATGGCTTCATAGCTGAATTCTACCGAATATTTAAAGAAGAGTTAGTACCTATCCCTCTCCAATTATTCCAAAAAATAGAAGAGGAAGCAGAGAATAGTTATCACCAAAAAGACAAGACACAACAAGGTTGGCAGGGATGTAGAGAAGGGAAACCCTCGTGCGCTGTTGGTGGGGATATAAATTGTTACAGCCAGTATGGAAAACAGTATGGAGCTTCCTCAAAACACTAAAAATAAAACTATCGCACAATCCAGCAATTCCATATCTGAATAAGCTCCTTAAGAAAATGAAAACAGACTTGAAAAGATGTGTTCATTGCAACTGTGATTACAATGGCCAATGTATGGAAGCCACCTGTGTCCACAAACAGATGAGCTGAGTGAATAAAGAAAAGANCTAAAAATAAAACTATCGCACAATCCAGCAATTCCATATCTGAATAAGCTCCTTAAGAAAATGAAAACACAGACTTGAAAAGATGTGTTCATTGCAACTGTGATTACAATGGCCGATGTATGGAAGCCACCTGTGTCCATAAACAGATGAGCTGAGTGAATAAAGAAAAGATGGTGTGTGTGTGAATAAAATCCAGCAGAACACTATTAAGCCATAAAAGTACTGACATCTTGTCATTTGTGGCACCATTTGTGGACCTGTAGAGTATTATGCAAAGCGAACAAAGGTCAGAGAGAGACAAGCAAATACCATCCGATTTTCTTGACACGTGAATTCCGGAAGACAAAAGGGAAACCGACTCACAGATAGAGAGAACAAACAGGTCGTTGCCAGAGGGGAGGGGAGGGGGAAACAGACGAAACAGACGGCGGAGATCAGAGGTACAAACTTACTAAAAATAAAACTATCGCACAATCCAGCAATTCCATATCTGAATAAGCTCCTTAAGAAA
Organism: Oreotragus oreotragus; assembly: GCA_006410675.1. Classification (NCBI taxonomy): domain Eukaryota; kingdom Metazoa; phylum Chordata; class Mammalia; order Artiodactyla; family Bovidae; genus Oreotragus; species Oreotragus oreotragus. Next base: position 170,974 of record SJYX01022912.1, read on the forward strand.
ATGAAAACAGACTTGAAAAGATGTGTTCATTGCAACTGTGATTACAATGGCCAATGTATGGAAGCCACCTGTGTCCACAAACAGATGAGCTGAGTGAATAAAGAAAAGATGGTGTGTGTGTGAATAAAATCCAGCAGAACACTATTCAGCCATAAAAATACTGACATCTTGTCATTTGTGGCACCATTTGTGGACCTGTAGAGTATTATGCAAAGCGAACAAAGGTCAGAGAGAGACAAGCAAATACCATCCGATTTTCTTGACACGTGAATTCCGGAAGACAAAAGGGAAACCGACTCACAGATAGAGAGAACAAACAGGTCGTTGCCAGAGGGGAGGGGAGGGGGAAACAGACGAAACAGACGGCGGAGATCAGAGGTACAAACTTCCAGCTACAAGATCAATCAGTCATGGGGATTTATGTAATGCACACATAAGGAGTATGGTCAATAATACCATAATGAGTTTGCTTGGGGATGGATGGTTAACTGTTCTTGCTGTGATCATTATACCATTCGATTTTCTTGACACGTGAATTCCGGAAGACAAAAGGGAAACCGACTCACAGATAGAGAGAACAAACAGGTCGTTGCCCGAGGGGAGGGGAGGGGGAAACAGACGAAACAGACGGAGATCAGAGGTACAAACTTCCAGCTATAAGATCAATCAGTCACGGGGATTTATGTAATGCACACATAAGGAGTATGGTCAATAATACCATAATGAGTTTGCTTGGGGATGGCTGGTTAACTGTTCTTGCTGTGATCATTTCATAATTGAATCATGATGTTTTACACCCAAAATGAATACAGTAATATTGTATGCTAATTATAACTCCATAAAAAATATAAAAAGCCCCAACTTGTAGATACAGAGAACAGACTAGCGGTTGCCAGGGGTGGGGCAGTGGGTAAAATGGTGGAAGAGATTAAAACACACCAATTTCCAGATTTAAGGTAAGTCAGTCCTGGGGCTGTAATGTACAGCATGTACATTAACAATACATAACAATGTACAGTTAACAATATTGTATTGCATTTTAAAGTTTCCAAGAGAGCGGATCTTGTAAGTTCTCATCACAAGGGGAAAAAATGTAACTATGTATAGGGATAGAACTGGACATGGAACAAGAGACTGCTTCCAAATAGGAAAAGGAATACATCAAGGCGGTATATTTTCACCCTGCTTTATTTAACTTATATGCAGAGTACATCATGAGAAATGCTGGGCTGGATGAAGCACAAGATGGAATCAAGATTGCCAGGAGAAATATCAACAACCTCAGATATGCAGGTAACACCACCCTTATGGCAGAAAGGAGCCTCTTGATGAAAGTGAAAGAGGAGAGTGAAAAACTTGGCTTAAAGCTCAACGTTCAGAAAACGAAGATCATAGCATCCAGTCCCATCACCTCATAGCAAATAGATGGGGAAACAGTGGAAACAGTGGCTGACTTTATGTTTTGGGGCTCCAAAATCACTGCAGATGGTGACTGCAGCCATGAAATTAAAAGATGCTTACTCCTTGGAAGAAAAGTTATGACCAACCTAGACAGCATATTAAAAAGCAGAGACATTACTTTGCCAACTAAGGTCCGTCTAGTCAAGGCTGTGGTTTCTCTAGTAGTCATGTATGGATGTAAGAGCTGGACTGTAAAGAAAGCTGAGCACCAAAGAATTGATGCTTTTCAACTGTGGTGTTGGAGAAGACTCTTGAGAGTCCCTTGGACTGCAAGGAGATCCAACCAGTCCATCCTAAAGGAGATCAGTCCTGGGTGTTCACTGGAAGGACTGCAGTTGAAGCTGAAAGTCCAATACTTCGGCCACCTGATGCGAACAGCTGACTCATTTGAAAAGACCCTGATGCTGGGAAAGATCGAAGGCAAAAGGAGAAGAGGACGACAGAGGATGAGAGGGTTAAATGGCATCACCAACTCAATGGACATGAGTTTGGGTACACTCCGGGAGTGGGCGGGGAAGGCAATGGCACCCCACCCCAGTACTCTTGCCTGGAAAATCCAATGGACGGAGGAGCCTGGTGGGCTGCAGTCCATGGGGTCGCTAACAGTCGGACAGACTGAGTGACTTCACTTTCACTTTTCTCTTTCATGCATTGGAGAAGGAAATGGCAACCCACTCCAGTATTCTTGCCTGGAGAATCCCAGGGATGGGGGAGCCTGGTAGGCTGCCGTCTATGGGGTCACACAGAGTCGGGCACGACTGAAGTGACTTAGCAGCAGCAGCAGCCGGGAGTGGGTGATGGACAGGGAGGCCTGGCGTGCTGCAGTCCATGAGGTCGCAAAGAGTCAGACAGGACTGAGCGACTGAACTGAACTGAACTGACTGGTAGGGATAGTTGTTAACTGAACTTATTAGGTTCATCATTTTGCAATATATATGTACAAGGGGGAAAAAATGTAACTATGTGATAAGGATAGATGCTAACTAAACAACCAAACTTATTACAGCCATCATTTTGCAACATACATGTGTAACAAATCACAGTGTAATACACCCCAAATGAACACAATTGTATATGCCAATTATATCTCAATAAAAACCAAAACCGAACAAACAAACAAAAATGTCTTGAGGTGAAATTCACATAACACAAACTAACCATTTCAAAGTGAATAATTCAGGGCCACGTAGCATATTCACAATGCTGGGCAACCACCACCTCCAGCTACTTCCCAAACATTCCCATCCCCATAGGAAAATCCCAAACACACCAAGTAATTAATCCTCATCGCCTCAACTCTCCTGCCCCCACGGCGCCTGCTGACACCAGTCTGCCTTCTGTCTCTAAGGACTGGCCTGCTCCGGACTTTCCGAATAAACGGAGTCACACAATATGTGGGCTTTGGTGTCCGGTCTCCTTCAGGAGCAGCAAGTTTTCAAGGCCACCCGCGGCGTGTCGTCGCTCTGTTCACTCCTGTTGGGGGTGAGCAATACTCCGTTGTACAGATGTGACACACCTCATGTACCCATCTAGCATTCATCGGTTGGTGGGCATCTGAGTTGTCTCCACCTTTCGGCTATTGTGGATGGTCCTGCTATGGATATTCATGTACACACATTTATTTCAATACCGATTTTCGATTCTTTGCAGGGCTTCCCAGGGGGCTCAGTGGTACAGAATGCGCCTGCCAATGCAGGAGACACAGGAGATGTGGGCTCGATCCCGAGTCAGGAAGTTCCCCTGGAGCAGGAAATAGCAACTGGCTCCAGTGTTCTTGCCTGGGACATCCCATGGACAGAGGAGCCTGGCAGGCTACAGTCGATAGGGTCTCAAAGAGCCGGATATGACGGAGCACACTCAGCAGCAACACAAACCTAGAGCAGACTCGCTGGATCCTACGCTAATTCAGTGTTCACACCCGGGGGACCATGAAACTGCTTTCCATGACGTCACTGAGAAGCCAGATGCCCGTCACTTCTCAGGGCTGTTTCCTCCCTGAGCCCTGCCTCAGCTGGAGGCCCCCCACGAAGCCAGTGCCAGACTCAGCTCACTTCACCCACCCTCCCTGCTCCTTTCAGGATGCCCCGGGCCCCTGGATGCAACTCTACCCACGCCCCCTCTGCCCCCTCTGCCTTCACTGAGGGCTTACTGTGTCCAGAAACCGTGCATAATAAAACCAGACCCTGTGAATACCTCCGGGAAGCATCGTTACAATCCCCAACGCCCATCCCAGGCCCCAAGGCTCAGAGCAGTGAAGCAACCCAGCCACGGTCATCAACAAGAGAGAGGCCTGGCAGGTCCATCTGCTCCAGGGCTCACCCTCTTTAGCAGGAGGTCATGTGCCACCTGAACAGCCCTGGGCACACCCATAAAGAGCACTGACCATCTGCAGAGCCAAAAGAATCAGGTAGGTAGAAGAGGGGCTGGAAGCGGGCCCCGGGGTCACAGCGCCTCACTCCCAGCCTTGGCTCTGACGAGCTGTGCGGCCTCGGGCGAGTTCACGTCCCTCTCTGTACACCATCATAGAAGAGGGGCTGGAAGCGGGCCCCGGGGTCACAGTGCCTCACTCCCAGCCTTGGCTCTGACGAGCTGTGCGGCCTCGGGCGAGTTCACGTCCCTCTCTGTACACCGTCATAATAGCGGATCCTAACAGCAGACACAGGGCTTCCCAGGTAGCGCCAGTGGTAAAAAAAAAACAAAAAAAAAAACCTGCCTGTCAATGCAGGAGACGCAAGAGACATGAGTTCGAACCCTGGGATGGGAAGATCCCCTGGAGGAGGAAATGGCAAGCCTCTCCAGTGTTCTTGCCTGGAGAATCCCATGGACAGAGGAGGCTGGTGGGCTACAGGCCATGGGGTCGCAGAGTCAGACATGACCGGGCACAGGCATACTAGATGGCAAACACTTCACAGGGTTGGTATGAGGGTGAAATGAACTGACAATGTCCAGGGAAACACCAGTGTTATACAAGGGCCAGCCGTCACATCATCACGTGGCCACCATATCCTCACCACCATCCTCACCTTCATCAACACCATCATCATCATCACTGCCACCACCACCACCACCACATTTTAAATGCCACCATCATCCTCACTGCCTCTCATCACAACCCCTTGAGCAGGGCACTCCCACCTGCAGCCTCTGTAGACTCGAAAGCTCACCCTTCACAACTGCCTGGATCACTCAGCAATCCAACGACCTTGGTTCCCCAAGCCACCAAATCTCAAACCAGGCCCCAGGCCAGGCTGTGATCCAAGGACAATGGGAGGAAACGTTTCAGAGCAGCTGGGGCACACGGCTCAGCTCTAAGAAGCCTGAGAGCCACTGAGGCTTCCTGCCAACAGTCAGGAGAGTGACCTTAGAGGTGGGTCTTCCAGCCACAGTCCCGCCTTCAGTGACTGAAGCTCCAGTAGGGAGCTTGGCTACAGCCTCGGAATACACTCAGAGCCAGAACCCCCCAGCTAAACCCCTCCTAAATTCAGATGCCCGCAGAAGTCTGTTTGCTGTTTCAGGCCACCAGCATCTGGGGTACTTTGTTACACAGCAGCAGACGACCACGGCACACGGCCTGGATAAAACGTGGCAAGGCGGCCACCTCTACTCATCTGCTCCAGCTGGTGTCTGCCTGTGTCTGCCGAGGTCGGGCCGCTGCATCCTCCCCGTGCAGCGTCATCACAACCCTGAGCATCCACACCCTGCCCGCCTGGCCCAGGAGCCCCGCCAGTGTAGGTTCAGGGTCTGTTCAAGCGGGAGAAGCCCTAAGACCTGGCACAGAGCCAGCAGGCAGGAAGTCAATGAATAAACCACCCCTGACTGGCAGGCAGGCGGGGTGGGGGTGGGGGTGGTTTCCTACATGTAAAATGTCATGAAGCAGGGAAGCTGTTAAGCTGGCCAGCTGACCAGCAAGCCCTAACAGCAATCACCAACAGACAGCACCCTTTTCATCCATTCGGCCTGTTTTATTGAGCACCTATTTAATGCGTAAGGCCCTCTGGCCAGACAGGAATGCAGGGAACACAATTCTGGCCACACTCCTGCCTCCAGAAGCTCAGTGCTGGGGGGAGGAAGGTGTGCGGACAAGTCGTCACAACCCCATCAACTCCTGGGCCTGAGTCCACAATTGCTTATCTGCAATACTGAAACCAAAAAAACTCTGAAATTTGAAAGCGCTTTGGTGCTTTGGAGGCAAAACCTGGATGTGGACGAGGGGCTCTTCATAGCCTTTTCCATCCCACTTAGAATGAACCACCTACATTTTGCTATAAAATAGATACAGGTGCCTCCCCAGACCCTGCTCGGGTGGGATGTCAGATGCGGTGTGAGCACCACTACTGACCTCTGTTCTGAGGAGGCCTGCGTGCCTGAGGCCCCCAGGGTTTCAGGTGCAAGACTACGGGCCTGAGCTGAGAAGGATCAACCAACGCCCAGCGGGGACTGGCAGGCCGGAGGGTAAGGGGAGGGCCCAGAGCTGGGACTTACCGGAAGGAGCCGTCCAGGTTGGCGCGGTGGATGAAGCTGAGCTTGGCGTCGGCCCAGTACAGCTTCTGCTCCTCCAGGTCGATGGTCAGCCCGTTGGGCCAGTAAATGTCCGAGTCCACGATGACCTTCCGGGTGCTGCCATCCATCCCTGCCCGCTCGATCCGAGGTGTCTCACCCCAGTCTGTCCAGTACATGTACCTAGCGAGGACAGAAACGCTTGCTTTTGTTTGATTTTTGTTTCCTGTCTACATGAATGCAAGCATATGAAACAGAGACAATGAATCTGCCCGGAAACCTCATCCAGTGTTTAGCCGTGGGGTATTACTACTTCCGATTTGCTTTCTAAGCAGTTAGTGATATGTGTATTTTTTGGTCCAGGAAGCTTGTGGGTTCTTAGTTCCCCAACCAGGGGTTGAACCCACACCTTTGGCAATGGAATCCCCACTAATATATTATTTATTAATCACAGTTGGATAATATCCTTGTTTCCACTTGTTCTCATTTAGAAATATCTTCTGAGTCTTCTCTTCTTCTTACTAACAGGAATCTCTCTTGTTCTTTTAATGGGAATTTTCTTGTTGTTTGGTCGCTAAGTCACCTTTGACTCTTTCGTAACCCTGTGGACTATTAATCAAGGTTGCCGGGAGAAATATCAGTAACCTCAGATATACAGATGACACCACTCTTATGGCAGAAAGTGAAGAGGAACTAAAGAGCCTCTTGATGAAAGTGAAAGAGGAGACTGAAAAACTTGGCTTAAAGCTCAACATTCAGAAAACGAAGATCATGGCATCTGGTCTCATCACTTCATGGGAAACAGATGGGGAAACAATGGCAACAGTGACAGACTTTATTTTTTGGGGGGCTCCAAAATCACTGCAGATGGTGATTGCAGCCTGAAATGAAAAGACGTTTGCTCCTTGGAAGGAAAGCTATGACCAACCTAGACAGCATATTAAAAAGCAGAGACATTACTTTGCCAACAAAGGTCAGTCTAGTCACAGCTTTGGTTTTTCCAGTAGTCATGTATGGATGTGAGAGCTGGACTACAAAGAAAGCTGAGCGCTGAACTGTGGTGCTGAAGACTCTTGAGGGTCCCTTGGACTGCAAGGAGATTCAACCAGTCCATCCTAAAGGAAATCAGTCCTGAATATTCATTGGAAGGACTGATGCTGAAGCTGAAGCTCCAATACTTCTGCCACCTGATGCGAAGAACTGACTCATCTGAAAAGACCCTGATGCTGGGAAAGACTGAAGGCAAGGGAGAAGGAATCGACAGATGATGAGATAGTTGGATGGCATCGCCGACTCAATGGACATGAGTTTGGATAAACTCCAGGAGTTGGTGATGGACAGGGAGGCCTGGCGTGCTACAGTCCATGGGGTCGCAAAGAGCCAGACACGACTGAGTGACTGAACTGACTGACTGGACTATAACCCACCAGGCTCCAGCGTGCACTTCCACGTTGAACATTTGCAGTTGCTTCTGATTTTTTCCTCCTACAAAAATGCAGTAAAGGAATTTCTAAAAGGCAGCTAAAACATGTATAATGGAATATTACTGTGCGCTAAAGTGAGCTATTAAGCCGTGAAAAGACACGGAGCAACACGAAATGCATATTAGTAAGTGAAAGAGGCCAGCGTGAAACGGGTGCATACTCTGGTTCCCGCATAGGACGCCCTGTTGAAGGCAAAACTATGGAGACGGTAAAAAGAGCAGGGGCTGCTGGGGCTCGGGAGGGGCGACTGAGTGGAACGCAGAGGGCAGTAAAGTGATTCTGCAGGGCAATACGGGACTTTCCCTGTAGCTCAGTTGATAAAGAATCTGCCTGCAGTGCAGGAGACCCGAGCTCCATCCCTGGGTTGGGAAGATCCCCTGGAGAAGGAAACGGCAACCCGCCCCAGTGTTCTTGCCTGGAAAATCCTATGGACAGAGGGGCCTGGCGGGCTATACAGTCTATGGGGTCCAAGAGTTGGACAGGAAATTAGCGAAGGACTAAACCACCCACCACCACAGGATAATACAATGGTGGATGTGTGACATTAACTCTCTGTCAAAAGCCATTAAATGGTCATGGATATGTGGGAACTTTCTGTACACGCCTCCCCTCATTTTTTCTGTGAACATAAAACTGCTTAAAAAAAAAATAAAGCCTGTTGGGACTTCCCAGGCGGTCCAGTGGTTAAGACTGCACTTCCACCGCAGACGGCCAAGATCCCACGTGTCCTATTTATTTTGGTGTGGCCAAAATAAATAAATTATAAACATCTCAGTTATTCCTAGGTGGGCTATGGGTGATTCTGCTCTGCTCAACCATGATCTCAGGGTCTCCAGCCAGAACCCACCGCCTCTGTAGAGGCTGCCTTATTTGGTGTCCCACCATGAGAGCAGCGGAGATAATATGCATGCACCTCGGGTGACGGGTTCAAACCCCACCAGGGCCCAGCTGTCCTAGTGGGGCGCCCGCTCTGTGCAGCCCTTCAGGGGAGAGCACAGGGGACCCACACCGGCCTGGAGGGCACGCATCTCCTGGGTTCCCAGCCCCTTCAGCTCTGGGGGAGTCACAGGCCACAACGGGGCAGACCCATTCTTCTCTGTCCATCAGCGTCTCTCCAGAGTGGAGGGGGGACAGAGCCTGGATTCCCTTCAAAAGACCCCCTCCCACTTGAGGCCCATGAGACTCTCCAACTGGTGGGATTTCCCCCTTCTGGGGAGGCACAGAAGAGTCTTGAGCAATCAGCAAACCCCACCACCCTCGCCCTTAGCGGCTGCTTTAGAAACAAATGATTTGTTTACGCTGGACAAACAGGCATCAGCCTGGAAGGGGTGGCTCCTAGGAGCCACCTGTCCTGTTGTGGGGGGCGCCAGCCAGCGAGGGAGCTCAAGCCCAGACGGGGACCGGAGGGGCTGTGGGACACCAGGAGTGATAACAGGTGACTTCACGGGCATCCTAGTTCCGTCAGCTGCTTCTATTACCAATCCAGCTCCTCCCCCACCCCCCAGCTCTCACCCCCGCATCTTCAGAGGTAAAACCTCACCGCAGACCCTGCGCTGCCGTCCTCCAGGGACCAGCCAAGCCGGCAGGGGCAAGGGGGAGAACAGGTCCGGACTTGCCCTTTGGGGGTCTCTGTCCAGCGAGAGAGAGGAAACGACACGCACACGGCTGCCATTCCCCCCGAGACGGAGCTCCAAGGACCGACCCCGTCTGTGAGGTCAAGCGACCTTGGGTGGGGGGTCATGTCAGAGCTGGTGCTGCTGGGTTGTGACAGACGATGAGGTCGAGCTTGCGGGGGCTGCACGTGCAGCGAGGGGCCTGCCGTACCCCGCTGCTGTCACAAGCGCCCCTGTTCTCCAGCCCCGTGGGGACAGGGAAAGCAGAGCGCCTCTCCAAAAAGCCTCTTCTGCACACTCCTTGGCATCTGGCGAGAAGCTATGCAGTTGTCGTTCAGTCCTCAGTCGTGTCCAGCTCTTTGCGACCCATGGACTGCGGCACGTCACCATCTCCCTGAGTTTGTCAAACTTCTGTCCACTGCGTCAGTGATGCCATCCAGTCATCTCATCCTCTGTCTCCCCTTCGCCTCCTGCCCTCAGTCTCTCTCAGCATCAGGGCAGGGTCGTTTCTAAAAGAGTCGCCTCTTCACATCAGGTGGAAGGAGCTTCAGCTTCAGCATCAGTTCTTCCAATGAATATTCAGGGTTGATTTCCTTTAGGATGGACTGGTTTGATCTCCTTGTAGTCCAAAGGGACTCTCAAGAGTCTTCTCCAGCACCACAATTCAAAATGCAGGGAGAGCGGGGATTACTATTCCAGCAGGACAAGTGAGAAAACTGAGGCTCTGAAAGGGTGCGCTGCGCCGGCCACAGGCTCCAGGAGCACAGCGTGGTTTTCTCGTTGGGGCCAAGGCCTGTCCACCTTGGGACACATGCCCCTCTGCCAGCCTGGGGCGGTGGTGAACTCCTCCCGGCCCCTGAGGCTCACAGGTGCCCTCGGCCAGCTGCGAAGGCTTCCACAGGCCTGGTGCGGGCCTGTTTCCCACCCCCAGCAGCCTGGAACGAGCCCAGCCTCTGGGCCCCCCAGCTGCCCAGAAGTTATCAGGAGAATAAATCTCGGAGCCCTCCACTCGTGCCCTCCCCTAAGGCTCCTCGGAGGCCAGCGGGAAAGGCCAGAAAAAGTGCAGGCTCAGGACCTCCGCGAGGAGCATAATTCAAATTCCTTCCCCCGAGTTTCATAACAGAGGCCGGCTGGTTTCCTTAAATGGGGAACTCGCGGGCCACCCCGCTCCCAGAGCCCGGCCGGTGCGGACGTGCTCGTGCAGGGCCTGGACGCTGCCAGAGGCCCTGCCAAGTTCCACGGAGGAGCAGCAACTTCCGAGGCAGAGCACCGCAGCCTGGGCTCAGCGCAGAGGGCAGCGGCTGGTGTGGCTGTGGTTGGGTCTTATTTTAGGGAAGGGCCACTTTGCATTTTAAAGAGGGGGTTGGGTTTCAGCCTGGCTTCAGCTGGAGACCCAGGAGCCACCGCAGCCCCTCGTGGGCTGGTACAGGCATGGGCCCCATCGCCCGCCCCCGTGCAGGGTTGATGTCCTCCCAGCCCCAGGGCCTCAGGGCCAGAGGGGCTGCTGTGCCCGCCACCGGGGCACCTGATGCTCGCAGCAGAGGTGCCTGGCCTGGGCACTGCACTGTGCCACTGCTGAAACGGCCCAAGTCCAATCCCCAGGGTCTGTGGGCCCTTCTGCCTGTGGGGCTCTTGGTCACATGCACCCTGGGGTGGACGTTAGGACTGAGGACCCTCCTAATGACATCTGGGGCAGTACCCCTTCATCAGAGGAGGGAGCCCAGTTGTGAGGCAGAAAGAAGACATGACAAGAAGACACAGGGAGACAGGAGAGCCTCCCACGGGGCTGAGGCGGGTGGTGATGCCCCCGCAGCCTCACGTCTGTGGCCAGAGCGGAGAACGAAACCCACTGTCCCAGGACTCAACTCAAGCTCACACCAAGGGCCACCACCAGGCCAGTGTTTAGCGAGGTGGGGTGCTCCCATGGTCCCTCCACACCCTTAAGAAGATAAAGCAGGCACCGCTGGCCTTAACCACGCCCTAGACAGCCAGCCAAGGACCACAGTGCAGCGTTCTCACCCTGGTGAGGCTGACTCTTTGCAGCATCGTTTTCACTGCATCACACATCAGACACAGTACCAGGGAGGGGGAGCTGCGGGGGAGAGACTGGGGCCTCAGAAATCCTGCCCAAGGTGTCCACACCAAAGTCAACTCTGCCCCCAGGGGCAGGGGTGTGATCCCAGCAGGACCTGAGGAGAGAATTCAAAGGCAAGATCAGAAAAGATTTCAAGTAAGACAAGCCAAAGCCAGAGATGGACCAACTCCTGTGGATGCTACAGGAAACGCCAGCATGGGTGCGAGCACGAAGATGTTCCCAACTGAGCATCAAGCACGTCTCAAACAAATACCAGGCACCTCCTAACCAAGCACCAATACCTCTCAACTGAGTACCAAGCACATCCAAAACAAGCACCAGTACCTCTCAACTAAGCACTAAGCACCTCCCAACTAACCACCAAGCATCTCCCAACTCAGCACCAAGCATCACCCAACCAAGCACCAAGTACCTCCTGAATACTTCCCAACCAAGCACTAGCACCTCCCAACTGAGGACCTTCCAACCACACCAGACACATTCCAACTAAACAACAAGCACTTCTCAACGAAGCACCAAGCACCTCCCAACTGAGCACTGAGCACCTCCCAACTGAGCACATTCCAACCACACCAGACACCTCCCAACTGAGCACCTTCCAAACAAGCACCAAACACCTCCCAACCAAGCACCAGCACCTTCCAACCAAGATGGCAAAAGGCTGCAAGGAAGAGAAAAAAGAGGTCTGTGCACAGATGTGAAGACTACATTTCAGGTAGGTGGGAGGGGCATTTTTAACATAACAGTGACCATTTATTGACGTCATAACCATTCTTGGTGTCCAGGACATGGGGCAGGGTCACAGCCCTGCACAGACGGGGATGCCAAGGCACAGGGCAGCCCTGCACCATCCTCCCTTCTTGTCTAAATCCAGATGGTTCCAGCTTCAAAACAGACCCCCCACTACTCAGGCCCACTACCTCTAATCCATTCACCCCCCACCCACTAGTCCAGTCCTATCCACCTTCTCTTGCCAGGAGCACAGTACCAGCTGCTCATGGAGTTCCCAGATCCCACCCTAAAGTTTCCCCTCGTTCCAAGAGCCAGAGAGAGCCCCTTAAGCATGAGTCAGACCAGCAATCCCTCCCCTCAAAGCCCATCCTGCCCACCCCTACACCCACCCTTGCCACAGGCCCAGGGCCCTCACACTAGCTGCGCCCTCTGCCCAGAAACCCTTCCCCCAGATGTCTCCTGCGCTTATCTCTTCAGGTCTCTGTTCAAATGCTACCAAGAGATGCCCGGGGCTCCTGACCGACAGCGGGAAGGCCCCGCCTTCCCCCCCTGTGCCCCCTGCCCTGCTGCCCCCTCCCCTGGGGCACACCACCCTCTCCGCAGCCCCCCCAGGGCACTGTGAGGGCCTCGGGGCTGCTCCGCTCAGCCTCTCCCGCTGCTGACGGATGCCCCCTCTTAGCCAGCAGGACTCAGCCACCCCAGCCACCACGACCCAGAAGACAGTCAGTGACCCCTGCGGCCACACTGCGAGATGGGAGAGGCCTGAGGCAAGGGCCGTTTCCCAGGCAATGCAGAGACCCTCCTGGAAGGGTCAGCCTAGCCCCCTGGCAGCTGGAGTGGCTCAGCCCTCCTCGGGGGGTGAGGGGGCCTAAAGATAAGTCACTGCCCAGCATGCCCCCCACCCAGGATGCCGGGGCAGCCCTCGGGAGCGGGGACACCAGGCTTATCTGGCCTGACCTCGGCCAGTCAGCTACCAGGGCAATAAATCTCGTGCACCCACCCCCAATGCGTGTACACACTGACAGAGACACATGTGTGCTCACAGGTACACTCAGAGGTACACCCAAATAGGCATAAACACACATGCCCACACCCTCCAGTCCCACACTCAGTGGCTCAGACACACTTTCCGGCAATGCATGCACACACACAGCTTTTACACAACTGCATGCACACACACACTCAGCCTTTACACAACCCAGCAGCTCCAGAGACACCACTCTTCCCTGGGTCAAGAAGCAGTCGAGTGTGCTTTCTCAGTCAACACGCCGAGAAGCCCACGGAAGGAACTTTACTAGGCCACTCAAGTGCCTCCCCCCGACCCAGCGTGCTCCCTGAGCTACCCAGGCACCCACCCTCAGCCCTCATTCCACCCGTCCCAGGTGGGCTGAGAGGTCCCTCCCACCCAGGCGGCAGGCAAGGCAGACAGCACCACCCCCAGGGCAGCGGAGGGCATCAGGACCAGAAACCAGGGTCCTACTGTGTTTCTGTTCAAAAGATGCCCAACAGCTGTTTCTGATGAGAGGACAGCAGAGGAGCCAGCGGGCACAGCTGTGCGCTGGGTGTGGCCAGTGGGCAGGCGCCAGGCTCGATGCCGCCCAGCTGAGGGGTGAGCTTCCCCGGCGGTGGGAAGACGAGCAAGAGGGCCGCGGGGGACTGACCCAAGAGCTCCCGCTAGGAAAGCCTGCCACGAGCATGGCCTGGAGGGCAGCTTGCCATCTCCCCTCCATCCCTCCAGCCTAGCCTTCCACTCTGCGTACGGTCTTAGTTTTCCCGCCAGTCACAACACCCCACCTGGAACTGGGGCTGGGCCCTGAGCCTCTGGGGGTCACGTGAGCTCAGCCAGACCAAAGGTAGGGGGAGGAGAGGGCTTCCAGAAGATACCAGGGCAACAATTCTGCAAGTTCCACATGCGGACGGGAAGTTTCACTTTTTCCACCGTGTTCAGCCGATGCAGTCACAGAGAAGGTGAAAGGTGTGGGCTCTGCCTGGCAGAGCGCCTGGACCCTCCTCCAACACTCACACATGCACCCGCTCACACACACCCACCCACACACCCACTCACACGCGCACCCACTCAAACACACACCGAGATGTTTAACAACTCAGATCCACAGCCAAGTACATCAGTTGCAGCGAGTTTAGAAAAGAAACATTCCAGAGTGTTTCAACAAATTCTTCAGGGTGGACTCATTTTAAGACTGCGGGTTTCCTCTGAATAAGGTACTTGCTGCTGCTGCTGCTAAGTCACTTCAGTCGTGTCCGACTCTATGTGACCCCATAGACGGCAGCCCACCGGGCTCCCCCATCCCTGGGATTCTCCAGGCAAGAATACTGGAGTGGGTTGCCATTTCCTTCTCCAATGCATGAAAGAGAAAAGTGAAAGTGAAGTCGCTCAGTCTGTCCGACTGTTAGCGACCCCATGGACTGCAGCCCACCAGGCTACTCCGTCCATTGGATTTTCCAGGCAAGAGTACTGGGGTGGGGTGCCATTGCCTTCCCCGGAATAAGGTACTTGGTCTCAAGTAAATTCAAGAGGGAAATCACGGCCCCACCCACCCCACCATCAGGAAAAAAAAACTGACGCTGGGGAAGACTGAGGGCAGGAGGAGAAGAGGGCAGCAGAGGATGAGATGGCTGGACAGCATCACCGACTCAATGGACACGAGTTTGAGCAAGCTCTGGGTGATGGTGACGGACAGGGAGGCCTGGCGTGCTGCAGTCCCTGGGGTCGCCAAGAGCCATATATGACTGAGCGACTGAATAACCACCACCCCCCGCCCCAGGGAGGTGAGGCGCTGGGTTTACCCGTGCGCGGGGTCCAAGGCGATGGCCCGCGGCTGGTCAAGGTCCTGCCAGAAGAGGACCTTCCGGGACGTCCCATTGAGGTTGGCCACCTCGATGCGGTTGGTCTCCGAGTCTGTCCAGTACAGCTTCTTGCCAACCCAGTCGCAGGCCAGGCCGTCGGGCGACACCAGGCCGGAGATGACCACGTTCTGCACGGCGGCGCCCGTCTGGTTCAGGTAGGTCTGCTTGATGGCCTCCTCGCTCACATCCGTCCAGTACACGGCTCCCTTGGAGAACTGGAAGTCCACGGCGGCCGCGTCCTCCAGGCCGCTGACCACGATGGTGGACTCCACCTTGACTCCGCCGGCGTCCACCAGCCGCACGTCCCGGCGGTTGGCGAACAGGAGGAGTGGTGAGGCTGCGGGACAGAAACAAACCATGAGGACCCTGGCTGAGCTGCAGGCCACACAGCCTGGGACGGAGGGCTCTGTGCCCGGACCACCCTGGGGCCCCCTCCCAGCCTGTGCCCGAGGCCCGCAGCTCCTGCCTTCCACCCCCGGCCACTGCTGGGAAGCCGCCTGCATGGGCCCAGCACTTGTTCAGAGGCTCTTCCAAGGCAGCTGTAGTTACTGAAATCACCGAGGGCTGCCGTGTGTCCCCCTACCCCCGCCAGGCCCCAGCAGCCCTTCCTGCCACGCCTATCACCGGCCCACAGATGCCACCACAAGGCCACACTGCCAGGGCGCACACCGGCTCACATCCTGGCCCCCCGCCCCTGCAGGACAGAGGCCACGCGGAGGGCTCCAGGTCAGGGCCACCCACGGGGCTCTTCCACTCCCACCATCGCCACTGCCACGTTACGACACACGGCAACAACCAAACAACGGGGCGTTACCACTGCCTCCGAGCTGGGCATGCTGACATCCTGCAAGGAGGAGCTGGTCCACGGAGAACATCTGTCCCGAATCTCATCCCTGCCCGCCCCGAACAGGTCCGAACAGATAATAAAGAGCGCGGGTCGTCACGGGCCGACAGCTCTCTGCCAGCCACACACAGCACGTGGGGCTGGGCGGGCTCTTTTCTGAGTGCCCTGAGCCCTCGGTACAGAGGCCTGGGTTGTGGGTGATAGCTGGCCCATTTTACAGATGGGGAAGTTAAGGCTTCGAGAGGAACGAAGTTCAACAGCACACTAGAGGTGCCACACTCTGAAACACTCATACTCAAGTACGCTGCTTGCATGCATATATTTAGTTTAAAAAAATGATAGGTACCTCAATAAAAAGATCTTTTTAATTAAAAACGGAAATTACCATTTTCCCAGCTGCTACAGCATGCCGAGGGGCCTGGTGGACCCTGCACTGCAGAAGTTCTCACCTGCCCGTCTGAAGAACGCCCCTGCCCTGCCCAGGGCCAGCACAGGCAGCTGCTCTATTAATGCGTTTCACCCTCCCTCCCCCTACTCCCTAGCATCCCAGCTTGAAGACAGTGAGTCGCTTCTGCGCTGAGAGGGAAGAAGGAAAAGGATGGGTGGCCCAGAAGGGTCCGGAACCCCATCATCGGCCAGAGGCCCAGGAAGCAGAGAGGCGGTGACACCCACCACTGGACGCCCGGCCGGCAGTCAGGTATCCTCCAAGCATCAGACACCAGCCAGTTGGAGGACAGTGGGTGAGGGGATGACAGCCCAGATCCGGGAGAGTCCAGACCTTCAGAGGAGGAAGAATCGTGAAGGCCAGAAGCAGAAAGGGGCCTTTGAGGTTAGATCTGGAGGCCTACAAGGGGAGGCAGCAAAGCCAATGCCAACCAACCCCCCAGAGCATAATCAGGGCAACAGGACTCCCAGGGCACCTGCCCATTCGTCGTCACCAGGGTCGTCCCGGCCACTGGAGCACAGATGACCAGTAATCCCACCCTGCCGGCGTTGCTCGATGTGCCCAGATTCCCAAGATTCCTCGCGGCAAGGTGTCCCGGCTCATCCCCTCTCGTCCGGCCAAGGCAGGACCTGCTGGGCGGTTCCCACCTCCTGGGGGTCACAAAGCTCCCAGATAAGCTGATCCTCTCCCCAGGAACAGACACACACACAGGTATGCACACCAAGGCCTCATGGCCTCCCCCCGAACAGGGTGTACCCAGCCCCAGCCTGAGGATGCAGACTCCACTTTCTTCTCTAAATTAGCTCTGGTGGTCCAGTGGCTAAGACTCCACACTTTCAATGCAGAGGGCCAGGGTTCAATCCCTGATCAGGGAACTAGATCCTACATGCCACAACTAAAGATTCTGCATGCCACAACCAAGACACAGCACAGCCAAACAAATAAACACTAAAAATGCATGCATGCACGCATGTTAAGTCACTTCAGTCAGGTCTGACTCTTTGTGACTCCATGGACTGTAGCCCTCCAGGCTCCTCTGTCCATGGGATTCTCCAGGCAAGAATACTGGAGGGGGTTGCCATGCCCTCCTCCAGGGGATCTTCCCGACCCAGGAATCAAACCCGTGTCTCATGTCTCCTGGGTTCTTTACCACTAGAGCCACCTGGGAAGCTTTGAACACTAAAAATAAACAGACAAGTTAGCATCTCTGGGCGACGATGCAAGGGACTATCTCAGGAGAAGGTAAGCTCCCCGATGCCATAGGCATTCAAGCGGACACTGGGGACCACAGGTAAGGGACGAAACTCACCTGACATCCGCATCAAGAGGTGGACGGCCCCCACACAGGGAGTCGCAGACAGGAGATTTTCCAGCCCCGAAGGGAAGCTCTTTGGAGGGAAATACCCAGGAGGCAAGTCACCAGCCCCAACTGTCAGCCAGAAACCCAGTAAGTAAAACTTTCCCCAAGACAAAAGTCCCAGAGAGGGACGGGGAGCCGGGGCTGGGGAGGAAGGCGCCCTGGGGGCAGAGAATCCTATTTGCTCTGTTGTTTCTCCCCAGACTGGAAAGACCACATTTTCACCACCGCTTACACGCTGGGCTGCTCAGGTGCACCTTTCAAAGGCCGCAGACGATGTTAGAGGGTGGGGGGTGGTGGGTGTTCAATTTTCCGTGCTTTCCCAAACGGAGACTGGGGCGGGGAGCCGCTCTGGAGGGCCAGGGGCCGGCAGGCTCTTTCCAGGAGGACCAGCTCCTGCCTCGAAGATGGCTGGAGATCACCACACACTCAATGCCAAGTCTGCTTCCCTGGTGGCTCAGCTGGTAAAGAATCCACCTGCAGTGCGGGAGACCTGGGTTCGATCCCTGGGTTGGGAAGATGCCCTGGAGAAGGGAAAGGCTACCCACTCCAGTCAGTCCATGGGGTCGCAAAGAGTCAGACATGACTGAGCGACTTTAACTCACTCACTCTCCAGGTCAGCTGGGGAACTCACAGCAACGGGGGTCTCTGTGAGGGGGCCACCTGCCCACCCGCCAGCAGCACCTACCCACCCAGGGCCCCTCCTAGGGCCTGGGAAGCCCTGGCTGATGCGGCCCCAAGCCTAGCAGGGGCTCCAGCTCGTCACGGAGATGTGGCTTCCAAGGCGGGGGCGCTCCTGCCCCACGGGAGGGACAGGCTGAGGCCTGGGCAGGATCAGAGCACCCAGGCGAGGGGCTGGGGTCCAGACAGGGAGTCCTAGGAAGGGATGCGCTGGGCTGAGACCGGAACCAAGCGGCCAGCAGGCTGGCGGGAGAGTGTCACAAAGCCCATGCCAGCCTGTCTGAGACACACAACCGAACCAAGAACCCAGCCTCGTGCCTTGTCTTACGTGGGGGGAAAAGACAACCAGCATGGACGGTGAGGTGAAGTCAGTTGCCAAGTGAAGGGTCTGGAGTGGGCGCTGCCGTTTCACGTAAGATGGTCGGGGTGGCCTCATTGAGCAAGTGACCCCTGGACAAAGACTTGAAGGGGGAGAGAGAAAGGCAGAGGGAAGGCATTCGGCAGAGGGAATGGCTGGTGCAAAGGCCCTGGGGTGAGGCCTGGGGGAGGCACGCTCCTGCCCAGGCGATGTGCGCACAGGCCCAGGACCCGGTAGGTCCGAGTCCCAGGCGCACATGCCCCAGGTGAGGACTGCGGCTCTTAGAAGGGTGCCCTGACCTGCCCCAGGCCGCTCCAGGATGCTCTCTTACCAAGTGGCCCAAGCTTCTGGAGCAGTGAGGGGAAACAAGGAGTGTGAGAAGGGAGAAGGGGGGAGGGCAGGCAGGCTGAGAGCCGAGCCTCCGGCCCGGCCACGCTTGGGCCACCAGGACGCCCTCGGGGTCGGTGGAAAAACAGACATGGCCACCTGGCGGCCACAGAGGCAGGAGCAGCCCTCTCAGGAAATGCCTCGTCTGCTGGCACTTAGGACCGCAACCGTTTCAGCGCCGCCCCCAGGGATCAGCCCCGCAGGACCTTATCCCAGGGAACACCTGAAGGAAGGAAAACGTTCTAGACACAATATTTGCTGCAGTCTTCCTCGTAAGAAGAAAAATAAACAAATACAGAAGCTCCGCGTCGGGTACCTAGACTTCTCTCAGTAGAAAGTTGTGTCTGTTAAAGCAATAAGACAGTGACTGCAGTGACACCAGAAAATGTGTAAGAAATGACAAGTAACACACACACACACAACTATAAGCCCTGGTTTGTACTTGAAGTGCAGGTATGAGAAGGCGCTAGGTGGGAACCAAGGCTGGATAATGGACATGACTTAGCCACGGAGCACAGTGAAAGATGATTCTGTTGAGTTACTGGATAAATGTTCTTACGTGGTTGGTTTATTATTATTGTTTTTTTAATGTATTCATTTACTTGGCTGCGCTGGGTGTTAGCTGCAGCATGTGAGATCGAGTTCCCCGACCAGGGATGGAACCTGGGCCCCCTGCCTGGGGAGCGCAGAGTCCCAGCCACTGGACCAGGGAAGCCCTTATGTCTGTAAGTATTTTAACCCCCGGTTCCATGTATGTTGCTATGGCATTCTCCGTGCAAGTATATATATATTTGTAGGACCATGTA
Source organism: Oreotragus oreotragus (assembly GCA_006410675.1). Taxonomy (NCBI): domain Eukaryota; kingdom Metazoa; phylum Chordata; class Mammalia; order Artiodactyla; family Bovidae; genus Oreotragus; species Oreotragus oreotragus. Next base: position 190,602 of record SJYX01022912.1, read on the forward strand.
TCACAAGGACGCATAGCCCAGGGCAGCTCTCCAGGTGAGAGACCTGGAGCCAGCTCAGGGGGACGGCTGAGACCTGGACCTCTCTGAGCTCAACGTTCTGTGACATGTAGGTCATCACTGTACCCCCACGTCGGAGACTGTGAGGCTTCAACAGAACGATTCACACAAAGCCTCAGCCCAGCTACAGCACATTTTAGGCACTCAATAAATACCGTCCAGTGACTTCCTTGGTGGTCCAGTGGTGAAGACTCTACCTCCAGTGCATAGGGGCAGGTTCAATCCCCGGTCAGGGAACTAAATTCCACCTGGCAATGTGGTGTAGTGACCAAGGACACTTTTTAAAAAATACATATATATATACCAGTCAGGGCAGTGCTAATAGTTGTAGTTAAATGTTTCCTTCCGAGTCCTGCTACAAAGGAACGCACTTAAGACTCAGGGAGCCTGGTTCACACCTCAGCCTGACCTCCAGCTGGGAGACTTGGGGCCAGATGTTTCATCTCTGCTCTGAGCCTGTTTCCTCATCCATCCAGCAGGAAACGTAACTACTTTTAAAAGGCCCCGCTGGCCCCTGTTGCTGTGCTGCAGAGCCTCCCAGCCAGTCCTCAACGGCTACCCACTGAGCCACCTCGTGGCCAGGCAACTCCGCTCCGAGGTGTGTGCTCGAAAGGCTGAAGCTAGAGGATGGTGACAAACACGTGAACACTCAGGCTGCTTTGGTGGGTCAGTGGCAGAGAGTCCAGTTACTCATTCGGGAGACACGGGTTCGATCCCTGGTCTGGGAAGACCCCACACGCCACAGAGGGACTAAGCCCGTGAACCACAGCTCCCCAGCCTGCTCTCTCGAGTCGGGGCCGGCAACCCTGTGCGCCCTACAGCCTGCGCGCTCCGCAACAAGAGACTCCCCCACAGTGAGAAGCCCGTGCACAGCCGGAGAGTCGCCCCTGCTCCCTGTACCTAGAGAAAAGCCCATGCTGCCACAGAGCCAAAAGTAAATGAATAAATAAAATTATCTAAAAAGACACTTGCACACGCATGTTCACAGAAGCAAGACTCGTAATTGCCCGAATGCCCATCCACAGACAAGTGGATAAACCAAGTGCGCTCTGTCCACACAATGAAATATCATTTGGCCATAAAAAGGCGTGGCGGGCGGACCCAGGGCACAGCACGGAGGAGCCTTGAAAATATCGTGCTCCGAGAAGCAGACAGACACGAAGGCCACACAGCATGGGGTTCTGGTCACGCGAAAGGTCCCAAATGGGCAATTCCATAAAGACCGACAAGATAGATTAGGGGTGGCCAGGGGCTGGGAGATGGGTGGCAATGAGGCGAAATCACTTACTGGCTCCAAGGTTTCCTATGAGAGTGATGGAATGTTCTAGAACTAGACGGTGGCAGCGGCGACATGGCAAATGCACTGTGTGCACGCCAAGCCACTCGCTAGTGTCCGGCTCTTTGCGACCCCACGGACTGTGGCCCTCCAGGCCCCTCTGTCCACGGAGCTCTCCAGGCGAGAACACTGGAGTGGGTTGCCTTGCCAACCTCCAGGGGATCTTCCCCAACCCAAGGATCAAACCTGTATTTCCTGCCTCTCCTGCATGGCAGGTAGATTCTTTACCGCCGAGCCACCGGGAAGCCCATGAATGCACTAAATGCCGCTGAATTAGTCACTTTAAAATGGCTGATTTTAGGGACTTCCCTGCTGGTCCAGTGGTTAAGAATCTACCTTCCAATTCAGGGAATGTGGGTTTGATCCCTGGTTGGGGAGGATCCCACACGCCACAGGGAAACTAAGGCCCCCATGCCACAAGAAAGGTCCCGTGTGCCACAAGACTCTACGAAGCCTAAAATAATAATGGAATAATACATATATTCTTAATAATAATAAATATGCTTTTTAAAAAATGGTTAATTTTATATTGTGTGAATTTCACCTTAATAGATAATTTTTGTGGGGGAGCCACATGTGGCGATTTTTTTTTTTTGCAGCATGTGGGATCTTAGTTCTCAGACCAGGGATTGAATGTGTGCTCCTGCAAGGAAGCAGAGTCTTAACCACTGGACCACAGGGTAGTCCTTTTTTTTTTTTAATAAATAATTTTTAGAGGTACTGCTGCACGCCAAGTCCACTGAATTCTCCCCCGTGACAGCTGTCTTTGGGCCTGGCTTCCCAATTGGCTTTTTCAGGCAAGGACAAGTCCCTCTGTGACCCTGAATTCACACAGCCCCTTCTTGGCACAGCCCTCGGGACACCCACAAAGTCCCAGGGGTTCTCCCCAGCTCCCTGCCTGGGGATGGAGAGCAGACCACTCCCACCTATTTCTAGGGTGGATCTCAGGCCGTTCCCAGCACCCTTGGCCCATCAGTGTCAGAAAAAGGCCACTCTTTCCACTCCCGGCCTGGGTACTGGGACCCATGGTTAACGTGCAGTCCCCACCGCAGAGGAATCGGGAGTCTGAGAAGCCAGTGCCAGCAATCCCATTCTAACCCGCGTAAAGTAAGCAGAGCCAGTATTTATACATGGAATTCATAGCAGATGTCTGGGCCTCCATTCCGATAGCCTCTGTTTTACACTGTTCACATGGTTACTCCAAACACAGCCCGACTCACGGTAACCGAATCCTCCGCCTCGACACCAAAATAAGCAACGTCTTAGCACATGCCTTCTTGCTACTCACCAAGCATTACACCGCTCGCTGGAGCAGCCTGGGACCTGGCCGCAACCTACGGATCTCTCGGTCAGGAACGGCCCTTCGTCCCACACCAGCCCCGCGAAGAAGGCCAAGAAATGGAAGACACCGTGAAGCCGCGTTCAGGGCACTTTCAGAGCAGTCGGGCAGGACACACATCCTACACACACACAGGCGCACACATGCACACGTGCGGATAAACAGCCACCAAGCAGGAAGAAAAGGCAGATGAGTAACACAGACAGGCGAAGCCTGGAGCCTGGAGGTGAATGAGCTACCACGTGAACCTGGCAGGCTTCCTGGAGGAGAAAAGAGCTGGCTGTGGGGGCCCCGGTGGGCTTCCTGGAGGAGGGAGACTGGAACCTTAGTCAGCATGCCGACACCCGACCCTAAGATGCAGCTAAGGCGCTCAAGGGAATGAATCCTACCCACAACAGCTTTCCTGACACCTCACGGCTCCAGGGGCCTTCCGGCTTGGGCTTCTGACTGGGTACTGGCCCTTCTTCCTCGACCCCGTTGGCCCCGGCTGCCACGGAGATGGCCCTGCCCAATGCACGTCCCTTGGGATGTCCCGGCTGCCCCAGGCCCACCACCAGCTCCCCAAGTCCCATAAAATCCCTCCAGGGTTCCTCATGGCCTCGTTTTTGAAAAGTGTTTACAATGTGAAAACCTGGCTTTACTCATTTATTGAATTACGGTGGGGGATGGACAGAGGTGACGGCTAGACAACAATGTGAACGGACTTCACGCTGCCGAACCAGACACACGTCAAAGTGGTCCAAGGTGGTCAATTTTAAGGTATATGTATTTTAACAGAATTCAAATTAGTAACATAAATATAAATAAAACTTGATGGTCTAGTGATACTATCGAATATTATAACCGACGAGAAGTCTGCACACCACGGCCAGAGAAAAGCCTGCACAGCGACAGAGACCCAGCGCAGCCAAAGGTAAATAAGTAAATAAAATTATTATTACTATTATTTAAAAAAAAAAAAGAATAATGATTCAGAACTACAGCTACAGACTTCATCCAGGGTTTTTTATTTCAAATGCTGGCTGGTCGTTAAAGCATGTCCACTACATACAATACTGGGTTGGCCAAAGAGTTTGTTTGAATTTCCATAACACCTTTCTTTTTGGCCAACCCAATATTTATTAATGAATTGACTGAAGCCAGGGTAGACTCATCTATTCCCATTTCATCAAATGAGTTAAGATGCCATATCCCCACTCACTTTGACGTTCAAGGGAGGTTTGGACAGTGAGAGTCCCTCTACACTGTCCCATGTCCCCACATCGTCCCTTGAGGGTTTCTTTACTTTCTTTCTAGAACAATATGCTCCAGGTTCACGTGAATTTCTCCCTGCTCTAGCCTAAGAATCGAGCCTTTCTCAATGAGCTCTAGCTTCTCTGAGTTTAACGTGGTCCCTAGGAGCCAAGAGGTGGGCGCTGGGGACGCTTACTGCTCCTGGGTCTTCTCATTAGGCAGTGCTGGGCAACATTTATAGTCCAACCATCCTCCTTCACAGATGCCGCCTGGAGAGTCGCCCGCTGGACCAGATTTACTACGTATAATCCCATCGATGCTTGGGAGCTTTGTGGTCCCTTCTGGACGTGCACAGAACGGTGAAAAAAACTGAGTCACCCCACACGCGGGCCCCTAGACAAGGTGGCCAGGCTAGCTCCAGGTCCCTGCCTCAGCTCTCACTGTGAATGAGCATCCTCTCCACTCGATGCCACGCTGTTCGCACCTCTGTGCTTTTGTGCGTGATTTCACTGTTGAATTTCACTGTTGGGCTCCCCTAGTGGTTCAGACAGTAAAGAATCTGCCTGCAATGCAGGAGACCCAGGTTCGATTCCTGGGTCAAGAAGATTCCCCTGGAGAAGACAGTGGCCACCCATTCCAGTGTTCTTGCCTGGATAATCCCACGGACAGAGGGGCCTGGTGGGCTACAGTCCATGGATGGGATGACTGTGTGACTAACACTCAGCGTTGACAACGGCCCCAGGCACAGGGCCGTAGGGCTGTCAGAAGGCAGGGTGGCTGGCGGTGTGGTGTTGGCACAGAGAAAACGCGGGCTTAGGTAAGCTTAGGTCGATTCATGTGGTGAATCGAACAACGTGCGTGCACGCTAAGGCGCTTCAGTCGTGTCCGACTCTTTGTGATCCTATGGACTGTAGCCCACCAGGCTCCTCTGTGCACGGGATTCTCCAGGCAAGAATACTGGAGTGGGTTGCCATGCCCTTCTCCAGGGGATCTTCCCAACCCAGGGACTGAACCTGCCTCTCTTTCGTCTCCTGCACTGGCAGGTGGGTTCTTTACCACTAGCGCCACCTGGGCATGAAACAATAATTCACATTAAATCAGGTGTTNGCAAGAATACTGGAGTGGGTTGCCATGCCCTTCTCCAGGGGATCTTCCCAACCCAGGGACTGAACCTGCCTCTCTTTCGTCTCCTGCACTGGCAGGTGGGTTCTTTACCACTAGCGCCACCTGGGCATGAAACAATAATTCACATTAAATCAGGTGTTTAATGGCTCACAAAGTTGTGTGCTGATCAGCAGAGGAAAACGTGACCCAAGGCTCTGGGAAACCCAAGCCTGTGTCTCCTCCAGGACCAACAGTTCAGAATTTGCATCACCCGGTGTTTGCAGCGGCTTTATAAAGCAGAACGACTGCGAACGAGGAAAATCTGTGTGTATATGTGTTGTGGTTGTGTCGCTCAGTCATGTCTGACTCTCTGCAACCCCATGGACTGTATAGCCCACCAGGCTCCTCTGTCCATGGGCTTCTCCAGGCAAGAAAATGGTGTGGGTTGCCGTGCTCTCCTCCAGGGGAATCTTCCCGTGTATACACACGTACACTCGCACACACACATCGTAGACTCCATTTCTGCGTGTGTGTGTTTACGTGGTAAAAATCCACGAGTTCACAGCTCTTCTTGCAAGGCTATTAAGCATTTCCTCAGGGTACTTTCTTTTTAAATTTTTTTATTGTTTTCTTTAAAATAAGGTACGACCATTGATTTTTTTTTTTTTTTTTTAATAAATTTATCTTTGGCCGTGCCACGCAGCATGCAGGATCTTAGTTCCCTCACCAGGGATCAAACCCTGCCCCCTGCAGCGGAAGTGCTGAGTCTTAACCACTGGGCCACCAGGGACGTCCCTCCTCAAGATACTTCCTAACCTTCCCTCCTTCTTCGACATTTGTTAGTACCCTCTCCAAAGTGGAAACATGGCTTTTGTGATTGTCAACATATACACTTATCAGCTCAGTATCACCCCCCTCCAACCACTCCCATAGCCCTTGCTGGCCTCCCCCCTCCACTCCTCTACCCTCTTGGCAGCTCACCACCACCACCTGTCCTCAGATGCCAGGCACTGACATTTCTGCTCAGGGAAGGGAAAGGTAGGCAATCCTGCTGAGTCTATAGCTCACTGTGGGGGGAAATGGTGTTTCTACGATATTGTCTTCCCAGCCATAAACATTCAGTTAGGTCTTCTTTCGGTGGTATCTCTGTAAAATTTTATTATTTCTTGTGCATACGATTTTGCACATTATTTCTTAGATACAGTTCCAGGTGCTTCAAATAAAATTCAAAGCATAAAAAAAAAAAGAAACTAGCATGACTGTAACAGAGAGAGATTGCCAAATTCCCATGAATCTTACGATAAAACAGGAAACTTCAAAGATGCTTTGGTTGGGGTGTGGACAAAGCCTCCCCCAGCCCCCAGTCAGAAAAGTTCTATTTACCCCGTAAGAGGAATTGGGTGAAAAGTGCTGATCCAGCTACAATGATGGGACCAAGGAGAAACCTATGGGGTCCCCCCAGCTGCCAGTGAACGAGCCTCCCTGGCTCTGAGCACAGGAAAACTCCATCCCGTCTCCACATGTGCTATAAGAACCACAGAATGAGGCTCAGAGACCTTAAAACGGGCTGGAAATAGTCATTGCCGAACCATTAGCAGCATCTCCGCAAAATCACAAACACCTCGGCTTCTCCTGGAGCTTTCCTAATGAAGGGAGAAGAAATGCTACTCATAAAAATCCAAGCTCACTTCTCTGCAGGCAGGCTCTCGAAGCCGAGCCCCCTGCCCCAGGTTTCCGACCCGACTCTCAGTTCCCAGGGGGCCCTCACCACCTGTGCGGCTCTGGCTGGGGGAGGGGGAACAGAAGCCACGGGGACCCTCATGGAGCTTCAGGGACCACAATCCCAGCCACAGATTCCTACGTTTTATCCCGGTCTTCGATCCAACTGAGACAGGCTCGACTCAGGGACACTATCCTGCAGTTGTCTGAATATTCATTGGAGAGACCTGACATTTATGACAATAATAAAACCTTAGGTTTCCTTTAACTGAACAGATGTCCTCTGCCTTTTATGGAAAGCTCGGCAAACTGAAACTTGCAGGCCTGAAAGTGGAATCTTTGATAACATCTCTGAATGCTGGGGAATGAGTCTCCTCCCCACCTTCCACCTCAGCTAAATTATCATAGACCCTCCCTTCATAAGAAGAGTCCACACCCCCCATCCATCCACCCTCCCAACCACCCATCTCTGGACCCACAGAGCCAGGGAACATCCCCGAATTTCTCCCCATTCTCCACCCTGGCCTCAGGACGCCCCTCCCCGGCTCCATTGCACAGACTCCACCCCTACCCTCTCCACCCCCATCAAACCCTCCCTGGCTGCCACACCTGGCCCAGGTGAACGCCTGTGTCCTCCCTGAGCCCGCCCAGTTGGCCCTGCTCCCCTGAGCATCTACCTCATCAGGCAGGGCCCACACCCTACTCCCCCGGGGGGCAGGGATGGGGTGCCACCCACAGGGCCCCATGCAGAGCAAGGCCGGCTGCCAGTGGGGCTGCTGTCCACCCTTCCCATTCCAGGTGCTGTCAGGATAGCGATCAATTGACCAAGCTTGTGAGTTGCTGACATTTGTGTACAAATAATGAAGAAATGCATGCAGGCGTGCATGCTCAGTCATGACTCTCTGAGACCCAGAGTTTGCTTCAAACCCGCAGCAGATGAAGAAGCCAAGGCAGGCAGAAGACGGGAAGCCACTCTGAAGGACAGCCTGCCTCTCCCCAAGTCCAGGCTGCTGGGTTATCAAGGGTGTTCGGAGCAGAGCACACTGCAGTTTGGTTCCTAGGGTCGGTGCTTGGGCGAAGGCTGGGAAGCAGTTCAAGGAATCTTCCGGAACACTGGAGGTTCTACGCTTGATCTGGGCAAACGGGTGAACTGTGGACGTTTGCTCATCAAGCTGCGTTCCAGAGTCTATGCATATCACCAGGGGCAGGACCAAGGCCAACCCCTTCTGACCTCTTCCCAGACCTTGCTTGCTCGTGGTCACACCCTGCTCCCCCAATCACTCCCACCTTCACCCCCACGGCCCGGTTCCCGGTGCCTCCCTGCCTGGCCCCCTCACCGTGTGCTCCCCACCCAGACCCACAGCCAGGCCCAGGCTCTCAACACAGTCTCTCCCTTCCAGCTCAGTCACCCCCATTTCTGCTGTTCCCAGCCCCCATCCCAGTCTAATTTCCCCCAACACACTGGGCCCTGTGGGAAGGTGGTAATTAACCCTGGGCCCCGGCAAGCTCCCCGAGCAGGGACCACATTTCAAAGGTCAGGGAAGCAAGCGAACAGGAAACGGTCAGGGGTAGGTTTGGCCGGCGGAGCAGGAAAGAAATCAGTTGCAAATGATAAAAAGAAAATGAGGTGGTTGGTGTCAGACACCTCAGAGAACAAAGAAACTAAGGATGTGGGCTCCCAGCCTTCCAGAAACAGGGAGATGGGCTGGGGTATGTGTCCCTGCTGTCCCCCACATGTGGGGGCCAGCGCCCTGACAAGAGGGCACTACAGCCCTGGGACAGCGGGAGGGCACGCAGGCTGTGCCAAGGACAGGACTGAACCTCTGTTTCGGAAAGAACCTGGGCTTGGAAGGTTCTGGGAGGCCCGGGGGACAAAGGGTCAGGGCCTGACCCAGGCCCACTGCCTGCAGAGGGACCCCTGGATGTCAGCCAGGGCAGCCCATCACCCCCAAGGGCCCCTTTGAGGGTCCGGACCCTGAGCGAGGTGACTTGGGACCCTTCCAGGAATGATTGTGTGGCCCCAATTCCCACCCAGCAAAAGGGTAGCCCCCAGCCCAGGATCACTCCCAGGGATGACATCAGCTTGTCCTCAAGTCCCGCACCTTGCAAGTGATGACCACCAGTGCCCAGCCCCCAGCCCAACATCCACGGGAGCAGGAGGCGGGGGTGCCACACCACGGGGGTGGGGGCAGGGGGTGCCCCGCAGACCCCAGCGGGTTGGCCAGAGGAAGAAGCAGTGGGCTCCCACCCCTACCTTTGCCCCACTTACCCTCAGGGGCCCCTGCTGAGACAGGAGCAATCTTATCTACCGCTTTAGAAAACAGATTTCCTTTTTATTTCATTATTTATTTGGCTGCGCCCGGTCTTAGCTGCTGCACACAGGGTCAATTTTCGCTGCGGCACCAGCGATCTTTAGGTGCGGCCTGTGAACCCTTAGTTGCGGCCTGACCAGGGATCGAACCTGGGACCCCTGCACGGGGAGCACAGTGTCTTAGCCACTAGACCAGGGAAGTCCCCCTATAATTAGGTTTTAACTGGGCAAATATATTCCACTGCAGAGGCTGGGTGGTGAGGGAAATGGCAACCCACTCCAGTGTTCTTGCCTGGAGAATCCCAGGGACAGGGAAGCCTGGTGGGCTGCCGTCTATGGGGTCGCACAGAGTCGGACACGACTGAAGCGACTTAGCAGCAGCAGCAGCAAAGGCTGGGCAGGTGCTGACAGGCTGGTGGGGAGTGGCAGGCGGGAGTGCTGGAAGCAGAGCCGGGCCAAGGAGACATGCAGCCGGGGATCAGCAGGGGCACCTCTGTCCCTCCCTGCCTCCTGCGCCCATACACACACCCCACACCACACAGACACACACCCCCAGAGAGACACACACACCCCCACACCAGACACACCCCCCCACAGAGACACACACACACACACCACACACACACACCACACACACAGCTACACACACACAGACACACACACACCACACACACACACACCACACACACACACACACCACACAGACACACACACACCCCACACCAGACACACACACACACCCCCAGACCACACAGACATGCACACACACACACACACGACACACACACACACCACAGAGACACACACACACACACCACAGACACATAGACACACACACACCCCCACACCACACACACCCCCACAGAGACACACACACACACCACACACACACACACAGAGACACACACACACACCACACACAGAGAGACACACACACAGAGACACATACACACACACACCACACAGACACACGGACACACAGAGACATGCACAAACACACACACCACAGACACAGAGATACACACACCACACACAGACACACAGAGACACACAGGGACACACACACCACACACACACACACACCACACAGACACACAGAGACACACACAGATACACACCATACAGAGACACAGACACACACACACCCCCCCACACACAGACACATACACACACAGACACATACACACACCACACAGACACACACAGATACACAGACATACACCTCCACACAGACCCACACCCCACAAGACACACACACACATCACACAGACACACAAACACACACAGACACACCCCACAGACACACACACACAGAGACACACATATACCACACAGACACACACAGAGACACACACCACACACACACACACACCACACACACACAGAGACACACACACCAGACACACACTCACAGAGACACACTCCCACACACACACCCCACACACACACCCAAACACATCCCCACACACACACACCCCCCACACACACAAACACATCCCCCCACAGCCACCCACTCCCCCACACACACCCCACATACACACACACCCCACACACACACATCCCCACACCCCCACACACAAACCTGCACACTCACCCATACACGCACTCCCCTCTGGAAGCCGTAATTTAGCAGCTGTAGAAGGTTACCCACTCAGTGATACCAAGGACAAGTTTTCAGAGGATATGACATTTGATTTATGTCTGCCAATGTGCGTTTTCACTAATTAGAAGGTTTAGGGCAGAACAGGAAAAATATGTATTTCAGAGTCCCAGTTTGACTTGCCAGAAACCAGCCCATTACTAACATTCTTATTTTCGACAAAATATAGCATTCTGATTACATACCATTTTGGTTCCTCGGCTCCAGGCCTGCCAGGCTCCCGGAAGTGGCCCAAGGTCACGGCAAAGATGGGAGACACGGGTCCTTGGATAGGGACGGACTCTGTCCGTTCTGGGGGAAGGCAAGCCCGTGGATTCTGCCCAGAGTCCCAAGGCCCAACCTGAACAGGCATCAGGAGGCCCCCTGGTTTGTACAGAAAGCAGGGCTTCCCCCAGAGAGGGATTCCCAGGGCAGTGCCCCTGCACGCCTCAGTTTCCTCGCCTGCCAAATGAGGACAGGGAGGTCTGGGCGGAGGACTCAGCACCACACTTACTTAAATGCACTGGGGGCTTTCCAGCCAATTCCTTTTAGATGGAAAGAAAATACTTGTGTAGTTCAAAGAGCAATTAAGAGGCAGGCACTGGGGCATCATCTGGCAGCCAGGTGTAGTGCCTGCCTGATCCTGAGAGCTCCTCAGCTCTCCCGGCTTCAGCTTCCCCGCCTGCAGGATGGGGCCGGATGGTACCCAGCCAGCCGCCTGAGAGGCCGGAAGGATTCAATAAGGCCATCAGTGAACATCTCTTAGAACCTGCCTGGTACGCTGTAAATGTGCATAAATGTGAGCTATTTTTATCTATTAAGTCTAGAGATCTCGATCTTTGGTGTTTTAAGGCAGGATGCAGTGGTCAAAAAAATAGATTTTCATTAAATGCACACTCCAGATAAAGTGATCCCACAGAGGTCGTTCTTAATGGAGACCGGTATCTGAACAGCCCTAAGTGCATGTTTTCAGGGTCTCTTAGCTGTCCTTGGAAATCAATCAAGGGTACCGTGTGTGTGTGCATCACAGCTCCCATACCCGCCGTGTGTCAAGTAACGAAGTGACTGGGCCCTGGTTATGCCCACCTAGTTCTACCTGGCTCTCCAGCAAACTGCACCTGCACTGTGTCCTAGAGATCTGCCCTTGGCGGGGCCGGTATTTGATGCAATAAAGAGAAAAATAAGAGGAAAGGGGCCAGATCAACTCCTGGTAACAGAGACAGTACCGAGCCCCGGGTCCACAAATGCCATGCAAACCCATGAATTTAGCACAAGGCCACGCAGCAAACTCAAGGCCTGGGGAAGAAGGTGCAGCCTGCGGTGCCTGAGTCACAACCCTCAGATCAGCCCCACGGGCAAGCGGACCGCCAGGCCCTCGACAGGCAGCCAGGGCCTCTCACCAGGTTGGCACGGACTGGTCGTTTCCACCGAGGTGGGGGAAGGTGGGATGGTCCCACCCCCGCCCCATGCCCACTGGCAAGGAAGGCAGCGTGTTCCCCTGTGGTTACAGAGACCTCATTGTTCTGCCCCGCAGAGAGGAAACCGGAGAGCTGAGCTCAGAATGCACTTTGGAATTGGCAGAGAAGAACATCTGGGAAAGGAAACTCACTTCAGAAACAAACATACCTTTGTACCAGCTTTTCTTCTCTTTAAGTGTTGCAGAAAAAAAATAATAATAATAATAAAGATGTGCCAAATTGACCATCACTTTACAAAATCTCCTTTTAATGGGGTAAAATATGGAGGTTCTGTTTTCCAATGCTCCTGGAAAAAAAATAGCCACCTGGGTGCCAAGGCCCAGAGGCTGCCCCAAGAGCCAAAACAAAGACCTCGGGTTCAGGACACCTCTGTCCTGCAGAGAGAGAGGGATGGACGAAAACCATCAGATAAAGAAAACCTGAATAAAAGAAAACTCTTGCCCCCTGCTCCCAGCTGAAGCCTTTCAGGACGCCGACATTCTTGGAGGAGCTGGCAGCTCTCAATTCCAAATGTTTATGTTAGTTTGGGGTGCAGTGCTGAGGATCAGCAAAGATTCTCTTGTGAACTAAGCTGAGCGTTGGGGCTGCTGGTTCATATAAACATGGAGACGCCCACAGTTAGGGCTTTGTAGGGCTCTCGCATGCTGGGGGAGCCTGCAGACAGGTACAGAGATGTGGAGCAGGTTTCACCAGAGAGAAAACCTGGAGGAAACCCCCAACTCCTTCCCTCCTCAGCCCCCTCCCTCCCTCACTGTGCCTGGAGGCCTCCCGCTTCCCCACGTCTGACCACCTTTCCCAAGTTGCAGCACATGTGAGTACCCAGTGCTCCAAGTACCTGATGTCCCTTGGTCCTCATAGGAAGTGGAGCTGCTGAAACCCCATTTTATGGACAAGGAGACTGAGGCACAAGGGAACCAAAGTCCCACTCGGCCAATGATGAGAGATCAAAGAGGTGAGTTTCTTGCCACATCTGAAATCCATTCATTTTACGTAACAGGGCAATCGAATGACCCGGGATCTCTCTGCAAAAGGGCTGGACACCAAGGCAGCTGCCACCCCCAAGGCACTGCCATGACCCTTGGCCTCTGACCAGATTCCCTCGAGCATTTCAGGGCAACCCCTCCATCCTAGGGCAGCAGAGACGCATACATCAGCCTGACGCGCCCTGCTGTTCCTTCTCAGGCAGAAAGAGCCCAAGAAGCAGGACGCTGCTCCGGCTGGGGGTGAAGGGTTCGCTGGCCAGGCTGCTGGGTCAACAGTCCCTCCTGCTCATCTCTGGGGCTCCCACCCTGGGCCCCCACTTGCCAGCGTGGACAGGGAAGGTAACTGTCCCTGTGTACCATCTGTAGGATGGGACAAACCATGAGCTTCAGCCACTCAACCACCTAAGAGTCCAAAAACCCATGCCCACCGCAGGGGCCCTCCTCACAAGGACCGGGTGGGCTCTAGCCGGGGGGTGGGGCGGTGCTCAGGTGTCCTAAGAGTGGAGTTACATGTACCCTGCATGATGGAGCCTTGAGTCTGGGGGCAGAGGAGGGGCACGTCCGCTCACTGGGACACCCCATAAACTCAAGTCCCCAGTCTGAGCCGCATCAGTGACCGTGGAAGACGGGGCACCCCCGAGGCAGCAGGCATGGGAGGGAAGGCCCTTCACAGCCCTCAACTCTGAGCCCCTGTCTGCCGGGGTTCAAGCGGCTCCGGGGGGCGTGGTTCTGGGCCTCTGCCAGAGGCTAGAGGAGGCGACAGCAGGGTCGGGAGAGGCCTGGAGCCTCCAGCCTGGGGCAGAGGCACGTCCCACCTGAGCAGGTTTGGAGCGGGGCCCAGGAGCTCTGGGCTGCAGAGGAGGGGCGGGGGGCTCCACCTCCAGGCGCTGAGCGGGAAGCCACTTGGAGCAGGGACTGCGGTAGGAGGGCGAAGAGCGGGCACCTGGGCTCCCTCGTAGGCCTTCAGCGCGGGGGCAGGAAGCGGGGGCGGGCAGGCCAGCGATGATGAGGGCTGGAGGGACTGGGGTGGGGCTGGAGGTGACTGGAGCGGGGCCTAGTCAGCCAACCAGAGAGGAGGCCCTGGGAGTCGGCTAGGCCGGCAGGACTCTGGCCTCTGAGGAGGGAGGGGCAAGGGTTGAGCAAATAAGAAAGGGGAGAGCACCCCTGGCCACGCCCTCCAGGCCACGCCCTCCAGGCCACGCCTCTCACAGAGGCCCCAGAAGGGACCCCGCCCTCAGACACCTGCACCTTTGCCCCCAGCCCCGGGGTTCCCGCAGCCCACAGCAGCAGGCTTCCAGCCTCAGTATATAAATGCCGTCTTGATCTCACCGAGGAAGAAAGTCCACGACTACAGCAATTAGGCCGCTCGGGGCAATCTAACGCAACTCGACACTCGCCTTCTCATCAGAGACGGACCGAGGTGGTTCCCACCCCGCCACCTTTTCAGCTGGAGTTGAACCTGATCCCAGAAGCCCCTGAGGGTCCTCTCCCTGGAGAACCACAATTATGACTGCCATAATAACCCTAATAACTAATAATTACCGAGGGCTCACAGGAGCTGGCCCGCGCTAAGCACTTTACAGCCTCACCTCTGTGCACCCTAGGGCGTGTCTATGTGGGCGCCCTACAATCACACGCACCTCCCTCAGACGGTGGGGAAACTGAGGCCAGAGGAGTCAGCTCACTTGTCGGAGGCTGCAGAGCCGGGAGTGGAGCCAGAAATGCGAGCCGTAACAGGTGGGCGGGGCCCAATGTGCCCCGGGATTCCAGGCAGGGGAGGCTGGGTGGGCAGCCCCCAGGTCAGGGGCCCCAGGATCGCAGCTGGGATTCCGCCAGCCACCCCCTCAGCTGTTCCCAGCAAACCAGGGAGGGTGGTGACAGGGAAGGAGGCTGGGCACTCAGGGCGTCCCAGATAGCAGGTCTGCTCAGAGGCCAGAACTGGACACGGCTGCTGGAGGGGATCACACACCACGGCAGGGTGACTCCCCGGAGTGTCCACTGGCGACCAAGCTGGCCGTAGGACCTGTGGGCAGGCAAGAGGAAAGAGAGGCCCACCTGTCCTCTTCACCCCTACAAAGGGGAGGCAAGGGACACGAGTACCAAATGTGTCCCTTGATACCACAGGACCTCACACGTCACAGATCAGAACGTGTTCCTGACTGGACACACCCACCCTGTCGCTGCCCTGCGCTGCTGACACCAGCTAGGGAAACCCAGAAAAACCCTAAACCTCACCAGTTCCCCACTGAAAACACAACAT
Organism: Oreotragus oreotragus; assembly: GCA_006410675.1. Lineage (NCBI taxonomy): Eukaryota > Metazoa > Chordata > Mammalia > Artiodactyla > Bovidae > Oreotragus > Oreotragus oreotragus. The sequence continues at coordinate 206,061 of SJYX01022912.1, forward strand.
CCCTTGAGATCCCTGCCATCCAGAGACCTTAACTCTCATGACGGAAGATCAGACTGGGGACTAAAGGCCCAGAGAGTCTGGAAAACTGCCCCCTCACAGGTCCAAAGTCCCGAACACAATCCTTTAGACATCTGAGGCTGGAGGGCAGAGTATGGGGTGGGGTCCCGCCTTCAGCCATCTTCCACCCTGGCAGGGCGGGGCACTGGGTACCTAGACAAATGTGATGTTAAGACCTGGGCCCTGCAGGGAGGGTCACTGGAGCACAGCAGGAGAAAGTCACCTGGTGGTTGCTCTGAACTGGTCTTCCTGGAACCTCACGGACAGAGCAGAGCAAGGGAGCTGCCTGAAGCCCAGCGCCCACTCTGAGGCCAGATCTGCCTGGTTCCTGGAACCGACCTCACGTCCTCCTCCAAATCAGTTCATTCCCAGCCTGGCTCCACAGCCCAAGGGGCCACATGGTGTGCTGGCCCCAAGAGGCACTTTCATGGCTGAGAAGCCAAATGGAAACTCCCTGGTGAGGGACTGATGGAAACCCTGCAAGCCTGGCTTGGCCACTGTGCGCGTCTGGGATCAATAAGCAGAAAAGATTACTACTTAACAAATGTACTCTCCCTGGAAGGACAAAATCTTTCAAAAGAGGGAAAATTTTTTTAAAAACTAGGGTAGTAGCCAAAAGGATGGAAATGCTCTTTGGTGCTAAGTGTTCTCCATACATCGAGAACCACTCACTGCTCGAAGGAGGCGGGGATGGGCCACCCCGAGGGCAGACCACTGCCTGCACCAAGGGATCCAGGACTGTGCTCTCAGGCAGGGGGCATGCCCAGGTCCCCTGAACTGGGCACCCCCTGGCAGAGAGCCAGCACCTCAGCCCTGTGAGCCGACACTCCAGCTGGAAAAAACTCTGCCAACACAGGCAACGTGGTAAAAGCCAGCACAGGCCACTCCTCCTCTGGGGCACCCTGAGCAGGCAGTCAGCACCTCATGGGTTCTGGGCAGCCTCAGAGCCTCAGCGGAGAGCCAAGCAAGGACCCGGGCTGCAGTGGCCATGCACACAGTAGGGAGTCTCTTAAAGGAGCAGGCAGAAGCGGCAAGCCCACCACACCTAGGCTCGGGGGCCAGGCACCGCCCACTTGCCCATGACACTTGCCTAGGAATCAAACGGTACCGAGCAAACTCACGCCCATGCCAAGCAGTGCCAATGCGACCAGAACAAGCTTCAGACGTCCAAGGGTGCAACTTTTCATTAAAAATTCACTTGACTTATTCCAATGCTTTGAATGGACACTAAATAAAACGATATAGAGATAAATATACCTAATCAGAAAGTCTCCAACACCAGAAACCTGCTTAAATATAGAGAAGACAAACAGTCTCATTCTTTTTATGTTTTGGATGTTGACCATTTTTAAAGTCCTTATTGAACCTGTTATAATATCGCTTCTGTTTTATGTTTTACATTTTGGCCGTGAGGCATGTGGGATCTTAGCTCTCCGGCCGGGGAGCAAACCCACACCCCCGGCATCTAAAGGCGAAGTCTTGACCACCGGACCACCAGGGATGTCCCTCAAAGTCTTACTTTTAGTTAAGAAATTTTTCAACTTTAACAAGCGCTACAAGATGCAATATTAACAAGTGATACAACTGAGAAAAGAACTAAAAGCTCTCTCAAGGGGCAGCCTTAAGGGGGCAATGCTCTCTTAATGCTAAAACTCCTGAAAACTCATTAACTGTATCTGTCACTCAGCTTCTTTTTCTGCAGTTGTCACTCAAAAACACACAAGCTTTCTTTTTTAGCATAAAAATCCTTCTCCCCCTACTCCCCACTATTTTTGCATGATTGAAAATGTTCTACACTATTTTGAAAGATGATACAAACTACGAATGAAAAATGCAGGTGTCAGGCCCCCTGTGATATCTCGGTCTGGGCTGGGGAAGCTGCTGTTCAGTCGCTCAGTCGTGTCTGCCTCTTTGCAATTATGTCTGCCTCTTTGCAACCCCATGGACCGCAGCATGCCAGGCTTTCCCATCCATCCATCACCAATTTCCGGAGCTTGCTCAAACTCCTGTCCACTGAGTCGGTGATGCCATCCAACCATCTCATCCTCTGTCATGCCCTTCTCCTCTTGCCTTCAATCTTTCCCAGCATGAGGGTCCCTTTCAATGAGTCGGCTCTTCACATTAGGTGGCCAAAGTATTGGAGCTTCAGTTTCAGCATCAATCCTTCCAATGAGTATTCAAGGATGATTTCCAAGAGGTGGGGAGGTGTTATTATTCTCCTCTTGCCTTCAATCTTTCCCAGCATGAGGGTCTCTTTCAATGAGTTGGCTCTTCACATTAGGTGGCCAAAGTATTGGAGCTTCAGTTTCAGCATCAATCCTTCCAATGAGTATTCAAGGATGATTTCCAAGAGGTGGGGAGGTGTTATTTGGACCCAAGACATCCCAGTCAAGTGCGTCTGAGATTCGCTGGGTTTCTTGAAGTAAAACAAAGGCCAGCTTTATTTACAGCAGGCCATCTTAGAATCCCAGGCAGCTCAAACGGTAAAAAAAAAATCTGCCTGCAGTGTAGGAGACCTGGGTTCGATCCACAGGTCGGGCAGATCCCCTGGAGAAGGAATGGCTACCCACTCCAGTATTCTTGTCTGGAGGAGCCTGGCAGGCTACAGTCCATGGGGTTGCAGAGTTGGACGTGACTGAGCGACTAACACTTTCACTTTTCATCCTAGAACACAGACCTCAGAAATATGGGTTCTAGGGCTTCCCTAGCAGTCCAATGGTTAAGACTTCACCTTCCATTGAGGGAGTATCGGTTCAATCCCTGGTCAGGGTTAGGGTCCCACAGACCACATGGCCAAAAAAACAAAACATAAAACAGAAGCAATATTGTAACAGATTCAAGAGACTTTAAAAATGGTCAAGAAAATCTTTAAAAAAGAAATGCGAGTTCTAAGTAGGGGAGGGGGGGCCCCCACACTTGGCCCCGGAAGCCTCTGTCATGCAGCAGGACAGGTGTCCTAGAAGCCGGGGAACACAATCAGGGTGGCATCTGGGACACAGGCAGGAATTCACGACTCAGTGGATTTAGGGGCCAGAGTGGGTAAGGATGGGTAAGAGCCACTCCCCAGGCAGACAAGGCCTCGGGCAGCCTCAGGGCCTCTGCCCACCAGACTCCGGGCCAGAGGCAGCAGGAGGGGATGGAAACATCTGCCCCCCGAGGCCCTCAGACTGAGTGGCCTGTGGGAGGTCTCAAAGGCGACCATGGACTCGGAGGAGATGGATCTGCCTGGAGAAGCGCTCACCTTGGAGCGAGCGGCAGCGTGGAATGCCAGGCCAAAACATTTCAACTCTGGACACCCAGAAACCAGTGTACATTCTCTTAAAAAGGGGAGGACGTAATGAAACTAGCTCCAGAAAAATGAATCTGGCCAGAATGAAAGATAAGTGGGCAAGGGGAAGGTTCTGGAAAGCTGCTTCCCAGGTGACACGAGAATCCGCAGCTCTAGTCTCCGGGTCAGGAAGATCCCCTGGAGGAGGAAATACTGCAAAACCCACTGCAGTATTCCTGCCTGGACAGTCCCANGTCAGCTCATGCCCCTCGGGGCCCAAGGACAGTGTCTTGGCGTTCCACCTTCCTGCCTAATGGGCTTGCTGCACAAATTGGACTTCCCGGGCTTTATTGCCCCCTAAGGGGAGTACTGCTGGATGGCGTTCATTTATTCTTTTTCATTCTTTATCTATTATTTACAGCAGGAAATATCCCTGTTTTCTTTCTGAAAATCTGCAGTTGTTCCTGGCATTAGCAGAGCATTTTTGTCAGTTTCATAAATTACCTATTACTGTAGCTTCCTGATCTGCTCACTGCCCAGGAAGTCAAGACCAAGGGTGCATCATCGATGAGGCTGAGGTGGGGACAAGGATGCAGGGGTCACCTTTGTTTCCCCGGTTACCATCCTGCAGGCTGGGGGGCAGGGGGAGGCTGGGGGTCCTCCCGAGGGTCACACGCCGGCCTCGTGGGGGCCCCCGGGCTAGGGGCTTGGAGCACCGACGCTTCTTCCCTGCACTGCGGGGCAGCCCGGAGCATCCCTCTCAGGGCAGCTCTGCTTCCCAGGCCGAGTGTTGGGGGCCCTGCTGCCCCCGGTCCAGCTCTGAGTCATGGCCCCACATCCCCCTCCTCTCCTGAAGTTGTCCCACAGGCCCCCACCAGGTCCCCAGTCCAGGTGGATGCTCCACCCGTGTGTCCACCCTGCTCAGACAGGAGCCCTGCCCACCCCTCCATCACACCCCCTGCAGCAGGGACCGCATGGACTTGGTCAGGCTCAGTAGCTGCTCTGACTTGGCTTCCTCCATCCTGACATTCAGTTAGTAAGTGGCCCCTTACGAGGCCAGGGTGAGCGGCTGAAGACACTTGTCCTTCTCTCCTGTCCTCTGCAGGGAAGGGTCCTCTGAGCAGCCCTGTCAGGCTCACATTTGACTCCCCTGTGAAGCGTCTGGTTTGTGACCTTGTAAACAACCAGTCCAAGACCTCCAGCGCTGTGTTTGTTCTGGTCATCACTGAGCTGAGAGCACACGACCGACATTGTCTGGAAGCTGTAGAGTAGTCTACTCTCTGTATCAGCAGACGTTACAGATCTCCAACCTGGATTCTTTGTGTAAACGACACTTTACTCCTAAACTCTTCAGAGAAAACTGAGTTATTTTCACTCACACATCAGCAGGGCTTCTTTGTGGCGACCCCACCCCGACTCCTGCTGGATGGATGGGACCAAGGCCAAGAGCCTGGTGACCCCAGAGGGCAGCACCCTGAGGGGTCCCTGACCCCACGCTGCCCCAGGAAGGGTGGGAACACGCTAACCCTGCCAGGCCCCAGGCTGAGAGACAGGTAGGGCCAGACAACCGTCTCCCACCTGCAGGGGAGGCTTCAGGGGAAACTGAGTTCAAGGTCAGGCTGTCCCAGAGGGAAAAAGCGAGCCGGCTGTGCCGGGAACAGCCCTTGCCTGTTGAAGGAACTTTCTGCCCATGAAGTAGGAGAGTGAGCTGTCGAGGGACCCTGACACCAAACCCCTGACTCACACACGGGCCCGGCCGCGGCCAGCAGAGCAAGCCTGGGCGAGTCACAGGAGCCCCAGAGCTGTAGCCCGGGTTCTGGGGCTGAGAGACGGCGGGACCCCGTGCGGGCTGTCCGGGGGTCACGGTGATCACAGCAGAGACACGCTCACGGGGGCCTGCCGACTCGCGATCCGAGCTCATCAGAGGCTCTCATCACTGCCTTGATCCTGTGCTAGTATTTTAAGTAAACCCCTCCATCTAAATCTTGGGCTTTTATGGTGTGAGTGAGGGATCCAACAGCCTGTGAAAACCCTGAAATTCCAGAATAGAAAAGGAAGCGTGCGGCCTCACAGGACACAGTGGCTGTGTGACACCGCCGTAAGGGAACGAAAGCACAGGCCGCCCTGTGAGCACCCAGGGACGCATACAGGGCGAGGCGGAGCTTGGTCTTTAGCAGGCGGGGCTGGGGGGCCCTGAGGCACGAGGCACCGAAGCTGACCTAACCAGGCAGGTGCAGGAGGGCAGGCACGTGGGCTGCAGCTCCCTGGCCCTGGGGACCATCGCGTCACCTCGAGCCTGACTCAGCCCTTCGGGCTTCTGCTGGACGCATCAGCAGGGCTGATGATCCATTCCACAGGAAACTGCAAGGGCCTCCTGCAATAGCCGGAGCAAGCCACCTGCCAACGCCCATGCAGACCACAGACACTCGAGCTATTTTGCAACCTGGACCAGAACACAGGTGTTCTGCCCATCTCCTACCTTTCATGGAATGAATATAGCAGTTGTTTGTTGAAAACACGGAAAGCTCAGGATTAATTCAGATGCTTCTCTCCATCCTGGGAACAAGGAGCATGTATCCCACAGGTCCTGCATGCAGTGTGTGTGTGTGTGTGTGTGCGCACGNGTGTTCTGCCCATCTCCTGCCTTTCATGGAATGAATATAGCAGTTGTTTGTTGAAAACACGGAAAGCTCAGGATTAATTCAGATGCTTCTCTCCATCCTGGGAACAAGGAGCATGTATCCCACAGGTCCTGCATGCAGTGTGTGTGTGTGCGCACGCACCTATGATGTGGCGTCCTTTTAAAGATCAAAAGTTTACTCGTGGGAAGTACAAGAGCAGAACGCCTTTCATCATATATAACACAAACACGATATTCCTTATTTCAGACACAGTTTAAAGGTACCCTCTTTCTCAAATGTTCTTCCTTAAAACCACAAACCTGACACCAAGCAGATGCATAAGTGGACTGTGAGCTGGATCAGGACCTACGTGCTGGGAAACTCAGATTTCCTAAGGATGTGATTTTTCTGCTCTAAGTGTCAGAATTGCTATGGGAGAACTCCAGGCCTCTAGTGAATATACAGATGGCTAAGAAAAACAAGCAGAGTCCAGATTTTGCGAGTGGAAATAGTAACCAGCACCGGCAAACCCTATTCCACTGTTTATACACAGAATTAGTCAAATAATTTCAGCTGAGTTGAGTCAAGTGTATTTCATCTGAACAGCATCATCTCGGGCACTACCGGTAGGAATATCACCAGGTGGAAAGGAATCACCCCTTTTATGAAGCTGGCACCAGTTAAGGAGGGCTCTAAGAAGGAAGCGCTGCGGCCCCTCGCGTGATGATGTGTGCGTGGAGCTGGGCGCCCCTCTGCTTCCTCTGGGGTCCTGCCGAGGCGGAGCCCCTCTGAGGCGGGCCTTCCAGCGGCGGTTCCCGGAGACCCTCCCGGTTTCTGCACAAAGTGAGTGGAGCAGCTGCCTCGGCTGGCGGTTGCCTTGGAAACGGGCCTGCAGCGGAGCCCTGCCTCTCGGGGCTCCAGGGACCATGGAAGCACTCCCATGCTGGCCAGGGGCCCCAGCCTTGACCCGACAGGAGTGGGGAAGCCCCGACAGGCGGGCTCAGCGGGCCTCAGAGCAGCGCGCCCCTCGGCACGTGCTCTCGGAGACGCGTGGGGCGGAGGGATCCTCGGATGTGAACAAGGGCTCGGCCACCGAGGGCTTCAGGAGGGGCAGACCGTCTCGTCTCTGACAAGGAATTTCCGGGACGAAAATGCTGTTCATGCAAAGTTAGACAAATATGTGCGAATAAGAAAAGAAATTGCAAATGATGGACTCCGTACTAATTTAGAGTCGCAGATTCCTGGACCTGCAACTTAGAGTTGAGGTGGCCGGATCTCGACAATTTGCTGAGCAAGACTGTCCGAGGGAAGTGGCCTCTGAAGACACGGGCACCGGGTCAGACGCTCAGCTTCTGGGATCTGACGCCCGGACCTCCCTTCGGGTCCTGTCCTAGCACTGAGAGGCCGGCGTCCCGCCTTGAGGCTTATTCTGTTTTGCAGGCTAAGTACACTTTTATGTGACTTATGATACTGTTCTGTAACTTACATAATGTTCAAGGGATTTTAGTGATACCTGTCTGAGAGGNGGGGCCCTGTGAGGGCCCAGGGGGCAGGCCTCAGAGCCGGGAGCCTGGGTTTGGGAAGGAAGGGAGGCAGACCACATCCAGAGAGGAGAGGAAGAATGGGCACCAAAGTGGCCCCCACTTCCAGTCTGAGTAGAGAGGAATCAGGGCAGGCGGCTGAGATGGCACTGCCACAGCCCAGGCCCCCATCCAGTCTTTTTTGGGGAACCAAGCTCACTCTGGGGAAAATTCAGAGCCATGGCCTTCCCCAGTGAATGCCAGCTCAAGAGCACAGCTTGCTCAGCAACCAGCTTGTGGGGAAGGCATCCCCTCGCTCCCATCAAGGACGATGCCTGCTCACTCCAGGGCGGAGTCCAGGGTGGCAGCTGCCCACAAGAGGCGGGTCTGGAAGGCCCCAGGCCCCCGCATTCGCATGTCTGGGCCCGGGCCACACACTCAGGCGGCCTTTAATGCCCATTGAGCAATTTCCTGAGAGTTCTGCTAGGCGCGTACCGCCCCCCCATCTGGGTTAATGGAGGGGTACAGCCCAGGGAAGAAATTAAAGTTGCTCGCATTTTGTTCTGGAGTCAGCGAGGGCAGGAGAGCAGTCATTTAGGAGGTGAGTATATTTGCCTCCGGGCTGGCGCTGGAGTTAGTTGCACTAGAGCTCGTGTTCCCAGCGGACGCGGGCGGCAGGAGTGGCCGAGGCCGACCGGCAGACACCACGCCTCTGAAGCGCTCCGCGTGCTCACGGGAACCCCGAATGCGAAGACCAGCTCCATCATGGCCACACACGCATCTCTTGCCACGGCCGGAGACCAGACCGCTTGCCGGAGGCCACGTCTAAAGCCTAGCCCTCCGACACCCATCGCATGTCACCAGTTGCTGTCCCCAGATCAAGAGAGCAAACGACAGAATCTCACAGGCTGACTCTGAAGTTTATTTCCAAAGAGTAAACGCACAAGAAGAATCAACACAATTTCTCAAAAGGAACAATGGAAGGGTAATTTCACAGTCGATCTCAAAATACACAACGATGCTGCAGAGATTAAAAACAGCAGCAGGCTGGTAGAGAAAGACACCAGCAGGTCAAGAGAGGAGGGAAGGTTCCAGAATGAGGAGGCAAGCACCTGAGAACACTGTAGGTGAAAAAGTGGCATTTTACATGAATGAGGCTTAGGGTTAGATAAGCCACACCGTTCACTCCCTGTCCCCTTACTGGGGGGCAGGGGTGGACAAGTCAGATCCCTACCTCATACCATATATCCCCAAAACCATAACCATACACAGCCACAGAGAAACAAGAATAATGTCTGACTATAAAACACAAAATAAGAACAGTCCTGGAAGAAAATAAAGGAAGATGCATTTATCATCTAGGGATACAGAAACGAGGCATGTGACCCAGAATCCATCAGAGAACAGACCGAGTTTCATTACATGGAACTTTCTGATGTTTCTGGAAGAGTAAACCATTCAAAACAAGAAGGACTAGCTACAGACCAGAAGAAAAACCTGGAGCAAATACATTAAAGAATTCATGTCCATACCAAATAGAGTTCCTACAAATAAGTATTGAAAGCGAAAGGAGCTCAGTCGTGTCCAACTCTCTGCGACCCCACGGACTATACCGCCCATGGAATTCTCCAGGCCAGAATATTGGAGTGGGTAGCCTTTCCCTTCTCCAGGGATCAAACCCAGGTCTCCCACATTGCAGGCAGATTCGTTACTAGCTGAGCCACAATGGAAACCCACAACAGTAGAGTTCCTACAAATCAAGAGGAACTAAAGAGCCTCTTGATGCGGGTGAAAGAGAAGAGTGAGAAATCTGGCTTAAAATTCAACACTCAAAAAATTAAGATCATGGCAAAGAGATGGGGAAAAAAGTGGAAGCAGTGACAGATTTTCTTTTCTTTGGCTCCAAAATCACTTCGGATGGTGACTGCAGCCATGACGTTAAAAGACGCCTGCTCCTTTGAAGGAAAACTATGACAAACCCAGACGGTGTATTAAAAAGCAGAGACATCACTTTGCTGACACAGGTCCCTATAGTCAAAGCTATGGTTTTTCCAGTAGTCATGTACAGATGTGACAGTTGGACCATGAAGAAGGCTGAGCACCGAAAAACTGATGCTTTCAGATTCTGGTGCTGGAGAAGACTCTTGAGAGTCCCTTGGACTGCAAGATCAAATCAGTCGATTCTAAAGGAAATCAGTCCTGAACATTCATTGGAAGGACTGATGCTGAAGCTGAAGTTCCAATACTTTGGCCACCTAATGTCAAGAGCCGACTCATTGGAAAAAGACTCTGATGCTGGGAAAGACTGAGGGCAGACATGGGTGACACAGAATGAGATGGTGGGTTGGCATCACCAACTCAATGGACATGACTTTGACCAAACTCCAGGAGATATAACAAATCAAAGTGTGTTATAATTTTTAACCAAATTGATTTTAAAAAATAGAAGCTGGTAATTTCTAGCAACAGAGAGGAGAGGGGAAAGTGTGTACCCTCAGAGATGTGCCTGATAGGGTAGAAACTGGTGCAGCCTTTTTGGAGGAATTTGTCAGTATCTTTAAAATTGTCTAAATGGATGTACTCTTTGATGAGGAAGTATCATACAAAAGAGCTTATACACAGGTGCACAGGTACATATGCAATGTTATTCGCTATGTCATGACCTGTAATAGTAATAAAGCCTAGAAAAACATAAACGTTCCTCAACTGGGTAAAAGACATGAAATATGGTGTCCACATACTAGGAAATGGGCTTCTCTGGTGGCTTAGATAGAAAAGAACCCTCCTGCAACGCAGGAGACCTGGGTTCGATCCCTGGGTTGGGAAGATCCCCTGGAGGAAAGCATTGCAAACCGCTCTAGTGTTCTTGCCTGGAGAATCCCTATGGACAGAGGAGCCTGGTGGGCTACAGTCCATGGGGTCTCAAAGAGTCGGACACAACTGAGCGACTAAGTACCACACTACATACCAGGAAATTACTTAGCTTTCAAAAAGGACTGAAAATCTAAAAGTAAAGATACAGAAAAATGTTAGTGACCCAACAGCAAATGAGAAAGAGACGATTACAGGATGATAGGATTTATGTAAAAAGTGAGTACAGGTTCAAAACAAAACAACACATTAAACTAGGTGTCGAGAGCATGGTCACCTCTGAGGGGAGAAAACAGGCCATCAAGGACACTGGTTCTCACAGAAAGAGGAACTGCACAGCTAAGTGTTTAAGTTATACGTATTCATGTGTAATATATTCATGCATTTTAATATAAACACACTTGTAACAGAAAGTGGCCAACAGGCATGTGTGAAGATGTTCAACATGATTAACCGCCAGGAAAACGCAAGGGAAAACCGCAGTGGGGAACCACTTCACACCTGCCAGGCTGGTGGGGCCCAGAGGGTCAGCCCTGAGCAGCGCTGGCCAGGACGGGAGAGACTGCAACCCTTGTAACAATGTTGCTGGGGGAGGATGTAAAATGGTGCAGCTGCTATGGAAGAGGGCTTCAGGGTTCCTCAAAAATTAAATACAGAATGGCCATCTGATCCAGCAATTTCACTTTTCTGGGTGAATCCCCCCAAAATGAAAGCAGGACCTCACACAGATCCTTGCACACCCACGTTCGCAGGAGCAGTCTCCACAACAGCCGAAGCTGGAAACAGCCCCAAGTGTCCATCAACAGGTGAGCGGAGAAGCAAAGCATTAAAACAAGCCAGACATAAAGGGCAAATACCATATGATTCTACAAAAAAAAGAGAGATACTGGAAAGGCGAGGTCTCAGACACAGACCAAAGAGGGGTTCAGTTCTCCTCAGTGGCTCAGTCGTGTCCAACTCCCTGTAACCCTACGGACCACAGGACGCCAGGCTTCCCAGAGCTGGCTCAAACTCACGTCCATCGAGTCCGTGATGCCATCCACCCATCTCACCCTCTGTCGTCCCCTTCTCCTCCTGCCTTCAATCCTTCCCAGCATCAGGGTCTTTTCCAGTGAGTCAGCTCTTCGCATCAGGTGGCCAGAGTATTGGAACTTCAGCATCTGTCCTCCCAATGAACATTCAGGGTTGATTTCCTTTAGATTGACTGGTTTGATCTCCTTGCAGTCCAAGGGACTCCAAGAGTCTTCTTTAACACCACAGTTCAAAAGCATCAATTTTTCAGTGTTCAGCCTTTTTTATGGTCCAACTCTCACATCTGTACATGACTACTGGAAAAACCATAGCTTTGACTATCTGGGCCTTTGTCAGCAAAGTAATGTCTCTGCCCTGTAATACGCTAAATTTGTCAGAGTTTTTCTTCCAAGGAGCAAGTGTCTTTTAATTTCATGGCTGCAGTCACCATCTGCAGTGATTTTGGAGCCCAAGTAAATAAAGTCTGTCACTGTTTCCATTGTTTCCTATCTATTTGCCATGAAGTGATGGGACCGGATGCCATAATTTCGTTTTTTGAATGCTGAGTTTTAAGCCAGTTTTTTCATTTTTCACTCTCCTCTTTCACTTTCATCAAGAGGCTTTTTAGTTCCTCTTCACTTTCTGCCATAAGGGTGGTGTCATCTGCATATCTGAGTTTATTGATATATTTCTCCTGGCAATCTTGATTCCAGCTTGTGCTTCATCCAGCCCTGCATTTCTCATGATGTACTCTGCATATAAGTTAAATGAGCAGGGTGACAATATACAGCCTTGACGTACTCCTTTCCCAATTTGGAGCGAGTCCGTTGTTCCATGTCCAGTTCTAACTGCTGCTTCAGTTTAACCACTAGAAAAACTACACCAGGCAAACTGAAAAAAAAACTACAATGAATTAAATATTGGTTTTGTTGTTTAGTCACTAAGTCACGTCCAACTCTTTGTGACCCCATGGACTATAGCCCACCAGGCTGTTCTGTCCATGAGATTTTTTTTCAGGCAAGAATACTGGAGTGGGTTGCCATTTCCTTTTCCAAGGGATCTTCCCATGCCAGGGATCAAACCTACATCCTCTGCATTGCAGGCAAACTCTGAGCCACCAGGGAAGCCCCAGAGACTCTGACACCAACCAAGAAAGCAAATAAGAAAACACCCAGAAAGTACAGTATCTCCCATCCCTGCAAAATGGTTCAGAGGTGACGTCACCATGACAACCTCCCAGGGGTTGCTGTGCAAGAGAGATCCCGAGAGAAGGGGACAGAGGACGGCGGACATGTAACTCTGGGCACCGATGCAATCAGATCCTGAGGCTCCAGTCCCACGTGGAGCCTGCAACACCTCTCCGATTCTCCCAGCCTTCCACTGGACGAGGGTGTTTGGGACAGGCCCTTGGGCTCTTTTAAAAGGAAATGGCTGGAGCTTCCCTGGTGGCTCAGTGGTAAGGAATCTGCCCGCCAGTGCAGGAGACACAGGTTCAGTCCCTGATCTGGGAAGATCCCACAGGCCTGGGAGAAAATAAACCCACGTGTCACAAGTACTGAGTCTGTGCTCTAGAGCCCAGGCAGCCCACAGCCTGTGCTCTGCAGCAGGAGAGCCCCCCAGCGGGAAGCCCGCCCCGCGGCTGGAGGGTGGCCCCTACTCGCCAGAGCTAGAGAAAACCCGTGCAGCAAAGGTGACCCAGGGCAGCTCAAATGAATACACCAGATTCATTTTTAACTGTCTCTTATGAAGATGCCACCGAAGGCAAAGAAGGGAGCCCCTGCCCCTCCTAAAGCGGAAGCCAAAGTAAAGGCTTTGAAGACGAAGAAAGCAGTGTTGAAAGGTGTCCACGGCCACACAAAAAAAGAAGATCCGGACGCCACCCACCTTTCGGCTACCCAAAACACTGCGGCTCAGGAGCAGGCCCAAATATCCCGGGAAGAGCGGCCCCAGGAGAAACAAACTTGACCACTGTGCCATCATCAGATTCCCCTTATCACCAAGTCAGCCGTGAAGTAAAGAGAGCTCTTTGTGGATTGTCAGTGCCAACAAGCACCGAATTAAACAGGCTGCGAAGCTCTGTGACACTGCCGTGGCTGAGGTCAATACTCTGATCAAGCCTGATAGGGAGAAGCAGCCCTACGTTCCACTGGCTCCTGGCTATGATGCTTTGGATGTTGCCGACAAAATTAGGATCATCTAAACTGAGGCCAGCTGATTAATTCTAAATATAAAAGTTTTCACTATGTAAAAAAACCAACAAACAAAAACAGCTTAACAAAAAGAAATGGGACTCCCCCCGCACCGCGCCCTTCCCATGACGGACCATCTAGAAGGCGGCTTCCTCCTCCTAGAACCCCCGCCAGCACCCCCAATAAACACATGCCATCCTCCCCATTTTGCAGATAAGGAAACTGAGTCCCAGAGTTAACAAACCACTTCCCAAGCTGGAGAGAAAGCAGACAGAAACAGCAGCAGAGGGGCCCTGGGGCCCTCTCTCTGGGTCCCTGCCGTCCCCACCGGCCTCCACATCAGCAGCGCTCTGACCCGCAGTGTCCCCGGGATGCCCGCAGGGTGGTCACCCCGCTGCTTCCTGCACAAATATGTCCGGGACCCAGCAGAGGAAGGGGCTGGACGCAACCCCCACTCCCATCAGAGCCTCCCCATTCTGAGAGCGTGTGACCATCCCAGAGGCCTGGTAAGCCACAAATGTCCAGCTCCTTCCAGGGCTTCTGTGATATCGAAGTCCACCAGGTCCACCTCCCAGGGTCCCTCACCCCACCAGAGGCCAGCACTGGCCTCAGTCTGTCCCCCAGCCAAGCTCCCTTCACCATGGCCTCTCCCATCTCTGAAGCGAACGTGGTCATGTCCCAGCCCAGCTTTAAACAGCGTCTGCTGTCCAAGCCCCACGGGGACAAGGGCTCCGAGCCCATGCCTACTGGCAGAAGCACCCACGCAAGGCCAGCCCATCAGCAGGTGGACGGATGAGCAGATGCGCCCTGTCCACACCGTGCAAGGAGCAGAGCGCTGTCCCGCGCTGCAACGTGGACACCCCGCGAAAGCATCCCGCTAATCGTGAAGCCAGAGGCAACAGGCAGCCCAGCCTGTGAGGCCCTGCAGGCGAAGTATCCAGAGCAGGCAATGCCACAGAGACCTGGGGTAGGGGGATGGGAAGTTTAAAGGGTGCAGGGTTTTATTCTGGGCCGACGGAAATGTTTCATATCTTGACAGAAGAGATGCTTGTACAGCACTGCGAATGTACCACGGAATTGTCTCCTTTAAAATGATTAGTTTTATGTGACATGATTTTCACCTCAATTTAACAAAAGAGAAAAAAAAAAAAGATCAATTCAACACCTTTCCCCTGCGTTTCCTATCTCCCTCCCTCAGCTAAAGTCTCCGGAAGCTTCCAGTGCCTTCTGGACCACATCCAGACTCTGCAGCATGATCTGGCCTCTTTCAGCATAGACCACCGGGTCTCTGAGGACAGGGTCCTGGGACGGAGCCCACCTCCCCCAGAACTGCACAGTCAGCTGCCGTTTGCCTCCCTGTCAACCAGACACCCTGACAGCAAAGGCCCAGGCCTCCTCCGCCATTCTACACCATCCTATCCCCAGCGCTTCAGCAGGTACCAACAGTAACAGCATCAATAAAAGAGATGATACAAGTGCCAGGCATGTGTCAACGTGCTGACCTACCGGGAGGAAGTACTGTTATGCCCATTTTACAGAAGAGAAAACTGAGACGCATGAAGGTGGAGTCAGCTGCCCAAGCGCCCCCCACAGTCAAGGCTCAGGCCAGTTCACCACTACAATACCCTTCACCCAGTGCTGCCACGAAAAACAAGTCAGACAGTGGACGGGATGTTCAAGGTCCCACACAGGAGGAAAATCCAGACTGTGTGATAAGAGCTTCTAGACCTTCCAGGCCAGAAAGATCAAGGACCTTATTACCCAACAGGCACCACAGCTCTGCCACCAACAGTTCCTCCCCCAGCCAGGGACGTGCAGAGGGTTTCACAGGCGGTATTTTACACTCCTGAGCAGGGGGAGGAACCAGGTGAGGACACGGGATACACAGAAGCGAAGTAAGTTGTCCAAAGTCAAATAGTCACTAAGCTTCTAGACCAGTGGCCCCAACCACTTTGGTACCAGAAACCAATAGCATGGAAGACAATCCTTCCACAGACCTGGGAGGTGGGGGAAAGGTAAGGTTTGGGGGTGATTCAAATGCTTTACATTTACCGGGCACTTTATTTCTATTATTATTATTGCACCAACTCCACCTCAGATTAACAGGTATTAGATCCTGGAGGTTGGGGACCCTTGCTCTAGACCCAAGGGGTCTGACCCCCGGGGCCCCCGACCTTAGCCCTGGCAAGCCCACGTGACAGGACAGGAAGTCCTCACCTAACTACAGCCCCCACCACCACCCCGTGAGCAAATTCTGCTAAATGCCTGAGCAGTGACACAGCGCAGCTGAAATTAAACGGGTTCCAAATACGACGGCATGGCCACAGCAAATGCTGGGACATGCGGGTGAACTGGGTAAATTCTTGGAACTGCACAGGAGGGTTACAGGCAAGTGGGCCCCCCGCTTTGGAAAGCAGAGGGTCCTGCCGGCGGCCTCTCCGTGGACTCCCCACAGCACTTAGTTAACTTGATGCTCACCTGTGGGCCAGGCCGTGAGCATCTGCAGGAAGCACCCCACTCCCACCCCTGGGGGTGGTCCTAGGGCCAGTGCAGTGGGGCCAAAAGGGAGAGACCCCGGCTGTGGAGCTGGGGCCGACCACTCCCAGCTCTAGGATCACTCCAACAAAGGCATTTCCTTGGGCTCACCCCTTCAAATTGCAACAGGAAGCAATCAGGAAAAATAATTAGCTACCCACTTACTAGCTCCACTCTGGACTGTGGCATAAATCTAACACAGAAATCAGGGACATGACATGTCAAGAGCAGTCAAAATAGTTTCTGCACAAAGTTCCCGCCCTCTCCTTCCATTTTAGGACCAGATTACCACACTAGCCAGGGCTCTAAAAACCTCGTGTTGACATGCTTCCTTAATGTTAAAATAATCAACTCTATTTTTTGCCTCCTACACCACCGAGCTCCACAAATGTGATCCTTCTCCTTGGGGGCTCGAACCGCAGGACAGGCACTCCAGTCCAGCAACATCACCACCCCAAGGTCCAGGAAATCCGAAACTGCAATGCAGTGAAAAGCTACTCTGACGGCAGAGAAACCCCACCTTTAAAACAAACATCTTCCCCCCCAAAAAAAA
>SJYX01022912.1:226405-287852 GCA_006410675.1 Oreotragus oreotragus
CAGGCAGTTTCAGGGCTGGAAGCCAAGGGCCCTCAGCCAGGTGCGCGCGCTTTCCGGCGACCGCAGCCACCCCAGCAGGGTCCTCCTCGGGGCGGCCCCGACACCTGTGCTCACCGGGGAGGGGGCCAGGGCAGAGTCAGAAGCGGGTGATGGCGAGAGGTGGGAGCTCCAGGGGAATTGGGGTAGGTTTAAGGTTGACTTTTAAACTGAACGTATACCCTCGACATTAACTAGGGTAAAGAAGAGTGAGCGGTAGACACGTTGTTTTTCCAAATATCCTTGTAGGCGGCCTCTAGGATGCAGACCTCACCTTTGATCATTCAACAAGCAGGCTCTGAACCACCCTTCCCCAGCCCCCACCTCCGCCCCCTGCCCACCTGAGCATCAAGTTCGGCTACTGAACCCTCCGGGGCACAGGAAGCCCTGGCAAGGGGCAGCACAAACCCTGGAACCCATAGGCCCAAATTCAAACTCTGGTTCTGCTGCTCCCTTTACAAGGTGTGCCCTTGTTGAAAGCGTGTGCTTCAGTCGTGGCCTACTCTTTATGATTCCCTGGACTGTAGACCACCAAGCTCCTCTGTCCTTGGGATTTCCCAGGCAAGAATACTGGAGTGGGTTGCCATTTCCTTCTCCAGGGGATCTTCCTGACCCATGGATCAAACCTGAGTCTCCTGCTTCGCAGACAGATTCTTTACCCTCTCTGAGCCATCAGGGAGGCCCAGGGGTGTGCCCTTGGGCAGGTCCAAATATAACCTCTCTGGGGGGAATTCCTCCCCTTATAAAACAGTGAGAACGCTTACCTTGCAGGTGCTGAGACAATGATGGACAACTCACCAGAACAGCCCCGCCCATGGATACAGGCATTCTACCTGTATTTGTGACAACTTTACAAAGCTGGTGCTCGGGCAGAATGTCTCTGTCCCCTAGGGTTTATATTCTAGGGAAAAAGACAAACAAAAAACAAGAAGATAGATACATTTAAAACCAAAGCAAACAAACCAGAACACCACTAACAGACTCAGGAATGCCGTGAAGAATGGGCTGCAATGCCTGGGGAAGTAGGGCTGTCTGAGCTACCGCCAGGGAGCAGTAGAAGAATCTGCCTGCCAAGGCAGGAGACGCGGGTTCAGTCTGCGTTGCCAAGATCCCTGGAGGAGGGCATGGCAAACCACTCCAGTATTCTTGCCTGGAGAATGCTATGGACAGAGGAGCCTAGCGGGCTCCAGTCCATTGGGTCACACAGAGTTGGAGACGGCTGAAGTGACTTAGTTCACGAGGGTCTTAACTGCTCTGTGACGTGTGGGATCTTTAGCTGTACTACGTGAACTCTTGGTTGCAGTATGTGGGTGGAGCTCCCTGACCAGGGATTGAACCCAGGCCTCCTCCCTTGGAGTGCAGACTCTTAACCACTGGACACCCAGGGAAGCCGCTGTGCTGGAACTGTTTTCACCCCTGTTACCACATGGCTTACTCCCTCACACCTTCAGCTCCTCAGCCAGACTCTCCCTAACCCTGCTTGGAGATTGCACACCACACCCCCTCCACCACCCACCCTTGCCAGCACTTCCTGCTCCATTTCTCTGCTTAGTTTTTCTCCTTTTCACTGACCAACATCTGACAGACTACTATTTACTTATCTTTCTTCCCTCCACAAGAATACACTTTCACTTGTTTTATTCCACGTGTATCCCCAGAGCCTACACCAGGGCCTGACACAGTTCAGTTCAGTCGCTCAGTCGTGTCCGACTCTGCGACGCCATGAATCGCAGCACCCCAGGCCTCCCTGTTCATCACCATCTCCTGGAGTTCACTCAGACTCACGTCCATCGAGTCCGTGATGCCATCCAGCCATCTCATCCTCGGTTGTCCCCTTCTCCTCCTGCCCCCAATCCCTCCCAGCATCAGAGTCTTTTCCAATGAGTCAACTCTTCACATGAGGTGGCCAAAGTACTGGAGTTTCAGCTTTAGCATCATTCCTTCCAAAGAAATCCCAGGGTTGATCTCCTTCAGAATGGACTGGTTGGATCTCCTTGCAGTCCAAGGGACTCTCAAGAGTCTTCTCCAACACCACAGTTCAAAAGCATCAATTCTTCGGCGCTCAGCCTTCTTCACAGTCCCAACTCTCACATCCATACATGACTACTGGAAAAACCATAGTTTTAATTAATTTTTTGGAAATGTTGATAATATAGTGAAACAACTTACTCGATTTTCCAAATGCTGTTAAATTTCAGTTTCATATTAGGCTATTACCTGATATGTTTTATTTACTTTTATGCTGTAATAAAAAATACTTTCAATCATTTCTTTAGCAGAATTTTTTTCCTGACAGATGTATTTGTTTTGTTTTATAGCAGGGGGTTACTGGGTTGTTTTGGGACTCTTAGGATGCAGTGATGCTCAAAAGGCAATGACGGGTACAAAGTAGATGCAGTATAAACATAAAAACAATTAGTTTGGGGCTTTAATTCAGTGAAAGAACTGAGATTAGTTTGGGGCTTTAATTCAGTGAAAGAACTGAGATGGCAAAAGGGTGACAGGAAATCTTTTTTGTGGGACACCGAAAATCCTCCACATAGAATTTGTTCACAACCAAGAACACTGTATTTATCTTTGCTAAGTGGTCTTGATTGTTATTTATATTATCTTTTTTGGTGAGCTGCATAGCTTGCAGGATCTTAGCTCCTTGACCAGGGATTGAACCTGGGCCCCACAAGTAAAAGCAATGAGTGCTAATCCTGGACCACCAGGGAATTCCTTGATTTATGTTATCTTTAATATGAAATCTTTATGTTACATTTCTATTACTAATATTTTATGATGGATTTTTGAATCTTCATGGGGGATTTGAATCTTCATGGGAGATTTGTTTACTTTCTCTTTTTCTATTTGTCTAGTTTTGTTTCCTAGTAATTCTGGCCTCATAAATTGAGTTGACAGGTGTTTCCTCTGTTTCTTTTCTTGAAAATAAATCACATAGAATTGCCGGTAATTCTTTTTAAATTTGATAGAATTGTAAAATGTCATTGTTGCAACTCTGTTAAATTACCTTTTGTAAAGTAGAGCCCCTGAGTGTTGAATGTTAGGCAACAGTCCTGCCAAAGACTTCATGGGAGAGTGAAGTGGAGACGTTTATTACACAGACTTTTGAGGAGCTACAAGGTACATCTGGAGGGAACATGTAGAAAGTCCAGGCAGGGTCTATGCAGAGCATGATGGAGGAGTTTAATTAAGTTCTCACAGTCACTGTCTCTGCTTTTGAGTTTCTTTCTTAGGTGGTGGGCATTTTGAAATTATAAATTTGCATTGCAATTCAAGGCACTTATTCAAATAATGTTAAATATTGGTGATTTGTTGTAGGTTATGGGTTTCATGGAATTAGTACATTTCATCTTATAATCTTGTAGAGTTTTTATAAGAGTTCCTTTCTATTTTCATGTCTGCATGGTCTGTAGTGATATTCCCTATTTTATCTAATATCAGTAATTTTATTTAGTGTAAACGAAGGGAAAAGTCACTTCTAATAGATGCTGCAGTTATTCATATATAGTAATATTATGTAGCGCCATTTATCAACCTGTGAGATCATGTGTGTCTGCCCTTTGATAACAAATTTGGTCACTAGACCAAGGGAACTCTCCCTTTCACTTGAGAGGATTTGCACCTTTTTTGCCCATTTCATGCAAGCTTGTCTTTTTGAGTTCCTGGGCCAATTTGGTATGAGTGGAGAGGCATGTTTCAAGTTTAAATGGAAGCTTTCAAAGCTTTTATTTGCTTCATGTAACCTTGTCTTTATTTTCTTGGGCTCCAAAATCACTGCAGATGGTGACTGCAGCCATGACATTAAATGGCTCTAGCTCCTTGGAAGAAAAGCTATGACAAACCTAGATAACATATAAAAAGCATAGACATTACTTTGCAGACAAAGGTTTGTCTAGTCAGAGCTAAGTTTTCTCCAGTAGTTGTGTGGATGTGAGAGTTGTACCATAAAGAAGGCTGAGTGCAGAAGAATTGGTGCTTTTGAACTGTGGTGTTGGAGAAGACTCTTGAGAGTCCCTTGGACTGCAACATCAAACCAGTCAATCCTAAAGGAAATCAGTCCTGAATATTCATTGGAAGGACTGATGCTGAAGCTGAAACTGTAATATTTTGTCCACCTGATGCAAAGAACTATCATTGGAAAAGACCCTGGTGCTGGAAAGATGGAAGGCAAAAGGAAAAGGGGATGACAGAGGATGGGATGGTTGGATGGCATCACTTGACTCACTGGACACGAAGCTTGAGCAAGCTCCGGGAGTTGGTGAAGGACAGGGAATCCTGGTGTGCTGCAGTCCATGGGGTTGCAGAGTCAGACATGAATGAGTGACTGAACCCTGTCTTCTGCTTCAAGAATGGCCTTGGATAGACTGAAATTTTATGCCGAATGACAATTTTAGATACAAGAAGTGAATAATGATAGACATGGTAAGAGGAAGTCTGGAGGGTGAGCTGTGTGATTTGATGCATCCTCTGCCCCTTCTAAATCTGTGAACGCTTAGTCTTTACTGTCCTTGTAGCAGTATGACTACTGAGTGACCAAGAATGGTGAAGGTTTCAAGGAAAACCCTTTTCATTTTTAGATTTTGTCTGATTTTCAGCAAAATGTCAGTCTCATATTTTCCTTAATATTAGCTACTAGTTAAATGGCCATCATAGTTTTAATAAAAATTAATTTCTGCAATATCCCATTTCTACCTAAAGAACAGAGAGGTGAAAAGATGTGAGGGAGAGAACATGTCTGCAGTTTGTTATTTATCCTGAGAGTATAACATGCGATGAGACATGCTTATTAAACTTACTGCGATAATTATTTCAGTCTCTAAGAATATCATGCTGTGCAAATTAAACTCACAGTCATGTAAGTCAGGTATATCTCAAACTGGAGGTGGGAGCGGATGTGATTTTAAAAGGCAAGTAAAACACGAGCAAAAAGAAGAATGCAATTTATAAGAATTTTTTAAAAAATATTGCATATTTAAAATGGATTGCAGTGATTAGTGACAGAAATTACTACATGCCATGGTGCTCCAGTCTCAGATGCTAGGTTATCTCCCTGAGGCTCTGGAACCAAGGCGTTGAGTTAGTCGTCCTGCCAGAATGAGGATTATAGAAAGGGAAAAGTATTCTGTGAGATGTCGGTGTGAAATGGCCCATTATTCAGTGCGAGACTTTCATCACTCATTCTAATTTTGTAATACTGAAGGGCATGTCAAGTTCTTGTTTCCCTAAACAGTTCAGTCGTGCCCGACTGACTTTGTGATCCCATGGACTGCTGCACGCCAAGCCTCCCTGTACATCACCAACTCCGGGAGTTTACTCAAACTCACGTCCATTGAGTCGGTGATGCGGTCCAACCATCTCATCCTCTGTCGTCCCATTTGCTCAAGCGAATTGTAATTGCCGCAGAGTCGGAGACGACTGAGCCAACTTCACTGGCACAGCAACCACTCGGAGTCGAGACCACAGCGTGCGAGCAACCTGCTGGCAAAAGCAGGTTTTCCCGTAACCATTCTCCACTTGTTAGGAGGAAACAGATTAGCTTCCCACCAAGGTAGCCCACACGGCTGTACGCTTTTACTCCCAAAGGCTCAAGACAGTAAGGTAACAGCACATTCGGGGCTCCTGGGAGGCGCCGGGTCCCGCCTGCCCTCCCGGGTCTGGGTTCACACGCGGCCCGCACCCGCCCCGAGGCCGACGCCCCGCCCAGCGCCCCCGGAGGCCCTGTGTCCAAGTCCGCGCGTGCGCAGTTGGTTACGGAACGGGAAGCGCGGAGCGCGGACTGAACGTTGAACCGCCGCGGGTTAAGCGTCAGCTTTCTGTGTAAATTCCTGCTGCGCCTCCTCTGTCACTCAAACCTCGGGAGCTCTGAAGTGACTAGATACCTGACATCTCAGCACCTGGCCCTTCCACCCCCAGGTAAATCCAGAAGTCCTCGTGCAGGTCGGGTGTTTGGGGTTTAGATTCGTCCGGAGGTCGGTGCCTCGGCTCTCTGCCTTCAGTCCAGGTAGACGCCGCCTTTAGCTACATTTTCTGGCTGAAAAACCCGTTAGTCCCTCCGCTCCCCAGTTAAGCCCTCTTTTGCCAGGCGGATTCGCGCCCCTCTCCTGCCGGCCTGCTTTCTGGAGCCCTGGAGGGCAGCGCTGGCCTTCCCGCCCAGGGAGAGGCCCCGTCGTCCTGGCGGGACCTGGTGACGCTCTTTTGTCGTTGGTGGCGGTGGAAAGGCTCGCCGCCGAGCTTCCACACCACAGTCCTTTCAGTCTCAGTGCAAAAAAAAAAAAAAAAGTGACAGGCAAAGTGATAGATAAGTGGTTTATTAGAATAGGAAGTGTGTGAGTCTTACAAGTGGGCAGCCGAGAGGATGCAAAGCCCAGAGAACTTGCTGGGCTGCAGCTTTATCATCAGAGGGAAAGTGGCGTGGCGGGTGAGGTGGAGAGGAGACTTTCCTCATCTTTCTTGAGTAAATGTCAGCCTTCCTGCATCAGTCCCACCAACCGGTTGTAGGGGAGTTTGTTGATGTTCCTACCTGGTCAAGCTAGCTTCACAAATTAGTGTTTTTTATGTGTGCACAGGGCGTGTGGTAATTTACTGAGCTCACTGAGCAGGGTGTGGGGCTCATGCCACCGTTGTTATATTGTTTCAGGGTCCTCTTGAGCATCTGTTGAATAGCTTTGTTGCTAAACAAGCCAGCTTTCTTGAGTAATCATTAACTTGCAGGAGTCTCCGGTATTTATTCTACTGACAATCCCCTAGTTGGATTAACTATTTAATCACCTACTTTGTCCCCTCACTCCCGTCCCTATCTCTGGGATTCAGGACAGCCCGCCCCTCTCCTAAGACCTCCTCCTCCCTGCCATCACCTCGGTCCTCCTCCCGTCTCCTGAGGCCAGTCCTTCTGCCCAGCAAGCCTCCCCTTGTAATGGGAGGTGACCTGAGCTAGGCTTGTGAAACACAGTGGTCTTCTGTTCCAAATTCCACATGATGGAAAAAAAAAAATTTTTTTTTTTTTTCTGTAGGCAGATGTATTACTCAGCCCTGTAAATACATGGGTCAGAGGGCTCAGGAGAAGCAGATGATGAGCAACTGAGAGAAAAGCTGAGAATGAGAAGAGGATGAGGGAGAATCGATAGGGATAGAGACTGTGGCTGAGGGACTTGTAAACAGAGTGAAATGAAAGATTAAGCATTGAAAATAGCAGGTGAATAAAGATGTAGATTTTTTTAAAAGTTGGATCTCCAGGGATGGGAGATGTCAAGTTTAAAAAAATGCACAATGTGAGGTTTGCTGGTAAAGTTTTGTTTGGGGCAAAATGAGGACTGCAATCCAGGAAACAGCACTTCACATAGCTCTGAGAAGCTGCTGCAAAGAGGCAGGGGGAAAGGTCACTCTATAGAGGCTGGTGAAGGGGGATTACATGCAATCAAGCACATAATTTTTTCCAGAAGTTTTCTACTACTTTTGCGAAGCTTCGCTAATCACAAGGAACAGTCATCACCGTGGAGGACTTTAGTGCTTTTCTAGATATGGGGAAATACAAGAATTAGGCTCATAACATTGGCTCCTGAAAATACGTATCTGAAGACCTCATCTGCCAGTTTCTCCCCCAATCACAGATGCCTCATTTCTGCTCTCCACTGTGAACTCCTTTCAGGAGGTATTGAAGGTCAGCAGCTGCAGCAGCCCATGAATTAACCCTTGTAGAGGTAGACAGGTAGATTATTATTGTTTAGTTGCTAAGTCCTGTTTGATTCTATGTGGTCCCCGGGACTGCAGCATACCAGGCTCTTCTGTCCTCCACTATCTCCCGAAGTTTGCTCAAACTCATACTCATTGAGTCGGTGATGGTATGCAACCTTCTCATTTTCTGCTGCATCAGGGTCTTTGCTGGTGAGTTGGCTTTTGCCATCAGGTGGCTAAAGTATTGGAACTTCAGCTTCAGCATCTGTCCTTCCAGTGAATATTCTTGGTTGACTTCCTTTAGGATTGACTGGTATGATCTCCTTGCAGTCCAAGGGACTCTCAAGAGCCTTCTCCAGGATCACAGTACAAAAGCATCAATATTTCGGTGCTCAATCTTCTTAATGGTCCAGCTCTCACATTCAAACGACTACTAGCATGTAGGTAGACGGCAAGTGCCAGTTTGTAGCTGACAGTAACATAGAGGGGCCTTGGATCAGCGGTGGGGCAGGGGCACCAAAGGAGAGGCACTTCACACAGCGTGGGGTGAGAGGATGAAAGAGCTGGACACTGGGCTGCAGAGCAGCATGGCGCTGGGAGAGAAGGAGGATCACGTGTGACCACAGAGGAAGTGAGAGCAGGAAGGATGCATCACCACCTGGGGTGTCAGAGACCGGGGAGAAGGGGAGTGGAAGAGGGAGAGAAGTGGTGTAACTGGAGGGCAGAGAGGGAGCAGGGAGGGGCAAGAAAGAGGCAGAAACGCAGATGGAGGACCGTCAGAAAGGGTGCAGAGACCACGCATCTCGAGGGGAACGGTTTACAGAGTGGGCAGGACAGGTGTGAGGGGAGAAACAGGAACAGCAGGAGAGCAGAGGGGAAGAAAAGAGACAGATAAACTGACTAAAATGGAAACACCTAGTAGAGCAGGTGGGTAGTGGGAACTGGATGCAGATGGAGTTATTTGTTGTGGATAAGTTGTGATACATGATTTCTTATTTTAGAATGTAATAAAATGTCTCTAATTGTACAGATGAGGATGAGAATAGCAGAACTTGTGTCTTGTGCATTCTGTAATTCTTTGTATCAGAGGATAACTTGTATTTGCAAGCCCTGTTTAGCCAGGGGGCTGCTGCTGCTAAGTCACTTCAGTTGTGTCCAACCCTTCGCGACTCCATGGACTGTAGCCCGCCAGGCTCCTCTGTCCATGGGATCCTCAAGAATACCAGAGTGAGTTGCCACACCCTCCTACAGGGGGTCTTCTGACCCAAGGATGGAACCTGCATCTCTTAAGTCTTCAGCATTGGCAGGCAGGTTCTTTACCACCAGTGCACCCAGTGATTTGATTCAGTTGTGAGTCGCCCCCTTCCCTTTGCTTGACATGGGGCATAGGAGTAGGAGAGGACAAGTGGGGCAAGAAATGATTGAATCTGTCACTGCATGGTGCCTTTTAAAAGGAACATTGAGGATTTTTCTGGTGGTCCAGTGGTAAAGGATCTGCCTGCCAAGGCAGGGGACACAGGTCTGATCCCTGGTCCGGGAAGATCCCACATGCTGTGGGGCAACTAAGCCCGTGTGCTGAAACAAGAGAAGCCACCACGATGAGAAGCCTGCACACCGCAACTAGAGAAAGCCTGATCACAGCAACGAAGACCCAGCGTAGCCAAAAAATAAGTAAATAAAAAGTCAATTTAAAAAAAAGGAACATTGAGAATGCTCCTTTTTGTGATGGGCCTACTTTTCTTTCTTATATCTTTACATATAATCCTTTTTGTAGCTTGGAAAAAATTTTAGTTTATTCAGTTTCTGGTTCCCTGGAAATGATCATTAACTTTTGTTAATAAGCTTTGGTACTTTTCTATAATCAAATCATTCTTTAAATAGTAATATAATACACTGTGAAAATTTTAAAACACTGACACCACAAATATTAGATGATAAAAATTCATTCTTTTGAAAATGTGTTTCAGGTTTCTTGGAGGCCTGCTTGCTTTCTCCTCTTTTCCCTTTGTATTGGAAAAGCTCTTTGGTATGTAATAAATAATTTTAGACCTTTTTGGTGGATACTTGGTAAAGTTGTCAGTGATCTTTTATATTAATAGACAAATCCTAGTTTTACCAGTTAACCTAATATTTTGTTTTCTCCCTTTTTGTGTGTCCTGCTAAGAGGAAGAGGAAGAAACAGAACAGGAGTCAGGAATGGCTCTTTCTCAGGTAAAGTCATATTTCAGCCTGTCCTTCAAATGCCCTTTTTTGGATTCTCTATTCTTCCCTGGCTCCAAAGTATCCTGCCTGACATTTGTACATTCATCCTCTTTTTCAAGAATATTTTAGCTGTTTGCTGGTTCTTGAGATTTCCTATGAATTTAGGAATGATTTTTTTTTTTTCTTTAACTGCAAGAAATGGCATAGGAATTCCTTAAATCTGTATACTGTGCCTCCTGCAGTGGAAGCCTGGAGTCCTAACCACTGGACCACCAGGGAAGTCTCTCTTTGGGTCATTTTTTTTTTTTTTTTTTTAAGAAACTTTTACAATGAAATCTTATTGGCTTGATTTTTGTAGTTTGCTATTTTTATGGAAAGAAAATGTTATCTGTTTTTAATCAGCTCAACTGCCTCTTAATTTCCATTGAAAAATTATAGAGGTATACCAGGTCTTGCTGGGTTGCAAATGAAGGAATTTTTAAAATCATATATTTTTATTTGCACTTTTAAATATTTATTTATTTGGCTGCACTGGGTCTTAGTTTCGGCATTGCAGGATCTTCAGTTTTTGTTGTAGCATTCAGGTTCTTTAGTTGCAACATGCAACTCTTCATTGCAGCGTGTGGGATCTAGTTCCCTGATCAGTGATGGAACCTGGACCACCTGCATCGGGAACATGGGGTCTTAGCCACTGGATCATCAGGGAAGTCCCGTACATTTTTTAAAATTTATTTTTAATTGGAGGATAGTTGCTTTGCAATGTTATGTTGCATTCTGCCATACAAGAATGTGCATCAGCCATGGGTATACATATATCCCCTCCCTTGGGAGCCTCCCTCCCACCCTAATTTGGCCATTTTAAAAGCATAAAGTTCCCACTCCAGGGTGTGTTTCTGTTTATATATATCTCCAGGGACTTTTGTTTTAAAGTTTAGTACTTCTCGGTGTAGAGGTCTTACACCTACTTGTCCAGTCTTTTCCCTAAGTTTTCTATAGGATTGTTCTCTCATTTTCTGTCGAAATGGTTCATTGTGTGTAGATAGAAATGCAGTTGATTTTAATATGCTGATATTTTATGCTGCAACTTTTCTAAATTTTTTCAAAATTTTTATTTTGTTATTTATTTATTTTTGACTGTGCTAGGTTTCCTTGGCCACACTGTGTTTCTGTTGCTGCAACCAGGCTTTCTCTAGTCCGGGCGGCACAGAGCCTGTTCTTTAGGTGCAGTGCTCAGGCTTCACAAGGCAGTGGCTTCTCTTTTTATGGAGCACATTTGAGCATTACCTTGTTAGCATGTGAAATGAGTGCAGTTGTACAGTAGTTTGTACATTCTTTGGCACTGTCCTTTGGGATTGGAATTAAAGCTGACCTTTTCCAGTCCTTTGGCCACTGCCGAGTGTTCCAAATTTGCTGGCATATTGAGTGCAACACTTTCACGGCATCATCTTTTAGGGTTTGAAATAACTCAGCTGGAATTCCATCACCTCCACTAGCTTTGTTTGTAGTAATGCTTTCTGAGGCCCGCTTGACTTCACGTTCCAGAATGTCTGGCTCTAGGTGACTGACCACACCATCGTGGTTATCCAAGTTGTTAAGACCTTTTTTGTATAGTTCTTCCGTGTATGCTTGCCACCTTAATCTCTTCTGTTTCTCTTAGGTCATTGCCATTTCTGTCCTTTTATTGTGTTCATCCTTACATGAAATATTCTATCTCCAATTTTCTTGAATAAATCTCTAGTCTTTCCCATTCTCTTCTTTTCCTCTATTTCTTTGCATTGTTCAATTAAGAAGGCTTTCTTATCTCTGCTTGCTATTGTCTGGAACTCTGCTTTCAGTTGGGTATGTCTTCCCCTTTCTCCTTTGCTTTTTGCTTCTCTTCTTTGCTGAGCTCTTTGTAAGGCCTGCTCAGACAGCCACTTTGCCCTTTTTGCATTTCTTTTTCTTTGGGATGTTTTTGGTCACTGCTTCCTATACAGTGTTACAAACCTCTGTCCATAGTTCTTCAGGCACTCTTGTTTACCAAATCTGATCCATTGAATCTATTCATCACCGCCATTATATAATCATTAAGGGATTTGCTTTAGGTCATACCTGAATGGCTAGTGGTTTTCCCTACTTTCTTCAATTTAAGTTTGAATTTTACAATAAGTAGCTCTTGATCTGAGTGACAGTCAGCTCCCTGTCTTGTTTTTGCTGACTGTATAGAGCTTTTCCATCTTTGGCTGCAAAGAATATAATCAGTCTGATTTCAGAATTGTCCATCTGGTGTTGTCCATGTGTAGAGTTGTCTCTTGTCTTGTTGGAAGTGAGTGTTTGCTATGACCAGTGCATTCTCTTGACAAAATCCTTTGTTAGCCTTTGCCCTGCTTCGTTTTGTACTCCAAGGCCAAACTTGCCTGGTACTCCATGTATCTTTTGACTTCCTACTTTTGCATTCCAGTCCTCTGTGAGGAAAGGACATCTCTTTTTGGTTCTGGGATGTCTTGTATGTCTTCATGAGACCCATTTTACTTTAGCTTCTTCAGCATGAGTGGTTGGGGCATAGACTTGGATTACCGTGATACTGAATGGTTTGTATTGGAAGTGAACAGAGATCATTCTGTTCTTTTTGAGATTGCACCCAAGTGCTGCGTTTCAGATTCTTCTGTTGGCTGTGTGGGCTGCTCCATTTCTTCTAAGGGATTCTTGCCCACAATAGTAGATATAATGGTCATCTGATTTAAATTCACCTGTTCCTGTCCATTCTAGTTCACTCTTGCCATCTCCTGCTTGACCATGTCCAATTTACCTTGATTCATGGACCTAACGTTCCAGGTTCCCATGCAGTATTGTTCCTTATAGCCTCGGGCATACTTTCACCACTAGACACATCCACAACTGAGCATCATTTCTGTTTGGTCCCAACTGTTTCGGTTTTTCTGGATTTATTAGTAGTTGTCATCCACTCTTCCCCAGTAGCATATTGAACACCTTCCAACCTGGGGGAGACAAGATTTAGGGAACACAAGCCCTCCTCACACCCTAGTTTTATCAGAGACTCCACCTTTGAATCACTGTTATAAAACCCTTTGTCAGATCCTCCTGGGTTGATGTTAGATGTGTACATATTTATAATTATTATAGCTTCTTGGCAAATTTACTCTTTTCTCATTTCACAATGTATTTTGTGTCTCGTGTTAGTTTTTTTCCTTAGGTTATTTTGTCCGATATTGTGCAGTAATTCCTGCTCTCTTAAGGATTGGATGTCTTTTTCCGTCCTTTTACTTTTTGACTTAGATCTGTGAATGTTCACAGTTCCAGCTCTGACGTGCTGTGTGTCTTGCTCCCACTCTGTTTTCCTCTCGTCACTTCCTCTGTTGGTCCCTGCTCGGCACACTGTACTGAGGTGAAGGGCAGGACCTCGGCCAGCCCCCTTAACTCCATTGTCACTTCGGTACGAATTCTTCAACTGTTTCCTTCTGATTAGGATGTTTGGAGAAATATTCTTTCTTAATTACAATATATTTTTTCCGTAACTTTTCTAAGTTCAAGTCAATGTTTTAGGAGTCAGTGTTTACAGAAATAAATACTGCGTTTTAAATTGTACTTATATATAGGTATTCCATAGAAGCTGTAGTTAACGTTTCCTGCTTTTTTCCTGTTGGTACCATTTAGCACAGGTGACTCTTTCATTGTTCCAAAAACTGCTGAAATTCATATGTATAAAACTGATGATTAAAAAATCATGCAAAAATATGTCCAGAGGGGATGGCCAGGTAATTCCCTCTATTTTATATATAGCAGCAAGTGTGTATATTTATTCCCAACCTCCTGGAAGTTTCTTTAACTGTTGTCTCAAATTTTCTTTATGTTGATTGATTTATCCTCTCTGTCCTTATTGTTTACTTTTATCCTCTCTATCCTTATTGTTTACTTATTGCGTACCGAATCCTGCACAGACTGTTGGGAGTAGAATAGTGAATTCTATGAACTCACACCTTTCTCTTAAGGAATTTCAGGCTAGTTAGGGAATACACAAGGGTGTCCTGTCCCTCCTGGTTCATTTGGGTCTTACCATTCCAGTACATTCTTGATGGCTGCTGCTGCTGCTGCTAAGTCACTTCAGTCGTGTCTGACTATGTGTGACCCCATAGACGGCAGCCCACCAGGCTCCCCCATCCCTGGGATTCTCCAGGCAAGAATACTGGAGTGGGTTGCCATTTCCTTCTCCAATGCATGAAAGAGAAAAGTGAAAGTGAAGTCGATCAGTATGTCCGACTGTTAGCGACCCCATGGACTACTACTCCGTCCATTGGATTTTCCAGGCAAGAGTACTGGGGTGGGGTGCCATTGCCTTCCCCGATTCTTGATGGCATCTGACTGCAAACACTGAACTCTCCTGTGTGGGCCAGGAACACCCCCAAAAATGAGGGATGGGGGCTTCCCTGATGGTCCAGTGGTTAAGGCTCTGCACTTCCGCTGCACGGGGGCAAGCGTTTCATCCCTGACTGGGGGGAGCCAAGATCCTGCATGCCATGCCGTGAGGCCAAAAAAAGAAAAATGAGGGCTGGGTGGGAGTAAGTAGATAAACACCCAAGCTCCCTCACCCCTCTGTGGGGCCAGTTCTGAGGTTGTTTCACAGACTCTCAGAGCTTGTCCATCCACATAGAGCTCCAGTTGCCCATGGCTGCAACTTTGTCTTCCTCACTGGAACTTTCTGGAATGTTCCTTTTTGGAATGATGCTACTGGATATTTCTGGAATGATCTCTCAAATTATTTGCACTTTAAAAAAAATGTCCCTAGACATCTCTCATTTCAGTTATTTCTGCATTTGTAATATACATGTGTCCATAGGTTAGTTCATGGATCTGCAAGTCCATGGTTTTGATAAGACATCATAATTTTAAAACTATGTACTGCATTTTTTTTGTAGCTGAAATTGTATCATAAATATATTCTGTGGCCTTGCATTTTTTTTCTATACTCTCCTGTTCAAGGTTCAGATAACAGATTGCTAACATGTTATGTGTATGTGTTTGTGCACCCACATCTGTAATGATCTTTATCGCCTTCCATGTTGTTCGCTTTGACCTCATTTCAGGTTTGCTCAGGGAACCCTCTATCAGTGTGCTCCTAATGCTGCTCTTTTTTTTTTTTTTTATTTTTTCTAATGCTCTTCTCTTACTTGAGTTTTGGCTTCTTTATCTTGAGTTCAAGACCTCATTCTCCTTAATTGAGGTTCTTGCTGTATGATTACTTAGCTTCTTGAACTAAGTAGAGTTTCTCCAAATGTCTCTGTAGGATGGCATATATCTTTTTCTACTGAGCTATGATGTTGACTAAAAAAAAGTTCATAGCCATAAAGCATTGAGTATTGCTTAGCATCTTTGAAGTATTCGAACACCTTTATTCATTGTAATCATGGTTTAAGATTTTGACCCTTTTTTTTAAAGCACTGTTGACTCTGTCATTTCTGATTCCATCACTCATAGTGTAGCTCATCTAGATACTGAATAGCAGTCAGTGTGTAACAAATACATACTCTAACACTTCTGGAGAAACTACTCATTAAATCTTATTTACATGTATTTCATGTACTGTACACAAAAATGGACATTGATTTACCTTCACATTGGACATCAATCATCCTCCACATTGGTTAGAGGTTATCATAATCTCTGAGTAAAAGCATAAGGAATTAAAATTAAAGGCCCATAATTTCCTCCAAATAGCTTTCCATGGATCTGTCAGAATATTACTTCAACTGAGTTCATCCTTACTCCTCTCTTCTCTTCTCCTTTTGTGTGAAAATAAGAACTCTCCTCATGGCCCCTTGATAAAATGTGTTTTCGTTTCAGGCACAGTTGACCTTCAAGGATGTGGCCATAGAGTTCACTCAGGAGGAGTGGGAATGCCTGGACCCTGCTCAGAGGGCCTTGTACAGGGACGTGATGGTGGAGACCCTCAGGAACCTAGTTTCCTTGGGTGAGGATCACTTCCCTTTGAAGTTGGGATCTGCC
This sequence comes from Oreotragus oreotragus, assembly GCA_006410675.1. Lineage (NCBI taxonomy): Eukaryota > Metazoa > Chordata > Mammalia > Artiodactyla > Bovidae > Oreotragus > Oreotragus oreotragus. The sequence goes on from SJYX01022912.1 coordinate 242,321, forward strand.
CTGGGATATCTCTGCATTTCCCACTGTGTGCCTCTTGGGAGCCCTGGTTTTACTTGATTGATCTGAAATCCCTGTTGATTCAGACTTGGAAGAGCTTCAGGACACAGCGTCAGGAGTTTAAATCTACCTTTTCCTCTGACGATCTGCCCACTTCATGATACATCAGGAGTTGTTCCAGAGCTTTTGTAGTGATAAAGTTCAATGGAAAACTTTTAACACACCCCTTTTCCTGTTTCCTACCTATGTGCTTTTGATTTAGAAGTGTTAGGAAAAGAGCTATGTTTCTGTGCATTATACTGTTCCCTTTGTACTCAGAAGGAGATAAACAGCAGGTAAATTTTGGAAATATTTTTCTGTTCCTCTCTGTATTCCCATCAATCCTCAGTTGAGCAGGGGACTAGGATTCTGGCAAAGCCACAGCAAGTCATGTGTCTTTCCTCTTATGTGGAGGTATTTCTGTTTCTTATTTGAATATTTTACCCACCTTGAAATGAGACAGAAAAGAGTCCTGGTCTGTGGAGTGAGATACATGCCTTTGAGGGTATAACAGGTCATATCTTGGAAGGTCGAGGGGAAGCTTCATTATTAATAGTGTGTGCAGACTTTCCCCTCGTTAGAGAATTCTATGGAAAGTACAAACATTTACTTCTTCTCTTTTTTTAAAAACATTTACTTCTTATCTGAACTCTCACAGGAAATTTTTCTTCTGTGTAACTTATCTATGGGTAGGTTTACTGGTTGACAGATTATTTTGAAAAAAAGCAGAGACATTACTTTGTCAACAAAGGTCTGTTTAGTCAAGGCTACGGTTTTTCCAGTGGCAATGTATGGATGTGAGAGTTGGACTGTAAAGAGAGCTGAGCACGGAAGAATTGATGCTTTTGAACTGTGGTGTTTGGAAAGACTCTTGAGAGTCCCTTGCACTGCAAGGAGATCCAACCAGTCCATCCTAAAAGAGATCAGTCCTGGGTGTTGATTGGAAGGACTGATGTTGAAGCTGAAACTCCAATACTTTGGCCACATGATGGGAAGAGCTGACTCATTGGAAAAGAGCCTGATGCTGGGAAAGATTGAGGGCAGGAGGAGGAGGGGACGATGGAGGATGGGATGGTTGGGTGGCATCACCAACTCAATGGACATGGGTTTGTTTGGGTGGACTCCGGGAGTTGGTGAGGGACAGAAAGGCCTGGTGTGCTGAGGTTCATGGGGTCGCAAAGAATCAGACACGACTGAGCAACTGAACTGAACTATTTGTCATATATTGTAATCTTTTTCTGCTGCTGCTGCTAAGTCACTTCAGTCGTGTCCGACTCCTCTGTGTGACCCCATAGATGGCAGCCCACCAGGCTCCCCCCATCCCTGGGATTCTCCAGGCAAGAACACTGGAGTGGGTTGCCATTTCCCTCTCCAATGCATGAAAGCGAAAAGCGAACGCGAAGTCGCTCATATAGAAAGTAACCACTTCATGCTATATTGATATGGTCTGCATATTCTATGATATGAAATAAGAAATATCCCCAGAGCCTGGCTGATAAATCTTTCTGGGTGTTTTTCTGGTTTTGAGCAATGTCACAAAAGCCTGTCTCAATGGCATCGTGACAGTGATGGTCACATGTGCTGTGACCATCCCCTTCCATTCTCAGCAAGCAGGATAGGGATTCCTCTTCAGGATACTGCTGTCCGAGCTCCCATCCTCGTGTGTGAGGCTGCCGTGTGAACTGTCACTGATGCCGTCTTTTGGCCACCTGCATGCCATTGTTCTTTTACATCGACAGCTCAGTTTAAAACATCTGAATTAGAGAACTTAGGAAGTGGAGTGATACTTGCAATAGGAACCATAATTCATTTTTTGTTTAATAGCCTGCCCTTCCCCCACTGGGGGGTCCACATCCTCTTGTTGAACATGGGGATCCCCTTGGACCACATACACAAGAATTTATTTCTCATGCCAGTGTTGTATGCCACTGGTCTTTGTGCTAATACCACACTGCTTGGATTAGTCTAGGTTTCTGAGACTTTTAAAAGTAATTGTGAAACCTCCACCTTTGTTCTTTTTAACCTTGGTTTTTCTGTTGGCTGCACCAAGTATTAGTTGCAGCATGTGGGATCTAGTTCCCTGACCAGGGATGGAACCCAGGTCTCTTGCATTGGGAGTATGGAGTCTTAGCCACTGGACCGCCAGGAAAGTCCTTCAGTGTCTTTTGAGGTTGCATTTGAATCTTTTTTTTTTTTTTTTTTTATTTTTTTTTTTTTCACAGTACTGTATTGGTTTGGCTTACATTGACGTGAATCCGCCACGGGTGCATTTGAATCTTAACAATGGATTTATCTATTTAAGACACACTATCAGGGTTTTATTAGGGATTGGGTTAAATCTGTTGATTACTTAGAGGAGATCAGGGTTGTTCAGGGTGGTATGGCCTTGGACTGTTGATCACTTAGAGTAGTATTTACACCCTGACCATGTTTATTTCTAGTCCATAAACTTGAGATGTCTGCATTAATTTGTGTCCTTTGGGATATTTTTCAGCTGTTTTTAGTTCATAGATCATATATCTTTGCCTTCTTCTGTAAAATTTTGCCAATTACTTTAGTTTTTTAATAATATTTTAAATGGAGTTTTCTGAATTTCCTTCATGATTTTTTTATTGTTAATATATAGAAACAGTATTTACTTTTGTTTGTTGGTTTTGTATATTGTTGTTTTTCTGAGTTCATTATTTTTCTTTTTTTTTTGCCAACTATTCAAGGTGTGTGTGTGTGTGTGTGTGTGTGTGTGTGTGTGTTTGTTTGTTTGTTTGTTTTTGCCTTACCATGTGGCTTGTGGGATCCTCGTTCTCCCAACAGGGATTGAACCTGGGCCCCTGACAGTGGAAGTGCAGAGTCCTAACCACTGAACTACAGGGAATTTCCTGGGGTGTTTTACATATTCAAATGTTTCGTTTTTCAGAAGAGATGGATTTGCTTCATTTGCTGTTGGGATTGGTTATATGTGTTTTTCTTATATCTACATGTTCTTGGTAGGAATTTCCATAGCTTTTCTTTTAGAAGTAGTGCAAACATCTTTGTTACATTCCTGGTCTTAGAGGAAAAGGTTTTAAGTCTTTCCCCATTGATTATGATATTAGCTGTGGGCTTTTATTACATGTCCTTTATTGTGTTTCTATTTCTAGTGTTTACTGAGTGTTTCTATCATGTTTTTAGCATTTCTGCCTGAGGGAACTTCTGGGAATGGGGAGACTTGTGCCAGTTAACTCTCAATGCAATGTAAGAAGGAGGAGGAAGTTGAAGGCCCGGAAATTGTCACGAACTTTCCTATGTTTTTCTGTCTAGTGTTTTAGGACAAGCATTTGCTTGGGTGCTGCCTCTTCTTGATTGGTTTGTTGAATTTTCCCCAATTGCTTTTTGTTTACTGTTTTTAACTTGGTTCCCTCAAGGGTAGTGGGTGCCTATGGTTTACTGTCCTGCTGACGTCACTCCCTCATGGTTTTGTTTTTCTTTGCAGAGTTTGTGTTAAGAAATTTAATGATATGACTTTCAGTATTTAGACAGGCTAGCTAAAAGAACTACTGTCATGTTTAATAACAAGGGATGTTGATGTAAATATATAACCAAAGTATGTTATGTAATTAATATTTTAGTTAGTAACATTTTTCCTTTCTTTACTTACTTAACTGTTGTGATCATATCCTGAAATTGCTCAGGCTTCGGCAAACACTTTCTGCTATCTTTTTTTTCCCCATACAAGGTGTTCTCGCCTAGCCAAGAGATCTTCATTCCAAAATCATGATCTCCCTCCTTTACTTTGCTCTGTTTGTGTGTGCACAGAATGAACTGATTCATCTCCTTTTGATAGTCTTCTCCTGGTTTTCACTTCTGCTTTCTGCTAAGATCATTGTTGCACAGTCTCCTGAAATATTTTGTATGTGTTTATTGAATATATGCATGGAAATACAGTCATTGGAATATTCAGTTTGCATAGCAAATAGTATAGTAGATTGAAAGTTAATTTCCTTCTGCAGTGTTTAAATCTCATGTGGGTCTTTCCCATACTCATACTACAATTCCCCTAGTTAAAAATGGACCAGTAGTATACTATTGCTAAGCCAGTTCTTTTAAGGTCAATATTTTAATTGTCCTCACACAGTTATAACCACATAGATGTGCTCCTACATATGCATATACCCTGAGTTCCACTCAGTCCCTTTCTCAGTTCTGACCTTTCTTTATATGGTCCCTTGGAGTGGATGAAAAGGTTGTTATTTCCTAGCATGTTTAAGTTATTCTCCTGAACTTCACAATTTCCACTGTACTCTTTCACCCACCCGTCCACCTTCTACATTACTCACACTGTAAAAATAACACCTCTGTATATTGATCAACTTTCTCATGACCCAACCTAAATCACTGTGTGCAGCTGTGACAACTCAGAAACCATTTCCAGGAGGGGTGGCTGAATCCCCTTAGTAGTTACACAGCCCACTTCTTGCATCTCCCTTGAAGTTTTCTTCCAAGCTCCTGGTATTTGTTGCAGTATTTTGTAATATACTGCTTGGGTGAGGGTCATGTTTAAGAATATATTGTCTCAGTCTCTAGGTCACAGTTCTCATCATGGTTCTCACTACTTTCTGTGTCAGTTGGGGTCGTGTACATAAATCTGTGATTCCACTTTCCTTACTTGAAAAACTGTGATAATTATACTCAAGCCTTTAAAAAGAAATAATATATTTTTTTCTTTAGGTTTTTGTGTTTGTTTTTTGGCCCCACCATGCTGCTTGTGGGATCTTCCTTCAAGGAATGTAACTTTGGTCCATGGCAATGAAAGTACTGAGTTCTAACCACTGGACTACTCTTAAATTCCCAGAAATAGTGCAGTTTTTATATTAAGTCAAAATGTCTTTTGTGTAAAAAGATTCTTGAATAGTCTAGCATGTTTATTATGCTATCCCTTTTTTGCATTATGCATTGTATGCTTGTCTTTTCAATTTGTTCTCAGCAATATGGTGTATCAACCTAGTTAAAGTAAATTCACAAATTGCTCACTCTTTATTACATACATTTTGGAGCCAAAGAACTGGATATTTTAGGGCACTGCAGAATTAGGGAATTGCTCTATTTAATGGCTGTCAATATAAACAGAGAATATTTCATTTACTAATCTTTAATTTTGATTTACAGAAGGTGGCTTTTCTGAATGTTTTATGCTGCTTCATGGGTACATAGTTTTACAGGAAGTACTCAGAAGAACATTTTGTTTTTTAAAAAGCTTTTTTATCATACGCACCATTTTCTCTATTCTTTGTGTCCCAAGTTGAAACTACCACTCATTGAGATTATTCATTGAATAAGTTAGTGTTGGATTATTTACTGTTATAGTAGATTTTGTCTGGTTTTTAGCATTCATTTGTATTAAACAAGTATGCCCAGTATATGTATAATATTCTCTTCCCCTCAGTTTTGAGGCACCAGTAGGTATGTTTACTGCTAATTGGTATGTGCTTTGGTGTCATGGTTGAAAATGACACTTTCTTGGATTGGTAACAAAAGTTTTTCCAATGTGAGTGTTCTTATTATAGGTTGTTTGAAAATTTGTTGTTGTTCAGTTGATAACTCAGTTCTGTCTCTGTGCGACCCTGAGAATGCAGCACACCAGGCTTCCTTGTCCTTCACTGTCTCCCGGAGTTTGCTCAAATTCATGTCCATTGAGTCAGTGATACTAGCTAACCATCTCATCCTCTGCTGCCGTTTTCTCCTTTTCCTTTCAGTCTTACTCAGCATCAGGGTCTTTTCCAATGAGTTGGCTCTTCCCATCAAGTGGCCAAACTGTTTGAAATTTAGGTCCCCTAAAATTAAGTAATATTATCGCAGATCAGTTTACCTTTAGTAAAGAATCATTCCATTTGTGTTTGAAAGGTTTTTATATCATGGTTGGCAATTTTTGTAACTCCTTTTTGTGTAAGTACTAGTTTAGTGTAATATCATGTTTAACGTGAAATATTTATTTATGAGTTATAATAAATGAGATACTTACAATTTTTTTATCTTGTAGATATCTCTCATATACTTGTGATCGAGAAATTACAACTAAATGAAAAAACTGATAGAGGAAAAGAATTCCAAACAGTGATAATGGGAAGACACGAAAGGAATAAAATAAAAAATTTTTACCTCAGGGAAATCCAGGAAAATATATATGACTTTGAGTCTCAGCCAAGAGATGAGGCAAGAAATTACAAAGTAAAGCCTATAACACATGACAAAAATCTCACTGCTGAGAGAGAGGAACGTGGTAGAAGTATTGCAGGAATCAAGCCTATTGCAAACAGGCTTGCATTAAGCTTTTGGGATGACCTGCATGTTTACAAAAGTGAAGAGAAGATTGATGAATTTAATCAAGCTGACAAGAGTATCAATATTAGTGCTTCATTTTCACTACTTCAAGGAATTTCTCTCCTCGTCCAAACCAACATTTCTAATTCATATGGGAATGATTTTATGCCTCCTTCAGTACTAACACAAGACCAGAGCACACACGTGGAATGCCCTTACAAGTGTAATCAGAGTGGCGAAACCTTTCATCAGGGCTTGAACCTTACCCAACATCAGTTTATCCACACAGAAGAGAACATGTTTAATTGTGATGTGTGTCGCAAAGTCTTTAGTCGACATTCAGACCTTGCTATTCATCAAACAATTCATACTGCAGAGAAATCTTACAAGTACAAGTGTGGCAAAACCCTTTACCACGGCTTGCACCTCACTGGGCATAAGATAATCCATACAAAAGAGAACTTATATAAATGTGATATATGTGAAAAAGTGTTTACTCAAAGTTCATACCTTACAGTTCATCAGAGAATCCATACTGGAGAGAAACCTTACAAATGTAATGAATGTGGCAAGGTGTTTAGTCAAAATTCATACCTTGCAAAACATCGGAGAATTCATACTGGAGAGAAACCTTACAAATGTAATGAGTGTGGCAAGGTCTTTCATCACAAGGCCAACCTTGCAAGTCATCAGAGGCTTCATACTGGAGAGAAACCTTACAAGTGTAATGAATGTGGCAGAGCTTTTAGTCAGAAAGGAAACCTTTCAAGTCATCAGAGAATTCATACTGGAGAGAAACCTTACCAATGTAACGAGTGTGGTAAGATGTTCAGTAGTAGATCAACCCTCGTCAGTCATCAAGTCATTCATACTGGAGAGAAACATTACAAATGTAATGAGTGCAGCAAAACCTTTTATTTTGGCTCACACCTCAAACAACATAAAATTATCCATTCAGGAGATAAACCATATAAATGTGATATCTGTGGAAAAGTGTTTGGTCAAAATTCATACCTTGCAGTTCATCGGAGAATTCATACTGGGGAAAAACCTTACAAGTGTAAAGACTGTGGCAAAATCTTTAATCACAGCTCGAACTTCAAGAGACATCAGATAATCCATACAGGACAGAAATTATGTAAATGTGATATATGTGGCAGAGTCTTCAGTTTTAATTCATATCTTGCAAGGCACCGAAGGACTCATACTGGAGAGAAACCTTACAAATGTAACGAGTGTGGCAAGGTCTTCAATCGGAATTCAAGTCTTGCAATTCATCAGAGAATTCATACTGGAGTTAAACCTTACAAATGTAATGAGTGTGGCAGCTGCTTTAGTCGAAAGGCGTACCTGGCAAAGCATCAGAGTGTTCATACAAAAGGGAAACCTTTCAAAAACAAAGACTGTTGAAAACCTTTTATTAGATCTCAACTATCACTCCACACCAGGTAATAAATACAATGGGGAAATCATTTAACGTGATGTATGTGGGACTGTCTTCATTCATTCAAAATTGACACTGTATATTCTTGGGAAATTCATAGTGGATTGAAATTTGCACATGTCATGAGAGTGGCAAAGCCTTGCCATTACATAAACTTTACTAGGCTGAAACTCTAGAAATATGTTGACTGTCTCAAAGTCTCCAGTCCACAAAGTCTCCAACCTTAACATGAACTGAAGTTTCATGTTGGATAGAAACCTGACAAATATTATGATGAGTTTCAGAAATCCATCAGTGTACTTTGAAACCTACCTTTCCATCAGGTAATCCACATTGATGATGAACATTAAGGATGTGTTTTTCTGATGTTGCCATCTTAGAATTCATTGAAAATATCATCTTGGAGAGAGAAATCACATAAGTATGTTTAGTTGACCAGCCCTTAGACAAGGAATTCATTCACCAAAGATTTCTTTTTGGAGATTATTACCTCACAAATGCCAGGAATGGGCAAAACCTTTACTTGGGGCTCACATTCTACCCATCATCAAATAATCTATGCTGGATAGAACATTACAGATGTAATGAATGGGGCAAAGTTCCAAGTTAGTGCTCATTCATGACTTAATATTAGAACATTTATCCTAGAGAGAAACCACACAAATATAATGTGTGTGGCAAGAATTTTATCCAAAGATAAGATGAGGGAGATACTGGAGTCCCTTAAATGCAACAAATGTGGCAAAATCTTTACCTTGAGTTCAAGTATGAGGCAACAATGGCGAGTCCATTGGAGAGAAACCCTACAGACATATGAGCAGAAGCTTTATCCTAACTGCACAATTCACCAGACTTCTCATATATGTCTTTTGAGAGAAACCACACAAACTAATATGTGTGCTAAGGCTTTTACCTGAAGATGAAACCTCTGAAACATAGAGGATTTAGTTTGGAAAGCAACGTTTCACATGTAATAAATGTTGTAAAAAGTTTTTGTCAAGTAGCTCCACTTTTGATGTAACGATAGAATTCATACAGGTTAGAAACTATAGCAATTTACTGAATGTGGAAAGAATTTTATGAAATGATGCATCCTGAGGTTTCATCACAAAGCTCATGCTACTGGGGATAATCCTTACAAATGTAATGAATTTGGGGTGAATTTTTCACACAATTCTTAAATTACTCTACATATCAGAGAATCCATAATAGGAATAAGTTAAGGCTTTAGTTTTCCCAAGAGTAATATGAGATTGTTATGTACTTCAGAGTCATTAGACGTCACAAAATGTTAAAACTTAGGAAATGACGTGTATATCACATACAGAAGAATATATGTGTAAATGGCCAAGACTCTAACTGTGTAAATGTTCTATTGAGCTTTCTTGAAGACCACATTACTATTTATGTCTTTCAACCTTAATTTTGAAGTCTGTTGATCTTACACCTTCATTATAGGCCTTTGATGATGGTCTCTGGGAAGGAGTCGGTAAGGTGAAGGAGGTGGCTTCATTAGGTGTGGTTCATTCACATCCGTATTCCCTGGAAAAACAAGGACCCTGAATTACCAAATTCAGTAGTGTGTCGGTTAGCATCAGGAAGGGGCTCCAGAGAATAGTATAAAATTGCTGTTGCTCATCGTGCTTGTTAGGTTCATGGTCCATGGATTGATCACAGTGGACAGAACCCTTTACTAGGTGACTGTGAGCAAAGCAGTAAGGACATTAAGGGGCTTGACTATTCATGAGAGGAGAGGGACAGGTTACTAGGGATAGATTATGTGGTAGGAACAGTGCCCAGAACAAGTTGGTTGTTTTATCCATTGCAAGGGAATAAGTGTTATTTGCATCTATTGTGTTTTGGCCACACCATATGGCATTCATGATCTCAGTTCCCTGGCCAAGAATCAAGCCAGTGCCGCCTAGAGTGGGCACACAGAATCTTAGCTACTGGACTGGCAAAGAAGTCCCTGCATCTGTGTTTAATAAGACATTCTTAGGACTCGAAGGGAGAGCAGTTTATCTGAGAGGAAAAATTTAATTACTGGGTGAAGCTTACAGTTTGAACTTCTAGTTTGTCTCAAAGGAAGGCACCCTCAGGCTTTAAAGAAAAAAGTTTGTCCAGATAGGCTGAAAAAGAAGAGGTTTTTCCTGAGCATTAAAATGTTTCATTATTCAAATAGCAAAAAAAAAGGAGCTGGGAATTCCTTGATGGTTCAGTTGTTAGGACTTAGTACTTTCACTGCCAAGATCACAGGTTCAGTCCGTGGTCAGGAATCTAAGATCCCGTAATCCCAGAAAAAGATTTTTAATGGAGTCAGACTTCATAAAACACTGAGGCAGAGCCCTCTTGCCTACCAACTTATATCCCTCACAGGTGTCCTATATTAATAAGTCTACTTCTTGCCCGTCACTTTGCTTCTTGCTGAATTCCTTCTGTGCTGAGACACAAAGAACCTGAGCCTCAGTAAGTCCGGGCTCCAGACACTGAAACCCCCACCAGGTGGGAGACACTAAGCCTGCTGCCCAACAGCATCTAGAACCAGGAGCAGTTGGAGCCAGAAGGTTTCTAATGCTCACTGCCACTTACCTCACCACCAGCCAATCAAAGAAGAGTTCATGAGCTGACCACACCCACTTTGAGCCATTACTGTAAAACTCCCTACCCCCTCCTGTTTGAGACACACAGTTTTGAAGGCATTAGCCCACTGTGGCCCCTCTGCTTGGCAAAGCAATAAAGCTGTTTCTTTCTACTTCATTCAAAAAGATGGGGGGGGGGGGTTTGCGGAGACAAACAACTGAATGCTTATTTCTCAAATTCCTGGCTTTCTGACTTGGAAAAGCACATTTATGTTCATGCTAATAATTTATTAACATTTCTTTTCCACAGCACACACATATTCTGTTGTTTAATATGATTCTTGAAGATGCTTGTAAAACTAATCTGTTGGAGATATTTTTACCCTAGTTTAGTAAAATCTTTGGAAATGTTTATTAGATAATATAATGAAATAGTTTACTCCAGCAATTTTCCAAGTGTTTTTAAAATTTCAGTTTCAAATTAGGCTAATATGCAATGTGTTACATTGTTTACTTTTCTAGTGAAATAAAAAGTGTTTTAAGTTTTCCTTAGCAATATTTTTTCTGCCATGTGTGTTTGTCCTGTTTTATCACAAGGGATTACTGGGTTGTTTTGGGACTCCTGTGATGTGATAATGCCTGTAAGGCCATGACAGACACAAAGTAGATGCAGTATAAACATGAAGAAAAACAGTTACTTTGGGGCTATAGTTCAGTGAAAGAACTGGCATGCCAAAAGGGTGACATGACATCTTTTTGTGGGACACCCGGTATCCTCCACATAGAATTTGTTTGTAACCAAGAATAATGTATTTGATAAGTGATCTTGATTTTGATTTGTATTTTTAGTTGAGCTTCATTGCTTGCAGGATCTTAGTTCCCCAAGGAGAGATTGAACCTGGGCCCTGCCAATAAAAGAGATGAGTCATAACCACTGGACCACCAGGGAATTACCTGATTTATATTACCTTTGATAATTCTTTGATTCATTTCTATTACTAATATTTTATGATGAATTTTTTAATCTTCCCACGGATTGATCATTTTACTTTTTTCTACTTTTCTAGTTTTGTTTCCCACTAATTCTGGCCTTATAAATCGAGTTGACAAGTGCTTTCTCCTTTTCTTAAAAATAAATAATAGAGTTACTGGTAATTCTTTTTTAAAAATTTGATAAAATTGTCAAATGCCATTCTTGCAACTTTTTTAAAATTTTTATAATTTTTTTTTCTTGCAACTTTTTAAAATTACCTTTTGTAACGGAAAGCCCCTGAGACTGCGAGGGAAAGTGAAGTGGAGACATTTATTACTCAGATTCTGGTGGAGATTCATGGTATAGCTGAAGGGAACATGTAAGAAGTCCTGCAGGGTCTTGGCAGAGCATGGAACACATACCTTTATTAGGATCCATAGATGGGTTGTTTGAATTGGAGTGATCAATTCAAACTCAAAAGAGTAGGAATTGCTAAGCTTCAGAGGAGGGGAGTCATATCTAAAAAACAAAAAGGGGAAGGCAGATGGTGATGGGGAGTCATATCCTGTGTCTGCTGTTACTTAGGATGTACTGTCAAGGGAAAGGGCAATGTCAGTTCAAGACCCCTGCAGGGCACTTGTGGTTAGTCACTCAGTCAGTCTGACTGTGACCCCAGGGACTGTAGCCCGCCAGGCTCCTCTGTCCATGGGGATTCTTCAGGCGAGAATACTGGAGTGGGTTGCCATGCCCTTTTTCAGGGAATCATCCCAATCCAGGAATTGAACCCAGGTCTCCTGCATTGCAAGTGGATTCTTTACTGTCTGGGCCACCAGGGAAGCTGGCAGAACAGTAGTCTACACCAAATACACCAGCACTCATATGATGGAGGTGTTTAAGCTTTCACAATCACTGTCTCTGCTTTTAGGTTTCTTAGACGGTGGACAGTTTGAAGTTACAAATTTATATGGTAATTCAAAGCAATTACCCAAATATCTTTCACATAGGTGATTTGTTGTAGGTTATGATTTTCGTGGAATTGGTTCATCTTAAATCATGTAAACTTTTTGTAAGAGTTCCTTTCTATCCTTTTTATGTCTGCGTGTTCTGTAGTAATATCCCCTATTTTATCTAATATCAGTAATTTTATTTAGTGTAAACAAAGGAGGAGCCTTGGGAGCAAACCTATTGCCAGTAGGTTTTATTGAAGCCATTTTCAACTTGTTAGGGAGATACATGTTAGCTTCCCACCTAAGTAATCCACACAGCGGTAAGCTCTTACTACAACAGGTTCAAGACAGTAAGTTAACAGAGCACGCTGAGGATATGAGGAGTAATCATCGCTCCACCGCCCCTTTGCTGGCTGCATAGAACTACCGCCATTTTCGCCACGCCCCTCGCCGGTAGTGCACTGCCAAGGTCCCGCCTCCGGAAGCCTGGCTTCTAAATTCGCGCTTGCGCAGTTTCTTACGGAAACGGAAGTGCGGAGCCCAGAGAGAATGTCGGACCGTGCAGGGTAGGCATTTCCTTTCTTTGTGGATTTGCGCGGCGCGGCCCCCCGACTTTAGTCAAACCTCAGTGTCTTCGGAGTGACTAGGGATCTGAAATTTCAGCACCCGGCCCTCCGCCTCAAGTAAAACGAGTAGTCCCCTTATTGGTCGGGTATTTTGGGTTTAAATTCGTTTCGAGGTTTGTCCCTAACCTTGCCTTTCTGCCTTCTGTGCGCGTAAATGCCTCCCTTCGCTACATTATCCCGGTTAAAACTCTTTACTACCTCAACCCTCATATAAAGTCCTCTTTTGCGAGGTCCTTTTACGTCCCTCACCTCCTAGCTTAGCCCTCTCGCCCCTGGACGGCAGCGCTTCCCACCCAACCCGGGTAGAGGCCAGCTCCTCAACCTCAACCTGGACTTGTTGAAACCGTTTGTGTCTTTTCCCGCGAAGGGGTGCTGAAGAGCTCCGTGCCAGAGTCCTTTATATCTCATCTTTTTCGACAGGCAAAGTGGTAGATAAGTGAAACTAGAATAGGACCCCTTGTGAGGCTAACCAGTGGGCGGGCGAGAGGGTGCCATGGCCGGAGGACTTACTGGGCTACAGTTTGAAAAGGGAAAAGTGGGGAGAAGAAGACCTTTCTTGTCTTTCTTCAGCAGACCTTTTTGCTTCCGTCTTCAGCCCCTCCTCCAGGTTAGGCAGTGGAGTTTTCTTGTTCCTGCAAGATCAAGTTAGATCCACAAATTACTGCTTTTTATGTGTGCAAAGAGAGTGTCCTAACGTAATGAACTCACTGGGCACAATGTGGGTTTCATGCCACCATTGTTTTATTATTTTGTGGCTCATCATATGCTCTGTTGTGTGGGTTTATTGCTATGTAACCCTGCTAGGTTTTGTGGTTAAGCAAATCTGATATCTTATGTAATCATTGACTTACAGGCATCTCCTTTATTTTTCTACTGACAATGCCCTTAGTAGGATAAACGTTTTCTTTTCTAAGTTATTTATTTGGCTGTGCTGGGTCTTATTTGTGGCATGTGTTATCTAGCTCCCTGACCAAGAATCAAATCCAGGTCCCCTACATTGGGAGTGCAGAGTGCTAGTCACTGGACCACCAGGGAAGTTCCAGGATTAACCTGCTTTATCCCTTTACTCTGTCTCTATCTCTGGCCTTCTAGAGACTCCACCCCTCTCCTGAGCCCCACTGTCCTCCCTTCTCAGGCTGGTCCGCCAGCCACTCAGGCCTCCCCTTCACTGGGAGACTTTCCCCACCCAGGCAGAGGTGACCTGGGGCAGCCATGTGACACATAGTGTTCTTCTATGTGTCACAGATTCCACCCGATGGACAGCCTTTTCCTGTAGGCAGGCATCCTATTCAGTTGCCATCCCTGTAAATATGTAGGGGACCAGGAAAAGCAGAGAAATGAGCAACTGAGGGAACTAGAAAAACTGGGAACAAGAAAAGAATGAGGAAGAATAGCTAGGAATAGAAAGGGTGGCTGAGGGACTTGTTAAAAGAGTAAAATGAAAGCGGTTAAGCACTGAAAATACCAGGTGAATAAAATAAGTAAAATTTTAAAAAGATGGTTCTCCACTGATAGGATCTGTCAACTTAAAAAAAAGGCACAATGTGAGGTTTGCAAGTAAACTTTTATTTGGGGCAAAATGAGGACTGCAGCTCCAGAGACAGCACTTCACATAGCTCTGAGAAGCTGCTACAAAGAAGCAGGGGGAAAGGTCAGTATATATGTGATTTTGGTGAAGGGGGAATACATGTAATCAAGCACATATTTTTTCCAGAAGATTTCTATTTTTGTGAAGCTTTGCTAATCACGAGGAACAGTCATCACCATGAAGGATTTTAGTGCTTTTCTAGATATGGGGAGATATAAGAATTGGGCTCATAAAATTGGCTCCTAAAAATATCTATCTGAAGACCTGGGCTTCCAGTTTTTCCTGAGCACAGAGTGCCTCATTTCTGTTCTCCACCCTAAAGTCCTTTCAGAGGGTATTGAAGATCAACACCTGCAAAAGCACATGATTTAATCCTTGTAGAAGTAGATATGTAGATTGTTGTTCTTCAGTCCTGAAGTCGTGTCTGACTCTTTTTGAGTCCATGGACTGCAACACATCAGGCTCCTTGTTGTCTACCATCTTGCCAAACTCATGTCCATGGAGTCAGTGATGCTAACTTTCTCAACCTCTGCCACTTCCTTATCCTCTTGCCTTCAATCTTCCCCATTATCACAGTCTTTTTCCAGTGAGTTGGCTTTTGCATTAGCTGGCCAAAGTACTGGAGCTCCAGTATCAGTCCTACCAATGAATATTCACGGTTGATTTCCCTTTGGATTGATTGGTTTGATCTCCTTGCAATCCAGGGGACTCTCAAGAGTCTTCTCCAACATCACAGTTCAAAAGCATCAATTCTTTGGCCCTCAGCCTTCATTATGATCCAGCTCACACTTCTGTACATGACTGCTGGCATGTAGGTAGATGGCAAGTGCCAGTTTGTAGCTGACAGTAACATAGAGAGGCCTTGGATCAGCGGTGGGGCAGGAGCACCAAAGGAGAGGCACTTCACACAGCGTGGGGTGAGAGGATGAAAGAGCTGGACACTGGGCTGCAGAGCAGCATGGCGCTGGGAGAGAAGGAGGATCAAGTGTGACCACAGAGGAAGTGAGAGCAGGAAGGATGCATCACCACCGGGGGTGTCAGAGACCGGGGAGAAGGGGAGTGGAAGAGGGAGAGAAGTGGTGTAACTGGAGGGCAGAGAGGGAGCAGGGAGGGGCAAGAAAGAGGCAGAAACGCAGATGGAGGACCGTCAGAAAGGGTGCAGAGACCACGCATCTCGAGGGGAACGGTTTACAGAGTGGGCAGGACAGGTGTGAGGGGGTAAACAGGAACAGCAGGAGAGCAGAGGGGAAGAAAAGAGACAGATAAACTGACTAAAATGGAAACACCTAGTAGAGCAGGTGGGTAGTGGGAACTGGATGCAGATGGATGGTGAGTTGTTTGGTTGTGGATAAGTTGTGATATATGATTTCTTTAAGAATGTAAAAAATGTTTCTAATTGTACAGATGAGGATGAGAATAGCAGAACTTGTGTCTTGTGCATTCTGCAATTCTTTGTATCAGAGGATAACTTCCATTTGCAAATGCTGTTTCTCCAGGGGATGATTTGATTCACTCAGTTGTGAGTCATCCCCTTCCCTTTTCCTGATGTGGGACAGAGGAGCAGGGAGAGGATAAAGGGGGCGAGAAGTGATTGAATCTGTCACTGCATGGTGTCTTAAAAGGAACATTGAGAGTTTTTTTTTGTGATGGGCTTTGCTTTTTTATATCTTTACATATTTGTTTTGTAGCATGGAAAAATGGTTCGTTCAGTTTCTACTTCCCTAGAAGAGGGACATTAACTTCTGTAACAAGCTTTGGTGGTCTTATATAATCAAGTAATTCTTTTCTAAATGTTAATATACTGTGAAATTTGTAAAATGTTGACCCACAATTATTAGGTGATAAAAATTCACAAACTGTTTCTTTTTAAAATGTGTTTCAGATATCTTGGAGGCTTGCCTGCTTTCTCCTCTTTCTCTTTTGTATTGGAAAAGCTCTTTGGTATGTAATAAATAATTTTAGACAGTTTTGCTGGGTATTTGGTCAAGTTATCAGTAGTCTTTTATATTAACAGACAAATCCTAGTTTTACCAGTTAGTCTAATATTTTGTTTTCTCCCTTTTTGTGTGTCCAGCTAAGAGGAAGAGGAGGAAATAAAAGGAAGAGAAGTCAGAAATGGCTCTTTCTCAGGTAAAGTCATATTCTTAGTTGTTTTTCAGTCTGTCCTTCTTGAAATGACCTTCTTTGGACATGCTAATCTTTGAAGAATCTGAAGTATCCTGCCTGATAACCTGTATATTCATCTTCTTTTTCAAGTTTTT
This sequence comes from Oreotragus oreotragus, assembly GCA_006410675.1. Lineage (NCBI taxonomy): Eukaryota > Metazoa > Chordata > Mammalia > Artiodactyla > Bovidae > Oreotragus > Oreotragus oreotragus. The sequence goes on from SJYX01022912.1 coordinate 259,069, forward strand.
TGGCTGTTTGCTGGCTCTTGAGATTCTCTATGAATTTACGAATGATTGTTTTTCTATAGGTGCAAAAATTGCCTTTGAAATTTTGATAGGGATTCTTTGTGTCTGTAGACCACACCCCCTGCAGGGAAAGCGTGGAGTCCTAACCACTGGACCCTAATTTGGGAAGTTTTAATTTTGCAATGAAATTTTATTGACTTGATTTTTATAGTTTGCTACTTTTAAGCAAAGGAAGTGTTAACCTGTTTTTAGTCAGTTTGACTGGCCTCTTAAAAATTTGGGGGGCATGTTAGGTCTTCTGCTGGGTTGCAAGTGAAGGAATTTCTTTCTTTTTTTTTTTTCTGTTCTTTAAATTTTATTTTTAATTGGAGGATAGTTGCTTTACAATGTTGTGTTGGTTTCTGCCATACAACAACTTGAATCAGCCATGGATATACATATATCCACTACTTCTTGAGCTTCCCTTCCACCCAAATTTGGTCATTTTAAAAACATAAAGTTCCCACTGCATGATTACAGGGTGTGTTTCTTTCATATATGTCTCCAGGGACTTCTTAAAAACTCTTCAGTTTAGAGGTCTTGGACCTAGTTGGCTGATATTTTCCCTAAGGATTCTATCGGATTGTTCTCTGATTTTCTGTTGACGTTGTTCATTGTGTATTAAAGTGCAACTGATTTTTGGTGTGCAGATATTTTATGCTGCAACTCTTCCAAGGTTTTTCTAAATTTTTGTTTATTTATTTATTTTTGGCTGTGTTAGTTCTTTGTTGCTGCGAGTGGGCTTTGTCTAGTTGTGACAGTTGGAGGCTACTTGCTAGTTGTACATGCGCTTTTCATTACAGTTGCTTCTCTTGTTGCAGAGCACAGGCTCTAGGTGGGCAGGTTTCACTAGTTAGTTGCCCCGCTGCATATGGGATCTTGCTGGACCAGGGACTAGCAGGCAGATTCTTTACCACTGGACCACTGGGAAAGTCCTTAATGTTTTTAGAGTAGTTAGTTCTTACAGTCTCTTTTGGGTTCTATATATAAAATCCTGTCACCTACAAAATAAAAGGTAATTTTGGTTTCTTTTCAGTTTAGATAACTCGGATTTTTTTTTTTTCTCCTTTTCCAATTGCTCTGGCTAGATTGTTCAGTAGTTTCTTGAAGAGTAATGCAGAGTGTGCATCTTTCTCTTTTGTGGTTGTAAGGATTTAGTAGTGTGGACTTCCCTACTACTGCATCTTTGACTACCTGTTAATAAATTTGATATGCTGTGTTTTTATTTTCATTCACATACGTTACAATTTTCCCTGTGATTTCTTCTTTGACTCGTTCCTTCTTAAACAATAAACTGCTTACTTTCCACTTTTGGAAGCTTTTCCTGTTTTCCTTCTGCTGTTTATTTCTAGTATCATTTTACTGTGGTTAAAGGAGATACTCTTCTTTTTTTTAAAGAAGATACTTTTTATGTTCTCAGCCTTCATATATTGAGCTTTGTTTTACGGTCTAGCACGTGGTCTGTGAAATGGAGGTTTCAAGACATATGCTGGAGAAGGGTGTAATTTTTGCTGTTGTTGAGTGGAATGTTCTGTACATGTTTGTTGCTGCTGCTGCTAAGTCGCTTCAGTCATGTCTGACTCTGTGCGACCCCATAGACGGCAGCCCACCCAGCTCCTCTGTCCATGGTATTTGCCAGGCAAGAGTACTGGAGTGGGTTGCCATTGCCTTCTCCGACATGTTTGTTAGATACAGTAATTCTACAATGTTGTACAAGTGCTCAGTTTCCTTGTTGATCTTTTGGTTTCCATGGGCTGGTAAAACTGAGGTAGTGAAGTCTGATACTAATGGTGTGCTATTATCTATTTCCATTTTTACTTCTGTTAGGATCTTCATTTTCAGGGGAACTCTGATGTTAGATATATACATATTTATAATTGTTACATGTTCTTGGTAAATTTACCTTTTCCCGTTTCATAATATATTTTGTGTCTTTTGTTAGGTTTTTCCTTAGATTGTTTTGTCTTTTGTCTGATATTGTGCAGCAACCCCTGCTCTCTTAAGAACCGAATATCTTTTTCCATCCTTTCACTTTTCACCTTAGACTTGTGAACGTTCACAGTTCCAGCTCTGACATGCTCTCTGTGTGTCTTGCTCCCACCCTGTTTTCCTCCTGTTACTTTCTCCAGTGGTCCCTGCTTGGGCAGCCTGTACCACGGTGAAAGGCAGGCAGGACCTCTGGCCAGCCCCCTTCACTCCAGTGTCACTTCAGCGAGAATTCATCAAGTATTTCCTTCTGATCATGATGTTTGGTGACATATTCTTGGTTGATAACAGTATATTTTTTTCCATGTTGTTTTTGTTTTCTTTTTGTCATGATTTTAAATTGTCCAACAAGTTTTTTATTTTACTATGGTGCTAATTTTTTTATTAATCTACAAATAATGTGTAATAATAATAACTTTTCCAAATTTGAATAAAAGTTAATTACTGCCAAAAACAAACTCATTGGCCTTTATTAATGTCTTTTGGTTAAGATGACTGTGGGATAACATGCCCACAGCCATGGGCTTCACAAAGATCACCCCAGACACAGGCTGGAGCAGGGTAGTGACCAGCGCCCCCATTTCCAAGCATGGAACCTGTAGTGGCAGCAGATTGGCCCTAGGTCCACCAGCGGCAGCAGAAAAGCCTGGGTATGGTCGACTCGCATGCAGCTGATCAGCTCTACTGGCAGACAGTGGAGGGCAGCAGATCGTCTCTATAGTGGACAGTGACTCCGAGTCTGGGATGGACCTCAGGGAGGCCAGCCACTCCTGGTCAGTGGATGGCTCCGGGGTAGCCAATGGCAGCAGTGAGGCCAGGGTTCCCTGCACTTCTAGGCATCATCCAATGTCAGCTCCAGCCCTTCCTAGACCCCCTTCCCAGCCACTCCAGCAGGGCCTTTGCCTCAAGCCCTGGTCGCACGTTGAGAGACTCCACAGCCAATGAATGTTTAAATGCTCAAGGGGGACCAGCATTGGGACTGCCAGGGTACCAGGTATGTCATCCAGCTACACTGAGCGGCTGAAGGGCTTGTCCCTGCTAGTTAGAGCCTGACAAATCATCCACTGGAGAAAGGAACAGCAAAACACTTCAGTATTCTTGCCTTGAGAACTTCATGAACAGTATGAAAAGGCAATAAGATATGACACTGAAAGATGAATCTTTCAGGTTGGTAGGTGCCCATATTCTACTGGGATAAAGTAGAGAAATAGCAAAAGAAAGAAGAGGCTGAGCTGAAGCTGAAACAATGCCCAGTTGTGGTTCTATCTGGTGATAAAAGTAAAGTCCAATGCTGTGAAGAACAATATTGCATAGGAACCTGAAATACTAGGTCCAGTGAATCAGGATAAATTGGAAGTGGTCAAACAGGAGATGGGAAGAGTGAACACTGACATTCTAGGAATCAGTGAACTGAAATGGACTGGATGCGTGAATTTCAGATGACCATTATATCTACTATTGTGGGTAAGAATCCCTTAGAAGAAATGGAGTAACCCTCATAGTCAACAATAGCCCTGAAATGCAGCACTTGGTTGCAATCTCAAAAATAACAGAATGATATCGGTTTGTTTCCAAGGCAGACCATTCTACATCACAGTAATCGAAGTCTATGCCCCAACCTCTAATGCTAGAGAAGCTGAAGTCGAATTGTTCAGTGAAGATCTACAGGATATTCTAGAACTAATGCCAAAAAAAGATGTCCTTTTCATCTTAGGGGACTGGGATGCAAAAGTAGGCAGTCAAGAGATACCTGGATTATTAGGCAAGTTTGGCCTTTAAGAACAAAATGAAGCAGGGTAAACGCTAACAGAGTTTTGCCAAGAGAACACAATGGTCATAGCAAACACCCTCTTCCAACAACACAAGAGACGATTCTACACATGAACATAACCAGATGGCCAATACTGAAATCAGATTGATTATATTCTTTGGAGCCAAAGATGGAGAAGCTCTATACAGTCAGCAGTAAAAAGACCTGAAGCTGACTGTGGCTCAGATCATGAGCTCCTTATTGCAAAATTCAGACTTAAATTGAAGAAAGTAGGGAAAACCTGTAGGCCATTCAAGTATGACCTAAGTCAAATCCCATATGATTATACAGTGGAGGTGATGAATAGATTCAAGTGATTAGATTTGGTAGACAGATTGCCTGAAGAACTGTGGGTGGAGGTACATAATATTGTATAGGAGGTGATGACCAAAACTGTCCCTAAGAAAAAGAAATGCAAGAAGGCAAAATGGTTGCCTGAGGAGGCCTTAACAAAGAGCTGAGAAAAGAAGAGAAGTGAGAAAGGGAAAGATATACTCACTTGAATGCAGAGTTCCAGAGAATAGCAAGGAGAATAAAGAAACCCTTCTTCAGTGACAAATGCAAAGAAATAAAGGAAAACAACAGAATGGAAAGACTAGTGATCTTTCTAAGAAAATTGGAGTTACCAAGGGAACATTTCATATAAGCTGGATTGAGACAAGGCAGTGGACCCAGAGATCAAATTGCCAACATACGCTGGGTCATAGAAAAAGCATGGAAATTCCAAGAAAAAAATCTACTTCTGCTTCATTGACTATACTAAAGCCTTTGTGTGGATCACAACAAACTGGAATATTCCTAAAGAGATAGGAGTACCAGACCACCTTACCTGCCTCCTGAGAAACCTGTCTATCTGCAGGACAAGAAGGAGCACTTAGAATGAGACATGGAACAATGGACTGGTTCAAATTGGGAAAGGAGTATGTCAAGACTGTATATTGTCACCCTGCTTATTTAACTTATATGCAGTGTACATCATGAGAAATGCCAGGCTAGATGAATCACAAACTGGAATAAAGATTGCCAGGAGAAATATCAACAACTTGAGATATGCAGATGGTACCACTTTAACGGCAGAAAGTGAAGAGGAACCGAAGAGCCTCTGGTTGAAGGTGAAAGTGAAGAGTGAAAAAGCTGGCTTAAAAGCCAACATTCAAAAATAAAAATCATGGTATCCGATCCTATCCCTTCATGACAAATAGATGGGGGAAATGTCAGATTTCATTTTCTTGGGCTCCAAAATCACTGCAGACAGTGACTGTGGCCACAAAATTAAAAGATGCTTGCTCCTTGGAAGAGAATAGCTATGTCAAACCTAGACAGTGTTTTAAAAATCAGACAACACTTTGCTAGCAAAGGTCCATACAGTCAAATTTATGTTTTTTCTAGTAGTCAGTATGGATGTGAGAGTTGGACCATGAAGAAGGCTGAGCATCCGAAAAATTGATGCTTTTGAACTGTGGTGCTGGGGAAGACTCTAGAGAGTCCCTTGGACAGCAAGGCAGTCAAACCAGTCAATCCTAAAGGAAATCAACCCTGTATATTCATTGGAAGGATTGATGCTGAAGCTGAAACTCCAATACTTTGGCCACCTGAATCAAATGGAAAAGACTCATGGAAAAGACCCTGAGCTGGGAGAAACTGAGGGCAGGAGGAGAAAGGGGGACAGAGGATGAGATGGTTGGTGGCACCATTGACTCCATGGACATGAGTGAGCAAACTCAGGGTGATTGTGATGGACAGAGAAGCCTGGAGTGCTGCAGTTCATATGGTTACAAAGAGTGGGAGAGGACTCAGCGACTGAAAGACAGCAACAGTACCTTCCTGTGTAAGTTTAAATGGACAAAATTATATTTTTAATACAGTTATTTTGTTGACGTTGGAGTTAAAATACTCTACTTTTAAAAATATCTGCACTGTTTTTCAGTAGCGTATTATAAAATCATGTTGACAAATGCAGTTCAGTACAGTTGATCTTTCAGTCATTTTCATTGTCTGGAAGATCCACATGAATAAAAGTGATGAGGAAAACATCTGAAAAATCTGTCTAGAATATATTCCTCTCATTTTTATTAATTTAGTGTTGAATGTGTATACATACATTCAGTTCAGTCGCTCAGTCTCTCAGACTCTTTGTGGCCCCAAGGACTACAGCACGCCAGGCCTCCCTGACCATCATCAACTCCCCGAGCTTGCGCACACTCAAGTCCATTGAGTCGGTGATGCCATCCAACCATCTCCTCTGTCATACCCTTCTGCCTTCACTCTTTCCCAGCATCAGAGTCTTTTCCAGTGAGTCAGTTCTTTGCATATGGTGGCCAAAGTATTGGAGCTTCAGCATCAGTTCTTCCAATGAATATTCAGCGCTGATTTCTTTTAGGATTGACTGGTTGGATCTCCTTGCAGTCTGGGGGACTCTCAAGAGTCTTCTCCAACACCACAGTTCAAAAGCATCAATTACGTGGTGCTCAGCTTTCTTTATAGTCCAAGTCTCACATCCATACATGACTACTGGAAAAACCATAGCTTTGACTAGACAGACTTTTGTTGGCAAAGTAATGTCTCTGCTTTTTAATATGCTCTCTAGGGTTGTCATAGCTTTCCTTCCAAGGAGCAAGCATTTTTTAATTTCATGGCTGCAGTCACCATCTGCAGTGATTTTGAAGCACAAGAAAATAAAGTCTCTCACTGTTTCCATTGTTTCCCTATCTATTTGCTATGAGGTAATGGGTCTGGATACCGTGATCCTAGCTTTTTGAATGTTGAGTTTTAAGCATTTTAAGTACATGCATTTTAGTATATGCATTCATGGATATGCAGTTCCATGCTTTATGTAAAAGTCATGACTTTAAAACTGTATTTTTTTGTTATAGCAATTATATTTCTAACATATTCTCTGGCTTCCAACTTTTTCTACACTATCATATTAATGGTTTAAGTAATAATAATTACTAACATTTCTTGTGCATGTGTATGCACACACATGTATAAAGACCTTTTAGGCCAATCTATGTTGTGCACCTTGAACTTCTTTCATGTTTTCTCCATGAAACATTCTGGCAATATACTTTTAATGTTCTCTGGGTTACTTAACTCTTTCATTTTAAACTTCAGTTCTAAAGTCCAGCCTTAGGAGTTCAGTTGTTTACTCTGTGATTCCTTAACTTCTAGACCTGATTGGAGTTTCTCCTTGTGTCTTTGACACAGGTCTCATCTGCAAGATCAGAATAGGTCTTTCTCTAATGAGCTGTGATGCTGACAACAACTTAATACATGTAAAACATTTAGAGTAATGTATTTCAGACAGGATGTTCAAATGGTGTTCATCTTTGCTGCTCCTGTCATCATCGTGATTAAAAATTTTGAGTTTTCCTTAAACACACTATAGACTTTGTCATCACTAAGGTCACTCACGCTCCTCCACCTTCAGCCTTGATCATCCTTCAGTGATGGAACATAGTAAGACTTTCATATAGACAGCCCAGCTTTGAATTTTTATGTGTATCTGTTTCATGTGTTTCGTAAGAAAATGAAAAACCTGTATCTATTTGGAGGCTATTGTAATCTTTATGATAAAGCATAAGAAGGTAAATTAGACAGAGGTAGCGTCAATTACCTTTACATCACTCTGTCACAATACCTACTTCAACTTGATCTTTTCACCTCTACTCATTTTATATGCAAGTAAGAACTCTGCTCATGTTCCGCTGGCTAAGTGTTTTTGTTTTAAACTTAAGGCACAATTGACCTTCAAGGATGTGGCCATTGAATTCTCTCCAGAAGAGTGGGAATGTCTGGACCCTGCTCAGAAGACCTTGTACAGGGACGTGATGGTGGAGACCCTCAGGAATATGCTCTCTGTGGGTGAGGATAATTTCCTTCCAAAAGTTGGGAGGGTATTTTTGCATTTACTGCTCTTGGCCTTTTGGAACTCCCTATCTTGCTTAATGGAGCTCAAAGCCATGTTGACTCAGACATGAAAACCTTCATGATGTAGGCTCAGGAGTTTAAACATGCCCTTCCTTCAGATGATCTGGCCACTTCACGTTAGGAGTTTTTCCAGCACTCAGTGTCTAACCCCCATCTGGAAATTTCCAAAATATTTTAATTCTCTGTATTCTACTTCTGTGCTTTTGACTCAGTACTTATTAGAAGAGTGTTGGATGATACCTGCATATTATGTTGTTCCCTGCTGAATCAAAAACATGGCAGGCAAGTTGTTGATTTTGTGAAACATTTTTCCAGAGCCACCTGTAATTCCTCACTCTCATGTGAACACAGAGTTGAGATTCTGGAAAAACCACAGTAGTTGACTTTCTCTCCCTCATGTTTTTCTTTTAAGAAATAATTTATTTTTCATTGTGTCGGATCTTCATTGCTGTGCGGGCTTTTCTCTGGATGCAGCAAATGGGGGCTGCCCTAGTTGTGATGTACAGTCTTCTCTTGTTATGGAGCATGGGCTCTAAACTGTCAGGGCTTCATGGTTTTGGCTCCTGGACTTGAGAGCACAGGCTCCATAGTTGTGGCTCTGGGCCTTATTTTCTCCCTGTCATGTGAGATCTTCTTGGATCAGAGTTTGAATCTGTATCTCCTGCTTTGGCAGGTGGGTTCTTTGCCACTGAGCCACCAGGGAAGCCCCCAGTGACCACCTGCTTTGATCCTCAAGAAATGATTTGAGAATTTTTTCTAGAGATAACATCGTCCAAGTCCACATCCTCATGCAAGGGTATTGAATAAACTGTTGATGCCATATTTTTGATGCCTGGGTGCACCATTCTATGTCCACACTTAAGCTTGAAGCATCTTAATGAGAGAGCTTGAGAATTCCCTCTCGGTCCAGTGGTTAGGTGCAGGTTCCATCCCTGGTCAGCGAACTAAGATCCCACAAACCATGGTGTGGAACCCTCCTCTTCTCCAAACAAGCACTGAGACAGCTTATGAGGTGGAGTGATACCTTCAGTGATGAACCATCATTTGTTTTCGGCACTGCTGCTTTCATTTTGTACATTTGAAGGCAATGGCACCCCACCCCAGTACTCTTGCTTGGAAAATCCAATGGACGGAGTAGCCTGGTGGGCTGCAGTCCATGGGGTCGCTAACAGTCGGACAGACTGAGTGACTTCACTTTCACTTTTCTCTTTCATGCATTGGAGAAGGAAATGGCAACCCACTCCAGTATTCTTGCCTGGAGAATCCCAGGGATGGGGCAGCCTGGTGGGATGCCGTCTATGGGGTCACACAGAGTCGGACACGACTGAAGTGACTTAGCAGCAGCAGCATGCGTAATAAATGGTCTCGATTTTGTTCCTTTAATCATCAGTTCATGTATTTCATGTTACTTACAGTACTTGTTTTCTGTTTTCAGTGTGTGAGTTGGTTGATAGAAGACGAGCCAGCCCCATCCAGGTAGAATTGGTGATTAGTTCTTTTTTAATTTTTATTTATTTTAAAGATTTTTATCTTACTGGTTTATTTTTTGGCCTTACCTTGTGGCATGTGGGATGTTAGTTCCCTGACCAGGGATCAAACCCATGCCCATTACACTGGAAGTGTGGAGTCCTAACCATTGAATCACCAGGAAATTCCAGTGATTAGTTGTTTTTAGAGTTGTTTACATATTCTTGATATTTTATTATGACATAAATCATTTGCAAATATTTCCTGCCATAGCATAGATTATTTTTCACTCTACTAGGTGTGATCTAATGCACAGTAGTTTATAATTTTGAGGTAGTTCATATTTCTGTTTTAGGTTTGTCACTGGTGCTTTTCATATTATGCATAATAAATCATTGGTGACTGCCATGTCATAAAGCTTTTCCTGAATGTTTATTTCTAGCAGTTTTATGCATTTTGGACTTGCTTAGGTCTTTTATTGGTTTTGTGTATTATGTCAGTTAATGGTCCAGCTAAATTGTTGTGTATTTGGAGAACTGTTTTTCTCCATGTTTTCTTTTTTTTAATAGACTGCCCTTCCTCCATTGAGTTGTCTTGACCCCCTTCTAGAACATTTGACCATATATGAGAGATTTTTTTTTAATGTCCCTGTACTATTCCACCAGTTGCTCTATCTTTATCTTTGTGCCACATCGTTTTTATTAATATAGGTTTGGAGTAAGTTTTGAAATAAAAGACCTGCAAGACCTCTGGCTTTGTTCTTTTTAAGCATACTTTGCTCTTCAGCATCTTTTGGGATTCCAAATGAATTTGTAAGATATGTTTATCATTTCTCCAAGAAGTACTATTGATTTTACTAAGCAGTGGGTTGAATCTGTTGATTGCTTGGTTAATACTGACATCTTGACAATATTAACTTCAAATCCTTGAGTTTAGGATGTGTCAATTGTGTCTTTTCTAATGTTTTTTAGCCATGTTTTTAGTTTACAATGTACACATCTTTCTGTCCTTGTATAAGATTTGTCCTTTAGCTTGTTGCCATAGCTTTTTAAATTCCTTGTTTATCAAGTGTTTTATTATGAAAAGCTGTTGACTTGTGTCAAATGCTTTTTACTGCATTAGTTCAGATGATCATTTTATTTTTTGTTTCAGTACATTAATAAACTTTTTTGAACCATTCTCACATTTCAAGAATATATCACCTTATGGTTGCATGTAATCCTTTTAGTGTGGTGTTAATTTTAGCTTACGTTTATTGATGATTTTGCTTCATTATTAGAAATTTTGATCTGTGGTTTTCTTGTGTCTTTGACTGGCATCGGTATTAGAGGAATTCCCGCTTCATAGAGTTTGGAACTTTCCCTTTTCTGTGTTTTCCGAAAAAGTTTAAGGAAGCTTGACCTTAACTGTTTTGAAGTGTTGTCTGCAGTTGTGCAGTGAATGTATGTGACTTGCCTCACAATGGTTTTTGATTAACAATTCCATCTCCTTTACATGACTAGTTTGTACAAATATTAATTTCTTCCTGGTTCTAATAATATATTGGTAGGTTGTTATTCTCTAGAAACTTATTCATTTGTTCTACTGCTGCTGCTGCTAAGTCACTTCAGTCGTGTCCAACTCTGTGTGACCCCATAGACGGCATCCCACCAGGCTCCCCCGTCCCTGGGATTCTCCAGGCAAGAATACTGGAGTGGGTTGCCATTTCCTTCTCCAATGCATGAAAGAGAAAAGTGAAAGTGAAGTCACTCAGTCTGTCCGACTGTTAGCGACCCCATGGACTGCAGCCCACCAGGCTACTCCGTCCATTGGATTTTCCAGGCAAGAGTACTGGGGTGGGGTGCCATCCATTACCTACACATAGAATTTTCTTGGTGTTTCCTTCTAATTTTCTTGATTTCGGTTGAATCAGTTGTAACGTCTTTCTCATTTCTAATTTCAGTAATTTGAGTCTTTGTTTCTTTTGTAAGTTATTCTGCGTAAGGGTTTGTCAGTTTTGTTATTCTTTTCAAAGAACCAACTTGTGATGATATAATTTTATGTAGTTATTATTCGCTATTTCATTGATCTCTAATCCAGTTTTTTCTTCTACCTTCTGCTAGCTTAGGTGTATTGTGTATGCCTAACAGTTTTTATTTGGATTGAATTTTTATTATCATTTTTTCCTTCAAGTTATTTCTGTTCAGTTGATAAAACAGGACTGTTTTGTCTATGTGCTCATTTTTTCTCTTTCTCTGGTTTATTGAAATTTAATTAATGTTTATCCTTGTGTTAGTTTAAGATCTATAGTGTAACGATATGATAGTTCTATTTTAATTACCTTGGTAGGTTACTTAGTGTATTTATCTGTGACATAGTTCCACTTTTTTTCTGAGTAGTGGTGAGCTGTTTAAGGTCTAGTGTCTTATTAACTTTTAAGCATGTAATATAGTAGTGATAGCTAGCTATCATTATCATGCTGTACATTAGATTTGTAGAAGTCTTTAAGAACTGTAAATTTATTCCTTTTAGTAATATCCCCCATTCTACTAACCCCCTGAGTTTGCTAACAACTATTCTATGTTGCTCTTAGTTTGCCTCTTGATTTTTTGTGTTTTTCCTAAATTAACTTTATTTTATACATACGTGGAATAATTCTCTTTTTTCCTCTGAATTGTTTTTACTAAGCATACACCTTCAAGTTCCATCTGTGTTGTTGAAAACACCCAGTATATTTTTATTCTTTATGGCTACATACCGTGTATCTCTCCCAGATTTTTTTCGCCATTCATTTGTTGGATTATACAGTTATTCTGATGTTGTGGCATTTGTGGTTATTGCTTTAATGAGCGTGGGAGTGCAGATATATTTTAACACAGTGATTTAATTTTGTTTGATATAGTCCCAAAAGCTTAACATGCTCCATTATATGATAGTTTTGTTCTTTTTGCAAGATTTTGGGGAGCTTTTATACTTTTTGACTTTTTTCTATCTGTATGTTTATGTACAGAAAAAAACATCCATTTCCTTTTGATGGTCTTATTCTAGTGTTTCCTTCAGATTTCAACAAAGATCATTCTTATACGTCTCGTACAACATAATATCTGTTCTTTGTGAAAATATGCATGGAAATGGGGCTTGTGAAGTATTGAATTTGATAACCTACTTAGCAAAGAATATAATAGATGTACACCTACTTTATATATGAAATATCCCATTCTCTTCTCTTTTTAAATCTCTTTCATTTTGGCTACATACCCACAATATAATTTCCATAGTTAAAAATGGAATAGCTAAACCAATTCTTTTTTCCTTTTAACCTCAGTATTTTTAGTTGCCTTTACTTACAGTTTTATTCACACATATATACAGTCATAAGCTGTGATATCCTGTTTATTATTCCCTGAAATCTACTCAGACCCTTTATCTGTCTTACTCTTTTTTTAATGTTGCCTTGATGCAGATAGAAACACTAACCTTTACTCACTTATTTTAATGGTTCTCCTGATCTCCCCAGTTTCCAAGTATTCCTTCACCCATCACTCCACCTTTCTTATTATTCACACTGTAAAATGATTTCGTTTCATCCCTTGGACAACTTTCTCAGGATACAACTTACTATGTGCAGCTGTGATGATTCAGAAACCATTTTGAAGAGGGATTCCTGAATAACAGTGTTAGTTACCCAACTCACTTCTTGCATCGCCTATGATTTCCTTTCTAAACTCCCTAGTGTTTGTATGTTTAGTCTTTAATTTCTTTGGGTTTTGTGGTTATGGTGGAAAAGTACCTTTATTTTTGAGAGCTAATATAAATTTTTCCAATTTTAATGGTATGTCATTGTGTGTTTGAAAATAGACTACCCTAAGCTTGATTTGAATTATGGGTAACCACTGTTTCTCTAGTGAATAATCTTATTCTTTAGTTTTCCTAAAAATTTTTAACATTGTGGTTGAAAAAATATTTATTCATACAGTGTAGTGATACATCTGTGATTCTTTATATTTTGTAGCTATCTCTCATATACACATGATCAAGAAATCACAACTAAAATCAAACATTGATATAGGAGAAAGATTCCAAACAGTGATGTTGGGAAACCGTGAAAGCCACGAAATCAAGCATTTTTACCATCGAGAATTACAGGAAAATATGTGTGACCTTGGGTGTCAGTGGAGAGATGATGAAAGAAATTATAAAAATATCCCTACATCCCATAAGGAAGGTGTCACTTATGGAAGAATTCAGCCCAGTGGAAAGGATACAGAAAAGAAGCTGATTGCAAATATACTTGCATTAAGCTCTTGGGATGTACTGTGCATGTTTCAAAGTAGACAAACAGTTGATGAATTTCATCAAGCTGATGACAACATGAACAGTAGTATGTCATTTTCACCATCTCAGGAAATTTCTCCTTCTGGCCAATCCAAAATTTCTAATATATATGGGAGTGATTTTATGCATCCTTCAATATTGACACAAGACCAGAAAGCACACAGGGAAAGACCTTACAAATGTAATGAGGGTGGCAAAATCTTTCTTAAGGGCTCAGACTTCAGTAGACATCAGATAATCCATACAGGAAAGAAATTGTGTAAATGTGACTTTTGTGGAAAGATCTTTAGTCGAAATTCACACCTTGAAGTTCATCAGAGAACTCATACTGGAGAGAAACCTTATAAATGTAATGTGTGTGGCAAGAGTTTTAATCATAATTCATATCTCACATGTCATAAGAGAATTCATACTGGAGAGACACCTTACAAATGCAGTGTCTGTGGGAAAACCTTTCGGTATTCCTCAGGCCTCTGGAGACATATGATAAAACATACTGGAAGAAAACCATTTAAATGTGATGTGTGTGGCAGAGTCTTTAATCAAAATAAAGACCTTGCAGTTCATCACAGAATTCATACTGGAGAGAAACCTTACAAATGTAATGAATGTGGCAAAGTCTTTGGTCAAAAAGCACATCTTAAAACTCATCTGAGTACTCATACGGGAGTGAAACCTCACAAATTTAATGAATGTGTCAAGGTTTTTTGTGATAAGGAAACTGTTACAAGGCATCGACAAATTCAAACTGCAGTAACAGCATCCAAATGTAATGCATGTGGCAAGTACTTTCATCACAGGACTGCCCTTATGCGGCATCAACATGTCCATACTGGACAGAAACCTTACAAGTGTAATGAGTGTGGCAAATTCTTTCATCAGAAGGTAACCCTTATACGGCATCAACATGTCCATACTGGAGACAGACCTTACAAATGCAGTGAGTGTGGCAAGTCCTTTAATCAGAAATCCAATCTGATGCGTCATCAAATGATTCATAATGGTGACAGACCTTACAAATGTAATCAGTGTGGCCAGCTGTTTAGTCTGAAAGGAAGCCTTGCAGCTCATCAGAGGATTCATACTGGAGAGAAACCTTACAAATGTAATGAGTGTGGCAAAGTCTTTAATAGAAATTCAAACCTCGTAGTTCATCAGAGAATTCATTCTGGAGAGAAACCTTACAAATGTAATGAGTGTGGTAAGATGTTCAGCAGTAGACCAACCCTCATTAGTCATCAGTTCATTCATACTGGAGAGAAACCTTACAAATGTGATCAGTGTGGCAAAGGCTTTGGTTGCAAACAATGTCTTCGAATTCATCACAGATTGCATAATGAATAAGTGAAAGGGGTAGTCCCGACAGTCATGTAGCCTGTCAGGCTCCTTTGTCCATTGGATCTCCAGGCAAGAGTACTGGAATGGGTAGACATTTCCGTCTCCAGGAGATCTTACTTTACCTAATGAGCCACCAGGGAAGTCCACATAATGAATAGAAACGTTGCAGATTTGTTGTGTGGAAAAGCCTTTACTCAGATCTCATCCCTACCACACATCAGAAAATCCAACTTAAGAAACACCATGTAATTGTGCTATATGTGGGAAGGTCTTCAAAATTCAAACTTCAAAAAAAATTCAGATCTGAAAATTCACAGCTTACGATCTGTTGGTAAATTCATAGCAGGAAGAAACTACAAATATCATGAGTGTTGTAAAGTTTTTTTTGCACTCACCACCAGATAATCTGTAATGGGAAGAAACCTTACAAGTTTAATGACCTATGTTTAGTCAAAGTTCGTACCTTATATATAATATGCGAGCTAATTCATACTGGAGAGAAACCTTTCAAATGTAATGAGTGTCGATTTCTTCCGTGTGCCTTTAAGCCTAAAACGTCCCTACAGGTGTTCCATGATCTTGAACATTGAACAGTGTGGTGAAGTGTCAAGGATTTTACAGGTGTCCACATCTTCGGCTTTATTAGAGTTTGTAGAACTGCAACGTCACATCAACTGTAGTGCAAGGACCATAGATACTTGATGAGATGAGAATGTTTCTGGAAAACTGTGTTTTGCTTTTCTACATACCCCATGCTAAATTTTCCATTTCTGCTGTACCAGTTACTACAAACTGAGTGCCTTAAATATATAGATTTATTCTCTTCTTCTGTTTCCATTCAAGAATTGTAAATGGATCCAAAGCTCTGTGCTCTTTTGGGTACTCCAGGTCACAATTTGTTTTCTTGCTTTTATAAATTTCCAACATCATTTTCATCCTTTTTCTCATGATCTCCATGTGGTTTTGCATCACAGGCTCTTTAAATTAATCAGTGATTTTGTTCAGATGTCCTCTTATCATATGAGCACTTCCTCAACACATTGTTTAAATTAGGTCAGCCTCTCTTTCTGTCATTGTATTAATTCATTACTAGGGTCATATCTTAGTTAATGATTGCTGACATTCCCTTATAGAATGTAACCTCCTGAAGGCAGAGTATTTTATTTCTTGTTACACCATCAGTGATTAGGACCCAGTGCAGAAAATGAATTGGTTGATAAATTTGAAAAATTGTTTTAGACATTTCTATTGCATGCTTTATAGTCCAAAGAAGAACTTTTATATGTAGTGTGAATATAAAAAATTTGAGTGTGATTTTACAACTTTGGCTACTTTATTGTGTGAGTCACTTTATTGTCATTCTCTGGAACTGCGTTTACAGTATTTCCAAAGTATGCTTGTACCTTTATCTCATAGGTCAATATTATCAAAGAATAAATATTTAAATAAGATGCAGTTTCACAGATTACCACAGAATTCTACAAGAAAGATTATCCAAGATGAAGTCGTGTTTACTCAAAAAAATAGCTCACGATTATCATAGATAAAAACCATTTCCCTTTAGGCAGGAACAAATGTAGAGCAATACCGGTTTCTGAAATTATTGCACCATACTGTGACTAGTAGGACTTCCCTGGCAATCTAGTGGTTAAGACTCCGCATGTCCAGTGCAGGCAGTGCAGGTTCAGTCCTTGGTTGGGGAAGGGGAACTAAGATCCCACAAGCCATGCTGCCTGGTGGGTAGTCAAAAAAAAGAAATATTCTTCAAATAGAATGGTGGCAACCAAAATTGTAAAACCTCAAAAGTCAAATTGAAAACTTAGCTTTTATACCCAGGGATATAAACAAGTTAGGTATAACAAGTTAGGCAAAGTCCCATATGAATTACAAAGCTCCACAGTGGTCCAAGAATTAACATACTTGGGAGAGGAGAAAAGCTGAAGTAAATTTTGATGAAATCATGTTAACAAGCTTTTCATCCACAGATCTAAAAGAGGAACACTAATCATTCATAAGGTAATGGATGGGGAGTTGGAAGATTTCTTTCTTGCTGTTTCTGAAGTAAACAAATGGGCAATCCTGAGTCTTACTGAAATTAAAGAGGAAGCGTAGTTCTTAGCAAGTAAGCGGTCTCCTTCCACAGAAAAGAAAGAGTTCCTTTATGTTGGCTATTTTCCAGAGTTACGGGGTTGGAGTAAAGTCTCATGTTGTCAGGATGTAATGTGACATCAAGTGAAATTCAAAGACTAAAATGTACACATATATATGAATAACGGAGTAATGCTGCTGCTAAGTCACTTCAGTCGTGTCCGACTCTGTGTGACCCCATAGACGGCAGCCCACCAGGCTCCCCCATCCCTGGAATTCTCCAGGCAAGAATACTGGAGTGGGTTGCCATTTCCTTCTCCAATGCATGAAAGAGAAAAGTGAAAGTGAAGTCGCTCAGTCTGTCCGACTGTTAGCGACCCCATGGACTGCAGCCCACCAGGCTACTCCGTCCATTGGATTTTCCAGGCAAGAGTGCTGGGGTGGGGTGCCATTGCCTTCCCCGAATGGAGTAATAAAAAATGTAATAATGATAACAAATATGCCCAAGAACCTCAGCATTTAAGCTGTTTAATGGTATCAAAGGACCCTCCCTTTAAATTGTTGACATGATTTAAAGGGAGGGTGGGATCATTTGAGAGAATAGCATTGAAACATGTATATTATCATATGTGAGATAGATAACCAGTCCAGGTTCGATGCATGAAACAGGGTCCTCAGGGCTGATGCACTGGGATGACCCTGAGGGATGGGATTGTGGGAAGAGGGTTCAGGATGGGGAACACATGTACACCCATGGCTGATTCATGTCAGTGTATGGCAAAAACCACTACAGTATTGTAATTAGCCTCCAATTAAAAAAAGATTTTCTCTTCTCCCAGGTAATTCTTGGACCACTTTGGAGCTTTGTAATTCATATGAGATTCCTCAGATTGCTTTTGACCTACATTCCCTGGACTACGGTTGATCTCTGTCTCCCAGATTTTAGTGTATTCTAAATGGAAATGATATTCTTGATACCATGGGAGTGAAAATGCACAATCAGCATGAACAGAATTTTGCATTTTACTTGTTAATTTCCATTGCCTGCAAAGACAATCCTGTCTTTGCTTAACTAAATGACCGACTGCAAGGAGAGTCCTAACCACCGGACCACTGGAAAATTCCCCAAATAGCACAGTTTTGAAGTCGATAAGATTAGGTGAATGTGCATATTCATCTTACTGTGAGAATCTCATTTTGAATTTTAAGTGCCTTCATATTTTCGTCTTTTTTATGGCATATATATTTTATATCCATTTCTGTGGCCGGCCAGAATCAGGCTTGAATCAGGCTTCCCAGGTAGTTAAGTGGTTAAAAAAAAAAATCTTCCAATGTGGGTTGTGTCCCTGATTCAAGAAGACCCCCTGGAGAAGGGAATGGCAACCCACTCCAATATTCTTGCCTAGAAAATTCCATGAACAGTGGAACCTGAATGGCTACAGTCCATGGGGTTGCAAAGAGTCAGCCAGGACTGAGTGAGCATGCAGGAGCACATTCATTATCTACTGCTGTGTAGCCAATCAGTACGAAGCTTAGAGGCTTCACAGTGAGCATTTGATGATAGTCCACAGTTTCTGTGCATGTGGGAGCATCTTAGTGACATGAATGTGGCTCAGGGTCTCTTGAGGTTGAAGCCACAGGAAGGCTCCTTCAGGGCTGGATTGGCAGGCTTTCAAACTCCCTCTCTTAGCTGGTGGCGAGGGCCTAGGTGCCCTCTGGCCCTCTTCATGGGTTCACTTTCCTCAGAACTCCCTCTGAGACAGAGAGGGAGAGTGGAGTGGAGCCTGGGGCCTTTCATACCTTTATTGTAATTATCCTGGTATACTTTTTTAATGCTGAACCATAACAGAGAAAAGGATTTTACTGTGTGTCTAGAATCATGACAGGATGCATTACAGATTGCAACCTAGCTCTCCAGATACCATTTTGAAAGAAGGATACCTAAGTTCAAGCAGTTGTATTTTAATGACTAACCTTAACTATATACTTTTACTAGCAAGAAATGCTTTACTCTGCAGCATGAAGAGATTAGAAATACCAAGTGTTAAATATCAGCTTCTAATCAAATTTGGACTGAAAGGATTATTAAAAGTCCATGAAAATCTCTTGGACCTGGTCACTTCTTTTGTAGCCTAGTCTCTGTGGACCCAGATACCTTTTGGATGAGAGACAAGCCAGGAGCTGGGGAAGAGAAACTCAGTTGGATGGGACCTGTGCATCCACAGCCCACCTCCCCATCTTTCCCACCCTCTTCCTGAAGCAAGGTCAAGGGCACCGACTCCTATAGGAACAATCACTGAACATGGCACCCCCTGCAGAGACACTCACACATGTGGAAGATGAAGACAGGAGGTCCTGACAATAATGTGCAACTCTAATAAGGACCTCCTTTTTCTCTTCCCCGTTTTACATTTGCTTGCAAACATGTTTAAAGAATGGACCTTATATATTTTTTAGATTTTCACCATATAGCCATTTTAGATTAGGTAGCAAATGTAACTTTCACTTTCTAGATGACATATGAAGAAGCTAGCAAGAGATGTGTTCAGATCTTGTTGAATTATTTATTATGCAGATGATACATAGGTAGACAGAATCGGCCTATCTTTACACTTGGGTTCACAGTTAATTTAATCTTTTGTGAACTTCCAGATTATCCTGGTTTGTGAGCAGGTTGGAAAAGCATTTCCAGACATGAGGTGGAATGAGAGGAGAATCGAGTGGGAGACTTAAAATAGCAGGATGGCTCAAGGGAGAGCTGACCTCTTTGTTGGGCTAGTGGCAAATTTTTATAGCCTCCAGACAGAAAATTCTTACTGGAAGGGATGGCATTAGGTGACTGATTAGGATTCTATAGGATGAGTAATAGGGTAGGTGTTTTACTTAATATGGGGGTCACAGAACTGGCTGGATTAGACCTGGAGATTCATGACAACACTTGCTATGGGACTTAGTTCCAGAGATTTTTGTCCTGTGACCCTGGTATAGGGCTCCATGCTGATTATGTAACAAAGTATGTACAGTCTACTCAGCAACTATTTTTTATCCTAGTATTATTTATTGCTTTG
Source organism: Oreotragus oreotragus (assembly GCA_006410675.1). Taxonomy (NCBI): domain Eukaryota; kingdom Metazoa; phylum Chordata; class Mammalia; order Artiodactyla; family Bovidae; genus Oreotragus; species Oreotragus oreotragus. The sequence continues at coordinate 279,106 of SJYX01022912.1, forward strand.
TTTCAATGAAGTACTGAAGCAAAGTTTTCCACTGCCTATAAAGGGTACCAAGGGTAAGCTGGACTCACACTGAGAATTGACCACATGTGTTAATTAGAGCCAGTATTGTCTTATGGAAATTCTGTTACAGAAATCAAGAGAGAATAAAAAGACTAGAAGATGGACATAAAGGAGCTCCTCCAAAGGATAAACAGGTGTTCGTGCCTTCGGTTTTGGAGACCAGACTCCATCTCTTCAGCATCTATGGGGAGTAGGACCCTGGAAGCCTCTGCTGCGGGAGGCACCGGCCACAGGCCGATTATGGGAAGCAAAGTTGTGATGTAAAGGCTCACCTGCGGAGTCCAGGGAGGGGTGGCCCAGGGCAATCCTGACTCAGACCTGAATGATAAGACCAAGGAGTGTACCTGTGCACGCATGTGTGTGGGTGCTTTGAAAATGTTTGTTTTTGTCAACAATTTTTATTATTCACATGTTCCATAGAAACAAGAACTTGTGTGTTGGGGGGTGGGGGGGCGTCACGGAAGTAGGAAACAAGATTTTTAATGCAGATTAGCAGTAGCTCTGTATACAGCTTGAGGCCGCCAACCCCTCCCTTCTCCCAGTCCCTCCAGTTTGCAGGGCACAGGGCTAGGCCTTTTTCTCGCTCCGCCCCTTGGCGGTAGGCCCCGCCCCGGAAACCCGGCCTCTAACCTGAGGAGTGCAGCCTAATGACCTGGAAGGTGGGGAGCTCGCAGCCAAGGTCACGGGCCTGAGGTAAGTTTGTTCTTTCTACCGTGAACCTCTCCTGTGCAGTACCCCTAGTCCTCAAGGTGTGCGAGTCGCTAGGGATCTAACATGCCAGGACCCGGCCCTCCGCCCCAGAAAATCTGGATTTCCGGTATCTTTTCTTTTTGGTGTGAAGTCGCTCTGGGCCGGTCCTTGCCCTTGGCTTTTCTGCTTTCGTCCCACGCAGACACCGCCTTTCAAGACTCTCCTTCATAAAATCCTCTACTGACCCCTGTGCCCCACCCTCACCCCATGTAAAATACCCGTCCGCGGGGTGGATTTGCGCCCCCCCACCTTGAACTCTCGGTCCCTGGAGGCAGCGCCGGCCGCCCTGCTGCCGCAGAGGCCACGTCTTATGCCTTCGTCTGGGGGAAGGTGAGCTGGGCGGGTCGTGTGGTCCTTTCCGGAAGGCAGGCGTTTTGTACTTGGATAAGGGGGTATCTGGAAAAGGAGAGACCGAGGGAGAAATGGAAAACCTGAAGGGAAAAGAGCGAGGGAAATTGAGTGGGAACGTTAGAGGGTCGCTGAGGGACACGCGAAGAAGCAGTAACCTGAAAGTGATGAAGTCGCATCTGCAAGAGTGCAGCGCAGCATAAGGAAGGGAACCCGGATCAGCGTGAGAAGGTGGGATCCCAGAGGACGGTCATTTCATGAAGAGAGTAATAGGAAATGTTGCAAGAGCTGGAACCTTGGCCTTCAGAGCCACGTGGTTCTGGGAGAAAAAGTGGACAGAGGGTGACAAGAAGAGCAGAGGGAAAGAAGGAGCTGGAAGGAAGCATCGCCACCTGGGGTCTCTGAGGAGGAAGGGGGTGTATTCGGAGGGCTGAGAAGGAGCGGAGATGGGGGAAGAAACAGGAAGAAACACAGACATTTTATTTATGACAGAAAGGGTGGGAGAAAGACCTCAAGAGGCAGAACAGCTTGCACAGAGGGGCGGGACAGGTGTGAGGGAAGAAACAAAGAGGCCAGAAATAGCAGGAGAGCAGAGGGGAGCAAAAAATACACGCGACCAGTGAAACAGGGAGGCAGGTAAACAATAAAATGGAAATACCTAGTAGTGCAGTTCAGTTCAGCTCAGTCGTGTCCGACTCGTTGTGACCCCATGGATCGCAGCACGCCAGGCCTCCCTGTCCATCACCAACTCCCGGAGTTCACTCAGACTCAAATCCATCGAGTCGGTGATGCCATCCAGCCATCTCATCCTCTGTCGTCCCCTTCTCGTGCCCCCAATCCCACCCAGCATCAAAGTCTTTTCCATTGAGTCAGCTCTTTGCATGAGGTGGCCAAAGTACTGGAGCTTCAGCTTTAGCATCATTCCTTCCAAATAGGAAAAGGAGTACGTCAAGGCTGTATATTGTCACCCTGCTTATTTAACTTATATGCAGAGTAGATGATGAGGAATGCTGGGCTGGAAGAAGCACAAGCTGGAATCAAGATTGCTGGAAGAAATATCAATAACCTCAGATAGGCAGATGATGCCATCCTATGGCAGAAAGTGAAGAACTACAGAGCCTCTTGATGAAAGTGAAAGAGGAGAGTGAAAAAGTTGGCTTAAAGCTCAACATTCAGAAAACGAAGATCGTGGCATCCGGTCACATCACTTCATGGGAAATAGATGGTGAAACAGTGGAAATAGTGTCAGACTGTTTTTGGGGGGCTCCAAAATCACTGCAGATGGTGATTGCAGCCATGAAATTAAAAGACTCTTACTCCTTGGAAGAAAAGTTACGACCAACCTAGATAGTATATTCAAAAGCAGAGACGTCACTTTGCCGACTAAGGTCCGTCTAGTCAAGGCTATGGTTTTTCCTGTGGTCATGTATGGATGTGAGAGTTCGACTGTGAAGAAGGCTGAGTGCCAAAGAATTGATGCTTTTGAACTGTGGTGTTGGAGAAGACTCTTAGAATCCCTTGGACTGCAAGGAGATCCAACCAGTCCATTCTGAAGGAGATCAACCCTGGAATTTCTTTGGAAGTTCAGTTCAGTTCAATTGCTCACTCGTGTCCGACTCTTTCGACTGAGCAACTGAACTGAACTGAACTGAGGCTGATCCATGTTGTTCAGTTTGAGCTTCTTTCAAATTTTCTCAGGGAATCTTCTGTCAATGAACTTTTAATGATCATTACTTTTAATTTTTCATCTTCAGTTCTAGAACCCCAACATGGTAGTTCAGGTGCCTACTATATGATTTATTAGGTTCCTGACCTGAGTCGAGTTTTTCAGTGTCTCTGACAGTTGTCTCCTCTCTCTGTAAGATGGTAAAAAATTCTTTCTTTAATGAGCTGTGGTTGCTAACAAGTTAAAAATGTTAAACATTTAGAGTAACGCATAGTATATTGGAAGTATTCAAATGTCGTTTGTCTTTACTGCTCTCACCATCATCATCATCTTTGGAGGTTTTGAGCTTTCTTTAAAACTACTATGGACTTTGTCATCTCTGAAAACACCACTCATATTCCTCTGTATCCAAGTTTGATCATTCTCAGTGTATCTAACATACCTAGCCCTTCCACATAGACAACCTGGTGTTGAAGTATTTTTATATATTTCATGTATTGCCCACGAAAATGAGAAATCTATTTGGAAGCTATCATAATCTCAATGACAAAGCACAGGAAATTAAAATTAGACATACAAGCAGCTCTAAATGCCTTTCCATGGCTCTGTCAGAATATATTATTCAACTTAATTGATCTTTTACCGCTATTCATTTTGTGTAGAAATAAGAACTCTCCTCATGGCCTTGGTGAAATTTTTTTTTTTAACTTTAAGTCACAGTTGACATTAAATGATGTGGCCATCCAATTCTCTCCAGAAGAGTGGGAATGCCTGGACCCTGCTCAGAGGGCCTTATACGTGGATGTGATGTTGGAGACCTTCAGGAACCTGCTCTCTGTGCGTGAGGATAACTTCCGTCTAAAAGTTGGGAAGGTATCTTTGGATTTACCCTTGTTTGCCTTTTGAAATCCCCTACCTTGCTTAACTGAGCTCAAAGCCATGTTGACTCAGGCATGAAAAGCTTCATGATGTACCTTCAGGAATGTAAACATGCCCTTTTAGATGATCTGGCCTGGCCACTTCATAATACACCAGAAGTGTAGTGGAGAATCCTATTTATTATTCCTCAAAAATGTAACATGGTTGAGAAGTTTCGTAACTAGTATTACTTTTATTTAATATCTTATATTCAACCTGAAACTTATATTCATGCAGTGTAATGAATAGGCTATCCATGGTTCTTTATATCTTATAGCTATTTCTTATATACATATTTGGAAATTACAACTAAAATCACACACTGATAGAGGAGGAGTATGCCAAACAGTGATTTGGGGAAGAAATGAAATCCTGGAAATCAAACATTTTAACCTCCCAGGAATTCAGGAGAACATGAATGACTTCCGGTTTCAGCAGAGAGATGATGAAAGAAATTACAAAAATATCCGTACATCCCTTAACCAAGATGTCATTGATAGTAGAAGTCAACATGGTAGAAGGGATGCAGTAAACAACCATACTGGAAATAGACTTGTGTTAAGCCTTCAAGATGAACTACATATGTTTAAACATCAACAGAAAATTGCATTTAATCAAGCTGATAAGTATGTCAACAGTAGCTCCTCATTTTCACCTCTTCAAATAGTTTCTCCTACCCTCCAAACCAATATTTATAATATATATGGGAGTGACTTTATGTATCCTTCAATACTGATGCAAAACCAGATCCCACACAGGGTAAGACCTTACAAATTTTATGAGTGTGGCAAAAAGCTTCATCAGGGCTCAAATTTCAGGAGTCATCAGAGAATCCATATAGGAGAGAAATTACATATATGTGATGTATGTGGCAAGGTCTTTAGCCGAAATTCAGATCTTGTCATTCATCAAAGAATTCATACTGGAGAGAAACCTTACAAATGTAATGAGTGTGGTAAAAACTTTAATCAGAGCTCAATCCTCAGTCGACATAGGATAATCCGTACAGGCAAGAAATTACATCAATGTGATGTATGTGGCAAGGTCTTTAGCCAAAATTCTGACCTTGTAATTCATCAAAGAATTCATACTGGAGAGAAACCTTACAAATGCAATGAGTGTGACAAGGTCTTTAGTCAAAAAAGGAAGCTTTCAGTTCATCATAGAATTCATACTGGAGAGGAACCTTATAGATGTAATGACTGTGGTAAAACATTTAGTCAGAGCTCAACCCTCAGTCGACATCGAATAATCCATACAGGAGAGAAATTACAGAAATGTATGTATGCTAAGATGTTTAGCTGAAATCCAGGCCTTGTAATTCATGGGAGCATTCATACTGGAGAGAACCCTTAAAAATGTAGCGTCTGTGGGAGAGCCTTTCATTCTTCCTCAGGTTTTAGCAGACATGAGATAATCCATGCAGGAGGCAGAACCATATAAATATCATGTATGTGGCAGAGTCTTTCACTGAAGCCCTTGGACTTCATCAGGTAATTCATACTAGAGAGAAACCTTACAAATGTTATAAGTATCTTCTGTCAAAACAAACCTTGTGAGTCACCCAAGAATTCATAATAGAAGCCTTACAAATGTAATATGGGTGTGACAAGTTCTTTCTTAAGAAGACAACCTTTCAAAACTATCAACAAATTCATATGGCAGAAAAGCCTTCCAAATGCAGTGAGTGTAGCAAGGTCTTTAATCACAAGGGAAACCTTACAGTTTATCAGAGAATTCATACTGGAGAAAATCTTTACAAATGTATTGAGTTATACAAAATCTTTCATGAGTTGCCAGCCCTTGCAAAGCATCAACTGAATTCATACTAAAGAGAAACCCGATAAGTGAGTGTGGCAACGTCTTTAGTCAAAGTTCCACTCTTTTAAGTCTTTGGATAATACGTAATGGTGAATTTGTAACAAGGAGACAGTCTCCATTGACAAATGCCTGGGAGTCGTTCTGCCATTTCCCAGGGATGTACTGACATACAAAGGCAGAGCATGTTACAGAGAAAAGAAGACTTGTTTTCCTTTGGATTTAAATTCATTCTGGGGCTGGTCCCTGCCCTTGGCTTTTCTTCCACATAGGTGCCTTTGAAACATTTTGCTTCTTCAAACTGTACTACCTCTGCTCCTGCTGTAGCAGAAACTAAATGAGGCACCGCATTATGTTAGCCCTTATACAGTCCTTTTTCTCTCCATCCACTTAACCTACAGGTGTTTGTTCTCCCTCTCTTTNTTGCTTCTTCAAACTGTACTACCTCTGCTCCTGCTGTAGCAGAAACTAAATGAGGCACCGCATTATGTTAGCCCTTATACAGTCCTTTTTCTCTCCATCCACTTAACCTACAGGTGTTTGTTCTCCCTCTCTTTCTTGCTTATTTGCAATCTGAAAATGATTGCCCTCTAGCTACACTTGGTGTTTATCCTTCCAAGAAAACATTACTTTCCTCTTGGAGCATTCTTCACTCCAGAAAGAATGTCATGGGACAATGACCTCAGAGACCACCAGAACCTGTTCTTGAATCACCCAATGCCAGCTGTGATGATTTCCATTCACCCAGGAAGGGGAGAAGAATGCAACACCACACCAGCCCTCATTCTTTTTTTCAGCCCCATTTTCCACCTGGAAACAACAACAACAACAAAAACAAAAACACCTGAAAACCTTAAGACCTCTTCCAACTTCCCAGGAAGCAGGGGCACAGTTTTTGACACACTGGCCTACTGTGTTCCCCCTTTACCTGGCAAAGTAATAAAGCTGCTTCTTTCTACTCCTCCAAAACTCTGTCACCATATTTCTATTCAGCATTGGAGAACTTTTGGGAACAATCCCCCAGCCTCGCCCTATCCACCCTTGGAGGGTGGCAGGAGATGCCACATTCTCTCCCTGGTCCTGGGGTCCTGGAGAGCCTGCCCCTTACCTGAGGCCCCCTCTTTCCTAGCCCCTCTTCCTTGCGTCTCCTCAGAGCAGCCCTTTCTCTCAGGCCTCCCCTTATGGTCAGCCCTTCCTCTCCTCTTGTGGAGGTGCCCCAGGCCAGTCATGTGACAGTCATTGTTTTTCTGTGTCCAGTTCAACTCAGTAGGAAAATGTTCTTGTAAGCAGGCATGTTATTCAGTCACATCCCTGGAAATAATGTAGGCAAGAGGGTGTAGGAGAAGCAGAGACAGAAGGACACAGAAAAACAGCTGAAAAGAATGAGGGGAACCAATGAGAATACAGATGGTGGCGGCTGGGAATCTTACAAAGAGACAGTAACATAAAAGAAATTGAGCCTTGAAAGTCAGTTTTATAAAAGTAGTAATGAAAACAGGATCTGCAGGGGTAGGAGAGCACTGTAGGGAGAGGAGTCCTGAGTCACTGATAGGAGGGAGAGCAACAGTGGTGAGGATTAAGGAGTTGGAAACTTGGCATTCAGAGCATTGGGACACCGGGAGAGAAAACTAGCGATTGGAGGAGCAGAAGAAAGCAGGAAATCTGATGCATAGTGACCTGAGGGTGCCAGAGAATGAGGTGAAAGTGAGCATAACATGGATAAGTGAGGTGTACCCCCAAAAGCAGAGATGGGAAAGAAAAGCAAAAACAGGGCAGTCAAAGGTTGAGGGGAAAGTGCACTAAGAGGGGAAACGAGTACAGTAAGTAGAACCCATGTGAGGTTTGAAATAGGGCAGGAACACCAGTAGAGGGGAAGAAAAAGAGAAAGAGGGACTTCCTGGTGGACCAGTTGTTAAGAATTTGCCTTCCACAACCATATGACCCAGCAATCCCACTGCTAGGTATATACCCTGAGGAAACCAAAATTGAAAAAGATGTACCCCAATATTCATTGCAGCACTATTTAAAATAGCTAGAACATGGAAGCAACCTAGATGTCCATCAGTGGATGAATGGATAAAGAAGTTGTACATACACATATTGGAATATTATTCAACTGTAAAGAAACTGAAGTCATTCAGTCATGTCCAGCTCTTTGCAGCTCTATGGACTGGAGCCCACAAGGCTCCCCCGTCCATGGAGTTTTCCAGGCAAGAATACTGGAGTGGGTTGCCATTTCCTTCTTCAGGAGATCTTCCTGAGCCAGGGATCAAACTCTGGTCTCCCACATTGCAGGCAGACTTTACCATCTGAGCCACCAGAGAATTCCAGCCATAAAAAGGAACACAATTTGAGTCAGTGCTAATGAGGTGGATGAACCTAGAGCCTATTATACAGAGTGATATAAGTCAGAAAGAGAAAGATAAATAGCGTATACTGACGCATATATGCTCAAACTACAACACAATCGCACTCATCTCACACGCTAGTATCTCACACGCTAGTAAAGTAATGCTCAAAATTCTCCAAGCCAGGCTTCAGCAATGCGTGAACCGTGAACTTCCAGATGTTCAAGCTGGTTTTAGAAAAGGCAGAGGAACCAGAGATCAAATTGCCAACATCCTCTGGATCATCGAAAAACCAAGAGAGTTCCTGAAAAATATCTATTTCTGCTTTATGACAAAGCCTTTGACTGTGTGGATCACAATAAACTGGAAAATTCTGAGAGATGGGAGTACCAGACCACCTGACCTGCCTCTTGAGAAACCTGTATGCAGGTCAGGAAGCAGCACTTAGAACTGAACATGGAACAACAGACAGGTTCCAAATTGGGAAAGGAGTCCATCAAGGCTGTATATTGTCACCCTGCTTATTTAACTTATATGCAGAGTACATCATGAGAAACGCTGGGCTGGAAGAAGCACAAGCTGGAATCAAGATTGCTGGGAGAAATATCAATAACCTCAGATATGCAGATGACACCACCCTTATGGCAGAAAGTGAAGAGGAACTAAAAAGCCTCTTGATGAAAGTAAAAGAGAAGAGTGAAAAAGTTGGCTTAAAGCTCAACATTCAGAAAACTAAGATCATAGGATCTGGTCCCATCACTTCATGGGAAATAGATGGGGAAACAGTGGAAACAGTGTCAGACTTTATTTTGGGGGGCTCCAAAATCACTGCAGATGGT
>SJYX01022912.1:311900-350559 GCA_006410675.1 Oreotragus oreotragus
TTCTTTGGAACTCTGCATTCAGATGCTTATATCTTTCCTTATCTCCTTTGCTTTTCACTTCTCTTCTTTTCACAGCTATTTGTAAGGCCTCCCCAGACAGCCATTTTGCTTTTTTGCATTTCCTTTCCATGGGGATGGTCTTGATGCCTGACTCCTGTACAGTGTCACGAACCTCAGTCCATAGTTCATCAGACACTCTATCTATCAGATCGAGTCCCTTAAATCTATTTCTCATTTCCACTGTATAATCATAAGGGATTTTATTTAGGTCATACCTAAATCATACCTAGATTTAGGTCTAGTGGTTTTCCCAACTTTCTTCAATTTAAGTCTAATGTGATCCGTATCAAATTACCCATGACATGTTTCACAAAAGTAGAATAATCCTAAAATATATGTGCATATTCACAAGAGAAATCAGACAGCAGGTTACATTTTATACTATTCTACTTATATGCAAATGTCCCAAAGAGGTACATCTATTGAGGTAAAGCATTAGTGGTGTCCAGGGACTGATAGCAAATGGGGAAGAAAGAAACAACTGCTGAATGCGTAAAAGATTTCCTTTGGGGATGACTGAAATATTTTTGAATGAGAAAGAGGTAATGTTCAACATTATAAATGTACTAAAAATCACTGAATGGTCCTTTCAGTTCAGTTCAGTTGCTCAGTCATGTCCAACTCTTTGTGACCCCATGAATCGCAGCACACCAGGCCTCCCTGTCCATCACCAACTCCCGGAGTTCACTCAGACTCACGTCCATCGAGTCAGTGATGCCCTCCAGCCATCTCATCCTCGGTCGTTCCCCTTCTCCTCCTGCCCCCAATCCCTACCAACATCAGAGTCTTTTCCAGTGAGTCACCTCTTCACATGAGGTGGCGAAAGTACTGGAGTTTCAGCTTTAGCATCATTCCTTCCAAAGAACACCCAGGACTGATCTCCTTTAGAATGGACTGGTTGGATCTCCTTGCAGTCCAAGGGACTCTCAAGAGTCTTCTCCAACACCACAGTTCAAAAGCATCAATTCCTCGGCGCTCAGCTTTGTTCACAGTCCAACTCTCACATCCATACGTGACTACTGGAAAAACCATAGCCTTGACTAGACAGACCTTTGTTGGCAAAGTAATGTCTCTGCTTTTGAATATGCTGTCTAGGTTGGTCATAACTTTTCTTCCAAGGAATAAGCGTCTTTTAATTTCATGGCTGCAGTCACCATCTGCAGTGATTTTGGAGCCCAGCAAAATAAAGTCTGACACTGTTTCCACTGTTTCCCCATCTATTTCCCATGAAGTGATGGGACCAGATGCCATGATCTTATCTTTCTAAATGTTGAGCTTTAAGCCAACTTTTTCACTCTCCTTTAAAAGTGGCTAACTTTATTTAATATGAATTTCACCTTAGTTAAAAAAAAATTGGAGGACTGTAACCTGCTCAGAATTATCTTACATGGATCACTCAGAACATTCATTCCAACCAAGCCAGTCCTTACACATCTGATTCTGTAAGACTGATTTTCAGAAGTCTCTCCCTATTCATTTAGTGAAATGTTTCCTTTCAGGGACTGTTTACATTCAAGGATGTGGCCGTAGTATTCACTCAGGAAGAGTGGGAATGCCTGGATCCTACTCAGAGGGCCTTGTACAGGGACGTGATGCTGGAGACCTACAGGAACCTGCTCTCCCTGGGTGAGGAAAACATCTCTGTTTGTAATTTTTTCCCATACGAATGCTCTCTCTGACCTTAGGTAACAAATTTCCAGAACATTTATTGTATACTATATATGTATATTTTTGCCATATAATTGATACTCCAAGAAATCCCATAGTTGGGATTTCAGACAGTTTTCCTTAATTCTTAAACTTTATACTCCAAGAAATCCCATAGTTGAGATTTCAGACAGTTTTCCTTAATTCTTAAACTTTATACTCCAAGAAATCCCATAGTTTAGATTTCAGACAGTTTTCCTTAATTCTTAAACTTTATACATATGTGTGTTGATCTGACCCTGATATTTCAAAAGTCAGTGCTTCTCAAGATACTTTTTACTTTTCCTATCATGTGTTCCTTCTGGAATGAAAAAAATTTTTTTTTGTACTTACTCAAGAGTCTTTTAGAATTCCAGAGACTATTATTTTGTATAATTGTGGTTATTTATTAACTTACTTGCTAGATTTATCATGATTTATGAAAATGTATCAATTATTGTGATGTATAGAATTGTAAAAATATTTTTTGTAACATCATGTTCACATGTGATTAAACAGTATTATAAAGATTAGGGACAGTCTCAAATCTCAATTATGATTTCATGCCTCCAGTTCTGTAAGTTAGTACGTAGACAGACTTTCTACTTATGGATTATCATTTAATTATCCAAGTTATATGGCAATAAAGTGTGTGTTGTACATTGTATGTACTTAAAATTTTATTATCTGAGATAACAGAAAACAATGCTGGAAAAAGTATGAAAAGAAAACTAAAAAAAACTATCATAGTAGTGTTTGAAGACCATGATTAAAGAAGTTCTGTGATCATTGTATTATTTTTGTGTAAGTGTCTAATTCAACATGAAATATTTTCCAACTCTATGTAATAGGAAGCTATTCTGCCACATTTGCTGTCAAGGAATTATCAGCCCCAAAAGAGGACATCAGTAAAGGAGAATTGTGCCACCTAATGACATCAGAGAAAAATGAAACTTATGGCATCAAGGAATCTGACCTCAAGAAAATCTGTGAAAATATGCAGGAGAGTGAGAGTGAGTGGGGATGTGATGCAAGAAACGACAAAGTGCTTTTGACCCACAACAAAAATCTCAGTCAGAGAGAAGATCAGGATAATAAATCCTTAATTAATTTTCCTCAGAGTGTTTCTGTAAGAATTAATACATATGAATACTTCACGCATGACAAGCCATTCATAAGAAATTTGTTAACAATGAAAGATAACATAATCATCGCTGGAAACAACGTAAAGCGTTTGCACAGTAGAACTGGAGCAAGGCTGCAGGCACAGGTGGCTGAACTGCAGAGATTTCCAGCCGAGGAGAAAATGTATGGAGGCCCTCAACTTGAGAAGTCAGTCAGCAATGGTTCCTCAGTTTCCCCACTTCATCAAATTCCTCCTAGTGTGGAAACTACTGTGTTATCTGCACAACACAGGAGAACACACATTCGAGAAAAATCTTACAACTGTAATGACTGTGGGAAGGCCTTTAGCAAAAAATCAAACCTCACAAATCACAAGAGAATTCACTCTGGACAGAAACCTTACAGATGTAGTGACTGTGGCAAAGCCTTTAACCACCAGTCCCGCCTTCTAGCACATCAGAGAGTACATGCAGAAGAGAAAGCATATAAATGTGATGTCTGTGGCAAGGTCTTTAGTCGAAATTCACATCTTGCAAATCATCAGAGGATGCACACTGGAGAGAAACCTTACAAATGCAATGAATGTGGCAAAGCTTTTACCCAATTTTCACACCTTAGCAGACATCAGAAGATGCATGCTGGAGAGAAACCACACAAATGTAATGAGTGTGGCAAGCATTTTACCCAGCGATCAAACCTTATGGCACACCAGAGAATTCATACAGGAGAAAAACCTTTTAAATGTAATAAATGTGATAAGGCTTTTATTGAACGGTCACAGCTTTGGGGTCACGAGAGAACTCATACTGGAGAGAAACTTTACAAATGTGATGAGTGTGGAAAAGCCCTTACAAGACATTCATATCTTACGCAACATAAAACCATCCACACTGGAGAAAAACCTTACAAATGTAATGAGTGTGGCAAAGCTTATACCCAGTTTGCAAGCCTCACAAGGCATCTGAAAATACACACTGAAGACAAACATATGCCTCACACATGTGGCAACATTTTTATTCAAAGTTCAAAGTTAAAACAATTCAGACAAAATTTCTGAGTGTATTCCAGCCTTACTCAGCTAATGGGACTCTATCAGGGTGGAAGAACACATACAGATGCCCAGCAGACACATGAAAAGATGCTCAGCATCATTAATTAGGGAAATGCAAAACACAAAGTCAATGAGATACCACATTATAGTTATTATCAGAAAGAAATGAATAACAGGCATTAGCAGTGCTGTAGAGAAAAGGGTACTCTTGGGCCTTGTTGCTGGTATTGTAAATTGGTGCACCATGTATGCAAAACAGTAGTGAAAGAGTCTCAGAAATTAAAAAACGAAAAACCTGTTAGGTGAGCCAGGTTTTGCACTTCTGGCCATTTACTGGCAGAACAGAAAAACACTAACTTGAGAAGATACAGGCACTCTTAATATTCACTGTAGCATTATTTCCAATAGCCAAGATATGGAAGCAGCCTAAATGTCTGTTAATAGATGAAATATTAGAGGAGATGTGTTGTGTGCAAGGTGTGCACACACACACAGGAATATTACTCAGCCATAATAAAGAAGTCTAGCCATTTGCAACAACATAGATGGATCTAGAGGATTATACTAAGTGAAAGAAGTCAGACGTAGAAAGACAAATACTGCATGATCTCCTTATATGTGGAATATAAGAAACAAAACACAGTGAAAACAGCTTCATAGATAATGAAGAACAAATGCCTGGTTGTTGCCAGAAGGAAGGGTGGTGTGGTTCCAAGTAAAAGAGATGAAGAAGATCAAGCCATACAGACTCCTAGGTATTCATATATGTCATGGACTGTTATATCCTGTGTAAGGAAGATGTCTAAAAATATTGTGATAACATAGAGGCTAGGTGGCTACACACATCATTGTAATTGTTATTATAAAGCGAATGTTGCCTCGTGTGTAGTACAGCCAAAATGAACAGGTACAGTCAATTATATTTCAATAAAAGAGATTCAACCTTAGAGAGAAACCATACAAAACTAATGTATATGATTTTTAATATTTACTTGATTGAATTTTTGTTATTTATACTAAATCTGCACACATCAAAAGGACAGTAAAGGACTGTTACAAATACTGTACACGTATATACTTGAAAACATGTGAAACGTATATACTTGAAAACATATGTAAAGGTAGAAAGAAGAGTGAAAGTGAAGTCGCTCAGTCGTGTCCGACTCTTGGCGACCCCATGGACTGTAGCCAACCAGGTTTCTCCATCCAGGGGATTTCCAGGCAAGGGTACTGGAGTGGGCTGCCATTTCCTCCTCCAGGGGATCTTCCCAACCCAGGGATTGAACCCAGGTCTCCCACATGGTAGGCAGATGCTTTACTGTCTGAGCCACCAGGGAAGAACCTACCCTAAATCACAGATGTGAAACAGATCATTTGAATGAATACTTTGAATTATAGAATTAATGTGTAATTTTTATCTGTGGAGGGATTACACACTACAGACAAGACTCCCTTTGATTATAATGAACAATGTCATTCGGATACCTGCCAGAACAGCCTTTCTGTTTCTATTCACTGTTCATTCTGTTCATCATCAGTGTCAGAGACTCATAAGGACAAGATTTGGGGTTTGAGAATTGGAGGACTATTGTATATGATGCTTTAGGTCACTAACCATTGCTCTAAAAAGAGCAGTGTTTAAAAAAATTTTTTTAATAGATGACATTATACTTTATTTTTTTTTGCTAAAGTGTTTACCTTTTTAAAACTATCATTCCGTCATCTGTTTTATAACTGACATATATCAACTTTAAACTGTACAGCAGAATGGTCTTACATGTATTGTGAAATCATTAAGTTTACTTAGCATCCATCATCTCATATGGGTACAATAAAATGAGAAAAGAAATACTTTTTTTTCTTTTTAATGAGAACTGTATTGTTTAAAATACTTTATTACAATCTTGTGATGAATTACCTTCAAATACCTTTGAGAAAAACTTGTTTATATCATAAACTCAAATCAGTAATGTCTAAATGTAATTTCAGATTATATATTCATTTTGAGGGTAAACAGTTTAATTTTAAAATTATAATATAGCTTAGCTCTTTTCTGTTAACTTGGAATGTTTTGTCAAATGTGGATAACAAAGCCTGTAAGACGTGAAGACATTGGGATTTAACTTTTATCTGAAGTATTACCATGTTTGCAGTATTTCTTAGGGCATTTTGTAGGATGTATATTCTCTTTAATATGAATTGTATATTAAGTAAAGCTAGATTATCAACTATCAAATAATGTCATTGCTACACTCACTTTTATGACAATATCTGTTTCTTAACATCTACTGCAAGGTATATGTTCTCACATCCTTACATGTGAAAGATATCATATGCAGGAAATGGTAATCATTTGAAATATGGTGATGTTTGGATAGGGTAATTAGCATATTCAAATATTTTCACATACAGATAAGCAAAATGTCTTAGCCTGGCACATTCGAATAGCAGATATATCCTTACATTTGTAAAAGATCTAGTGAGTAGGATAGATTTTGGGATCTTTATAACGTAGCTTACTCTGTATTCTGCAATATTGCTAGCTGGTCATGGTGACAAGAAAGATATTTCAGCATGGAGTTGATAGTGGAACTTTTCAGCAAACACAGATCAATAGGAGAAACTGACTATAGGCATTCATGAGTCCATTTTGTTCCTGATGAGTTTTGTTTTTAATAATTTAAAGGCAGCAAAATGGGCATATTCACAAGAAAAGGATATTTCCTCAATGGCAATAGATTTTTAAACCATCTGTAATATTAAGAAACAGATGTAAATTATTAGTGATCAAAAATGTGAAAATACAGTGATCTCATTTGACCTGTGAATATATATCAAACCCTATAAGGTGACTGTCCCCTCAAGTCCTCTCTGCACAGTTGCTAAAGGATAGACTGTATTTGTTACCAACCTGGGTTCTTGGACTCTTTAATCAGTAGAAACTGGTAAAAGGCCAGGCGACAAATTCAGGCAGAGCTTTATTGGAACTCCTTTGGACTGCAAGGAGATCCAACTAGTCAATCCTGAAGGAAATCAGTCCTGAATATTCACTGGAAGGACTGATGCTGAGGCCAAAACTCCAATACTTTGGCTACCTAATGCAAAGAACTGACTCATTGGAAAAGACCCTGATGCTGGGAAGGATTGAAGGCAGGAGGAGAAGGGGATGACAGAGAATGAGATGGTTGGATGGCATCACCAACTTGATGGACACGAGTTTGAGTAAACTCTGGGAGTTGGTGATGGACAGGGAAGCCTGGCGTGCTGCAGTCCATGGGGTCACAGAGTTGGACACGACTGAGCAACTGAACTGAACTGCAGCCCAGGTGAGAACAAGAAACAGGTGACTTACTCGCTCCCTGAGGCTGGGCGAGCTGGTCTCTTAAACTGGGTGAAGGTGGGGGCAGAGTAGGAGCAGATTGGGTGGGTCCCCCTAGCTGGTGTGCCCAACCCCTTGGTGGTGCTGTGGTCAGGGGACCATGTTCAGTACCCTGCTTTTGTTCTCCTCACCTCAGAAGTGGCAGTTGCAGTTGAGTTTTGGTCTTTTTGTATGTTATTCATAAGTTGTCACAGCTGTACACATAAGCAGTTATTTTTAATAGCTTATCATTTCTTGGTATTAAAAAAAAGCCTTTAAAATATATTTTATTTAGTTATTTTTGGCTGTGCCCTGGGTCTTCTTTACCGCTTGGCTTTTCTCTAGTTGCAGTGGGTGGTGGGAGCTACTCGCTAGTTGCAGTGCACAAGTGGAGAAAGAATCTCAGTGAAATAATTTAAAAATACAGAGTTGCACAAACATAGCTGCTGATGTGGAAAACACTGTAAAGTGGTCAACTCAGAAATAAGCTCAGTCATTTCTTTTTCCAGGTGCCCTCTTCTCTGACCTCTACTCCATGCCAGAAAAAGGAAAGGAAGGGGTGACCTGCAACTGAGTGAATCAAGTCACTGCCCCCCACCACTGAATAAAAACTGCAAATAATTACAAGATGCACAAGACCTATAGACAGGTGTTTTGCAATTCTCACCCTCATCTGTATGATTTAAACAAATTTTAAATGTACTAGATTCTAAAAACACAACTCCTACATCACAACTTAATTATCCATATCCAAACAGCTGGAGCCAGTTACCCACTCCCTCTACCTGCACTACCAGGTTATTCCATTTCATTCACCTTGTCTGTCTCCCTATTCTATCCCTGTGTCTCTTTTTGCTCCTGTCTACCCTCCTGCTGTTTCTCCCCTCCTATTTCTTCCCTCACACCTGTCCTGCCCCACTCTTCTTGTTCCCCTCCCCTCTTGCACTTTTCCCCCAACCTGACTGCCCTCAATCTCCATTATTTCTGGTCCTTTCCTTCCCCTAACTCTCCTACACCTGACACAGGAGGGAAGGGAACAGGGCACAACCCTTAAAAGAATGACTCAGTCATTAAGCCTATGACAAAAACCAGTTATAACTAGTTAGACCCAAGATGGCGGAAGATTTGACTGCCAACAAACCTTGAACTTCATTCTATGCTCGTCGTGACATATTAGTTAAATGAAATGCTCATAGGTGCTATGACAGTTATGATGCCAAGTCAAAGGCCAGAAAGGGGGGTGGCCCAATTCCCAGAAGCCTCCATCTCTCCCTGAAGTAGCTTAAATAATTACTCCACTCTCAAGACTGAAATTCCTCAGCCCCTAAAAACTAACCACCTTGTATTTCAGTCGCTTTCACCTTCTGAGACTGACTGCATTCTGCCTATGGAACTTGCATTATCAAGAGGGCCTCTCACCTTCTGAGATGACCTACTTTATAGCTGTGGAATGTGTGCGGGCACGCGCATCAGCTCAGTACTGTCCGACTCTTTTGTGACCCCCCATGGACTTGTAGGCTGCCAGGCTCTTTTGTCCATGGGAGTATCCGTCAAGAATACTGGAGTGGGTTGCCATGCCCTCCTCCAGGGGATCTTTCCGACCCAGGGATTGAATCCACGTCTCCTAAGGATTCTGCATTGGCAGGCGATTCTTTACCACTGGTGGCTCCTGGGAGGCCCTGTGGAATGTGTCTCTCTCTCAATAAATCTACTACTTACCTATCACTTTGCCTCTTGCTAAATTCCGTCCGCACTGCGATGTAAAGAACCGCATCATTAAGTCCTGAGACCAGGTGTGCAATATTAAGACCCTGGATTCCAGTCCAAATGGGAGTGTGGTTTCGCTTCTTTCTCCCTAACACTCCCTCCTCACTCTCTGGCACCCCAGGGTGATACGGCTTTCCTGCTCTTCCTCAGCGCTTCTTGCCACTAGTCTTTCTCTCCCAGCACCAGGAGACTCTGAAGGCCACGGTTCCAACTCTTATCTTCTCTCCCGCACCCTGTGTGAAGTTCCTCGTCACTCTGCTCTCTAACCTCTGGAGATCGGGCTTTAATTTCTCTGTTTCATTCAGCTGCTACATTCAATTAGGACTTAATTGCTTTCACTTTATCTTCTCTTTCTTTACAAGTCCCTGAGCCATCTTCTATGTTCTCATCGCTTCTCCCTCATGCTTTTCTCAGTCGCTCTGTATCTGCTTGATTCCCTTTGTCCCCAAATTTTAAGGGGTGGCGACTGAATAAGATGCCCTGGGACCCAAAGGGACCGTTTTCCAACTGAGTTGAATTTGACACGGAACACTGGTGTCACACGGGCAGGTCCTGGTAGCACCTTGCTGGGACGGGCTGACAGGAAGGGGAGGCCTGTGGAGCCGAAGGACCGGCAAGGACAGAGGGGCTGGGAGGGAGGGGGTCTCAGGACTGGGGTGGGCTCTCCAGGATCCCAGGCCCCCGGAACGGACACTGCCTCTCCAGGAGCGGGGCGCCCCGGCTCTACCTCCAGGGCCTGACAGGGCGAGACGGGTGATACCGTCATCGAATTCACTTTGTTCTCTTAGCAGAGGACGTTGGAGGCGGAGGTGGCAAAGGATTTAAAGCAGGAAAATGTCTCGAAAGGCGGTGTTGACGTGGGTCGAGGGCAAAAAAGCCAAGGGCTCAGGGACCCGCCTCAGGTTGATTTTAACCCAAAGGAAAACAGTCGAATTGAAAGGTCGACGTGTGGACTTACTGGGGGCAGAGGGCTGGATGCTAGGATTTAAGGTCCTGAAAGTGAAGTCAGGGGTACCGCGCAGCACCGATTTACACAAGAAACGAGAGCCTTGGTACAGCGTACCCGACTTCGCATTCTCCGGTTCCGCAAGAAGCTGCCTGTGCGGTGTTGTGGTGCGGCCTCCGGGGCGGGGCCTGAGCTGAGTGCTACCGGCGAGGGGCGGGGCGAGGAAGGAGCGCCGGGCGGCTGGGGACGGGAGGTCCCTCCCCGTACCTTGAAATTGCTAATTTTAACCGTCTGCCTGGAAAGAGGACTGTGAGGCGCAGGTCCAAACTAGAAAAGTGTTAACTCTTGCTGCCCAGCGTGACTTGTGCTCTGCACTACCAGCTTCCCGGTCTCGAAGAAACTGCGCGTGCGCATAAGGACTGTGGGCGGGGCCTGAGCAGAGCACTACCAGCAAGGGGCGGGGCATAAAGAACCCCGGCTTGCGCTGCGATTTGAGAGGGAGGGACGAGAGCCGGGTAGGTGTGTTTCCGTCCCTTGGATTCCCTCCCAAGTTTACCTTTTCCAGGTTTAGACATGCTTGAGGGTCTTTATATCTTATCATAGGATGGCTTCCTGCTTAGCTTAAGTTACTGTCTCTAACAAGTTTTAAACCCTTACAGTTGTGTGGGCCACTTATTTTGGAAATTTCTTTTTAACAAGTTGAAAACAGTTTAAGTCAAAAGCTATTTTTGCCAGCGGTACGTTGGTCCTGAACTGAGAAAACTGCGATCTCAGTGAGGAGTAGCTGTGGGGCGGTAATTGGATCCAGAAACACTGCCTGCAATCAAAATTAATTTAAGCAGTTTAAATTAAAAAGAACTGGAGTTATCTGTGTAGGGATTACAAATTAGAATATGAAATACAAAATTCTCAATGGAATGGACGATATAATACTAAACGCTACAGAACAGCATTTTTTTTTTTTTTCCAGAATTTTTCTTCATGGAAGGGTCTAGGCAGCCACGAGGCTTCTCCTTTTCTCTCCTGATTTTAGGCTCTTATTTCCGAAGTGGGTCTGCTCAGCCTCAAGCAGCTACCCCTTGGATGAGCGCACTGCGGTCCCAGTTGAACTTACACTCGCCCATGGCGCTTGGTGAGGGTGAGGACTGTCCTGGTGGAGGACCCTACCTCTGCCCTCCTCTGCTGTTCCTGGCCAGATCCCTTCCCGCTCTTCCTGGGCAAAGGACCCCTGGACACATCAACCCCCTAAAGTGAAGGCCATACCAGAGGGTGTACTAGTTTTATTTTGTGTTCTTCTCATTAATTTGCTGACCCTGTGTGGAGTATGTAACTAGTCCAGGCTTGTCTGCATTGAGAAAAAAATGGTAAGCCAATGGAATACACTCTACTACCTCATCTAGGTTATTTTTAAAACATGGAGACACTGTCCTCTGTCACTTACAGTCATGCAAGTCAAATACCCCAAAGCAAAGGCCTGGCGTGTGGACTTGGGTTCTGCCCCAGACCCACTGCTCTCCCTGATGCCCTCATCACACCAGCTCTACCTTGTCCCCGAGTGGCTCATCACAGCTGGAGAAAAACACAGCCCCCAACTGACTGTTCTTGATTCAGATTCCTGGCTGTTCCCCTCACATTCCCTGGGTGTCTGCTCCATACCTTTCCTGTGGAGCTCCTCAAAAGTCCACCTCCACCTCTCCCATCTTTTTTTTTTTCCCCCAAAGACCCTGTTTATTGTCCACTGAGCTCCTGGAGCAAAGGAAGAGATCACCTCTAACTGCCTCAACAGTCTGCCTCAGGACCTGTGTTCTCAGTATTGACTGTGAATAGCCTGAACCCACCTCTAGCTGTTAGTGATCCTGAAATTGTGCCTTTATGCCAACTCCACTCTGTGTCAGGACAGCATGGCATTCTTCCTCCTCTGCTACACACACACACACACACACACACACACACACGGCATTCTTCCTCCTCTGCTACACACACACACACTGTAAACTTTTTTTATGCACTCTACCA
The DNA here is from genome assembly GCA_006410675.1 of Oreotragus oreotragus. Lineage (NCBI taxonomy): Eukaryota > Metazoa > Chordata > Mammalia > Artiodactyla > Bovidae > Oreotragus > Oreotragus oreotragus. Next base: position 323,910 of record SJYX01022912.1, read on the forward strand.
TCTTTAAAGGGCTTCCCTGGTGTCTCAGATGGTAAAGAGTCAGCCTGCAATGCGGGAGACCTGGATTCAATCTCTAGGTTGGGAAGATCCCCTAGAGGAGGGTACAGCAACCCACTCCAATATTCTTGCCTGGGAAATCCAAAAAAGCCTGGCAGTCTACAGTCCACGGGGCTGCAAATAGTTGGACACAACTGAGCGACTAAGTACAACCACAAAAGTATACATTTTTGACAAAGCTGATCACAGGAATCATATTTATAAGGTTTCTCTCTAGTAAGAATTTTGTTACATTCCAGAAGGCTTAAACTTTGGCTACCCTTTGCCAAAATTTTATTTGTGTGGTTTCTTTTAAAGATGTACATTCTGCCACCGTTAGGTACAGTTACAGGCTTTGCCACATACGTACGTTTTAAATGATTTCTCTCCTTAAGGAGGTCTCTGATTTTAAGGTCTGACTACCTACATACATTTTATCTCAATCATTATATTTGTAAGATTTCTATTATTAATTTTTCGATGATGGCCAAAGCTTCAGCTTTTAATAAAAGCACTGCCACATAGATTAAGTTTATAATGTTTCTTTTCAGTATGTATTTTCTGATGCCTACCCAGGTTTGTAAACTGAGTAAAAGCTCTGCCACACTCATGACATTTGTAAGGTTTCTCACCAGTATGAATGACCTTATGTCGATTGAGATGTGAACCATCTGTAAAGGCTTTGCCACACTCGTTACATTGATAAGACTTCTCTCCAATATGAGTTTTCTCGTGACGCCAAAGTTGTGAATTTTGGGTAAAAGCCTTATCACATTTATTACATTTATAAGGTCTTTCTCCTGTATGAATTCTCTGATGAGCCACAAGGCTTGAATGCTGGATAAAAGCCTTGCCACATAAACTGCATTTGAGTTCTCCAGTCAGAGTTTTCTCATGACTGCAAAGTTGTGAATATTGGACCAATGCCTTACAGCACACATCGTATCTGTAAGGTTTCTCTCCAGTATGAGTTCTCTCAAGATCCCAAAGCTGTGAATGTTGGATCAAAGGCTTAACACACACATTGCACTTACTTGGTTTCTTTCCACTGTGCCTTCTCTGATGCCTACTAAGACTTGAAACTTGGGTAAAAGCTTTGTCACACTCGTCACATTTGTAAGGTTTCTCTCCAGTGTGGGTGGTCTTATGTTGAGTAAGATTTGAATGTTTCGTAAAGGCTTTGCCACACTCAGTACATATATAAGGTTTCTCCCCAGTATGGATTCTCATATGTTGAGTAAGGATTGACCGCACGGGAAAGGCTTTGCCGCATTCATTACATTTGTAAGGTTTCTCACCAGTATGGATTTTCTCATGAATCCAAAGGAGTGAACGTTGAATAAATGACTTACCACATTCTTTACACTTATAAGGTTTCTCCCCAGTGTGAAGCCTCTGATGACTTGCAAGGATTGAATTTCGACTGAAGACCTTGCCACAGACATCACATTTGTATGGTTTCTCGCCTGTGTGGATTATCTGATGGTTCCTTAGGGCCGAGTGCACACTAAATGCTTTGCCACACTCATTACATCTGTAAGGTTTCTCTCCAGTATGGACTACCTTATGTTGAGTAAGATTTGAATGCTTCCTAAAGGCCTTCCCACACTCATTGCATCTGTAAGGTTTCTCTCCTGTATGGATTCTCTTATGCTGAGTAAGGCTTGAGCGCTTCCTAAAGGCTTTGCCACATTCATTACATTTGTAAGATTTCTCTCCAAAGTGTACTGTCTGATGACTTACAAGGACTGACTTTCGACTGAAGGCCTTGCCACAGACATCACATTCATAGGCTTTCTTTCTTGTATGGATCAACTGATGTCTAGTGAGGTTTGAGCACTGGTTAAAAGTTTTGCCACACTCTTTACATCTGTAAGGTTTCTCTCCTGTATGAATTCTCTGATGACACGCAAGGTGTGAATTTCGACTAAACACCTTACCACATACATCACAATTATAAGGTTTCTCTCCCGTATGGATTAACTGATGTCTGCTGAGGTTTGAGCTGTAAGGAAAGGTTTTGTCACACTCATTACATTTATAATGTTTTTCCTTGTATGCTTTCTGGCCTTGTGTCAGTATTGAAGGGTGAATAAAATCATTCCCATACGGATTAGAAATGTTAGTTTGGACAACAGGAGAAATTCTCCGCAATGGTAAAAATGAGGTGCTACTGTTGCTACTCTTGTCAGCTTCATTAAATTCATCAATTTTCTCTTCACTTTTAAATATACACCATTCATCCTGAAAGCTTAATGCAAGCTTATTTTCAATAGGTTTGTTTCCTGGATCCCTTCTACCATGTTGATTTTTTCCATCAGTGAGATTTTCATTATTGTTTACAGACATTCCTTTGTCATTTCCTTCATCATCTGTCCACTGACACTCAAAGACATGTATATTTTCCTGGATTTCCATGAAGTAAAAATCTCTGATTTCATGACTTTCGTATTTTCCCAACATCACTCTCTGGAATACTCTTGTATCACTGTTTGCTTTTGGTTTCAATTTCTTGATCACATGTATATGAGAGATAGCTACAAGATATAAAGAACCATAGGTATCCTATTAATTACATATGGTAAATAAATGTTTCATGTTGAAAAGGTGATATTACACCAAAGGCATTACCAATCCTGGACAGTTATTAAACTTCCCAACCATGACCTTCAAGTTTTCAGACACAACTAAAGAAACAGGATCTTTTATTAAAGAAAGAATAATTGCATGTAATTCAAGTTAATTTTAGGGTAACCTAGTCACTCAATGACAAAATCACTCACATTGTGCAAACTTACGTTAGCTCTCAAAGAAAGGATATTTTCCACCGTGACCTAAAAGATCACATACTTTTTGGCAGTAAATATATTGCTGTCTCATAACTGAGGAGAAAAATCTATTATACATATTTTATGCATAATTACTATACATATATAAGTACTAAAGAACAGTCAATGTATTGTAATGCTGCTGCTGCTAAGTTGCTTCAGTCATGTCCGACTCTGTGCGACCCCATAGACGGCAGCCCACCAGGCTCCTCTGTCCCTGGGATTCTCCAGGCAAGAATACTGGAGTGGGTTGCCATTTCCTTCTCCAATGCATAAAAGTGAAAAGTGAAAGTGAAATCGCTCAGTCATGCCTAACTCTTAGTGACCCCATGGACTGCAGCCTACCAGGCTCCTCCGTCCATGGGATTTTCCAGGCAAGAGTACTGGAGTGGGTTGCCGTTGCCGTCTCTGATTGTAATGCTAAATAATCCAAAACAAGCTTTATCTAATAAATAAATAACTTGTAGTTTAGAATTGCAAAGCCATTGTAGAACTGAGAAAATATCATATTACAGAAAATTTTTACTCTGTAGAACTCTAGACATTCCCCCTTAAGAATAAAGAAAGAACTTATATTCTAGAAGGAGCACACAATATGAGAGCTGGGAGTTATATAGAAATCACTGACTTATGAACTATCATGTCAGGAAAATACATAACATTATAAAAAAGAACTGGAAAAAGAAGTCAGAAGTCACAGTTATGATTTCATGACTGCAGCTATATCACAGTCAACTAATAGAGAAATTCCCTGTCTATGCACTGCCCTTTAGTTATCCTGATCACTGTCCCCAAATCCTATGTGATACATTGCATGTGCTTTGAGACTTTATTAACGAAGGTCAGAGACAACACTGTTGAGAACATATTGGAAAATAAAAACATACACAGGCGCTTCCCTGGTGGTCCAGTGGTTAAGAATCCACTCGCAATACAAGGGACACCAGTTTGATCCCTGGGAAGATCCTACGTGCCATGGAGCAACTAAGCCCATGCACCACAAATACTGAACCCTAGAGCTCTAGAGCCCAGAAGCTACAACTTCTGAAGCCCAAGCACCCTACAGCCACTATTTTAAAAATAAGGACAGCAGACTCACAGGATTTATGTACCTGACACCACTGTACACAGTAAGCGAGAGAAAGACAATCTGAACCTGTACTTGCAGAATCAGAAAACATGTTCTTGAGCACAACTGGCTATTCAGGCGGCACACATTATAAAATACTACAATGAATAACAGGAGCTGAGAAAGAAATAATTCATGGGAGATAATAAGAGCTCTAACAGTCAGACTTGGCTATCCCTCCTGGAATTGGCTTTTGAGTCATCAGCCCTGTACATACTGATTTAAGTTCTGTCGGGAGAAAGCTGTTCAGTGGATGAACATGCNATACACTGAAACTGTCTCTTATACACATCTAGATGTGTATAAGAGACAGCTACCAGGCTCCTCCGTCCATGGGATTTTCCAGGCAAGAGTACTGGAGTGGGTTGCCGTTGCCGTCTCTGATTGTAATGCTAAATAATCCAAAACAAGCTTTATCTAATAAATAAATAACTTGTAGTTTAGAATTGCAAAGCCATTGTAGAACTGAGAAAATATCATATTACAGAAAATTTTTACTCTGTAGAACTCTAGACATTCCCCCTTAAGAATAAAGAAAGAACTTATATTCTAGAAGGAGCACACAATATGAGAGCTGGGAGTTATATAGAAATCACTGACTTATGAACTATCATGTCAGGAAAATACATAACATTATAAAAAAGAACTGGAAAAAGAAGTCAGAAGTCACAGTTATGATTTCATGACTGCAGCTATATCACAGTCAACTAATAGAGAAATTCCCTGTCTATGCACTGCCCTTTAGTTATCCTGATCACTGTCCCCAAATCCTATGTGATACATTGCATGTGCTTTGAGACTTTATTAACGAAGGTCAGAGACAACACTGTTGAGAACATATTGGAAAATAAAAACATACACAGGCGCTTCCCTGGTGGTCCAGTGGTTAAGAATCCACTCGCAATACAAGGGACACCAGTTTGATCCCTGGGAAGATCCTACGTGCCATGGAGCAACTAAGCCCATGCACCACAAATACTGAACCCTAGAGCTCTAGAGCCCAGAAGCTACAACTTCTGAAGCCCAAGCACCCTACAGCCACTATTTTAAAAATAAGGACAGCAGACTCACAGGATTTATGTACCTGACACCACTGTACACAGTAAGCGAGAGAAAGACAATCTGAACCTGTACTTGCAGAATCAGAAAACATGTTCTTGAGCACAACTGGCTATTCAGGCGGCACACATTATAAAATACTACAATGAATAACAGGAGCTGAGAAAGAAATAATTCATGGGAGATAATAAGAGCTCTAACAGTCAGACTTGGCTATCCCTCCTGGAATTGGCTTTTGAGTCATCAGCCCTGTACATACTGATTTAAGTTCTGTCGGGAGAAAGCTGTTCAGTGGATGAACATGCATGCATATGTGCTCAGTCATGTCCAACTCTTTGCGACCGCCATGTCTCCTCTGTCCATGGGACTTCCCAGAAAAAAAAATACTGGAGTGGGTTACCATTTTCCTTTTCCAGGGGATCTTCCCAACCCAGGGATCGAACCCACATCTCTCCTGCATTGGCAGGCGGATTTTTTTTTTCACTGTGCCACCTGGGCTTCCATAGACTTGCACAAGAGTGACCAGAATACTGACCTTGGAAGAAAAGAACTGGCAGGCTCTGAGACTGAATTAGGAGACCTCCCAATACCCAGAGCTGCCCTCAGGAGGAAATGCAAAGCAAAACTACAGTGACATACCACCTCACACCTAGCAGAATGGCCATCATAAAAAAGTCAAGAGATAGTGGAGGTGAAGATATGAAGAAAAGGCAACCCACTGCAATACTGGTAGAAATGTAAATTGGTACAGCCACCATAGAAAAAGAGTATGTAGAATTCCTCAAAATATTTTTTTAAAAAAAGGACGACCATAAGATAGCAATCTCACTTCTGGGAATACACTGAAAGGAAATGAAAGCACTCTCTTAGATATCTGCACTGCTCTGTTGCAGCATTATTTACAACAGCGAAGACATGAAAAAAAGCTAAGTGTCCAACAGTGTGTAAAAAAATTTTTAAATATTACATATACAATGGAATATTATTCAGAAAAAAAAAAAAAGTAAATCCTGCTATCTGTACCAATACAGACCTTCAGGGCATTATGCTAAGTGAAATAAGTCAGGAGAGAAATACAAATACAGTTATGACCTCACTTATATCACATATATATGGAATCTTAAAAACAAAAGCCAAATCATTAGAAAAAGAGAGTAGAAGAGTGATTGCAGGGGCAGGGGAATATTATTACACACAATGGAATATTATTACATACAGGGGAGTATTACTACATACAATGGAATATTATTACATACAGGGGAATATTACTACATACAATGGGATATTACTACATACAATGGAATATTATTACATGGAATGGAATATTATTACATACAGGGGAGTATTACTGCAGTTTCAGTTATAAGGTGAATACGTTCAGATCAAATATACGGCATGGTGACTACTGTTAACAAAACTGTCTTATATACTCAAACTTGATTGACAGTAGACGTTAAATGTTCTCACCACACACACACACACACACACACACACACACACACACACACAAATTGTAATTATGTGACTTGATGGATGTGTTGTGTGTTCTGGTGATTATTTAGTAATAATGTATATCACATCATCACTGTACACTTTACATTTATACCATGTTACATGGATTGAAGTGAAATGAAACCTAGTCGTGTCCGACTCTTTGCAAAACCATGAACTATACAGTCCATGGCATTCTCCAGGCCAGAATACTGGAGTGGGTAGCTTTTCCCTTCTCCAGGGGATCTTCCCAACCCAGGGATCAAACCCAGGTCTCCTGCATTACAGGCGGATTGTTTACCAGCTGACCCACAAGGGAAGCCCAAAAATACTGGAGTGGATAGCCTATCCCTTCTCCGGCGGATCTTCCTACCCAGGAATCGAACCAGGGTCTCTTGCATTGCAGGTGGATTCTTTTCCAGCTGAGCTATCAGAACTCATGCTATGGTCTGTGTCCACATAACATATGTGGATTACATGTCAATAAATATGGGAGAAAAGAATATACAAAGGAGTGTACAAAAGAAATCCTGGTTGACCATGTGAATAAGAATTTAAAAAAAAAAAGAGAGAGAGAGAGAAAGGAAGAAAAGATTGGGGAAAAAAGATCTCAGAACAAAACAGAGCCAAAGCTAGAGAAGGAAGGAAGAAAAAGATTAAAAGGAATTAGAGAATAAAAAAACTACAACCACAAAACTCAAAGTTGGTTCTTTGAAAAGAAAGACAAAGTTTACACTCAGCAAGATTAAGCAAAAATCAGAAGATTCAAATAGCTAAAGTGGGAAATGAAAGAGGGAACACTACAACTGGTCAAAACTGATTCTACAGAAATCAAAAGGACTATAAGAGAATACTATGAGCAATTCTGGGCTTCCACGGTGGCACCAGTGGTAAAAGAACCCACCTGCCAATGCATCTGATGGAATCAAGAAAGAGACCAACAGAAAAAGACTATTCCCTTCTCCTCAAAGTCAAGGAAGCAAACAATTCTCAGGAGCCAGATGACAGAGTGTAGATGGTGATAAACACTTTGCCTTGGTCTGTATAGGAGCTGTTGTAGCACCACTGAGCGTGAAAAGATAAACTTTACATATTGCAGGACAGAACAAGTCAGCTGCTGCTGCTGCTGCTGCTGCTAAGTCCGATTCTGTGTGACCCCATAGAAGGCAGCCCACCAGGCTGGGATTCTCCAGGCAGGAACACTGGAGTGGGTTGCCATTTCCTTCTCCAATGCATAAAAGTGAAAAGTGAAAGTGAAGTCGCTCAGTCGTGTCCGACTCTTTGCGACCCCATGGACTGCAGCCTACCAGGCTCCTCCATCCATGGGATTGTCCAGGCAAGAGTACTGGAGGGGGGGGACAAGTCAGGGAGGAGAAAAATTTTCTCTGAAAATTCACAAGAAATAAACTTCTGTTTTCCCATAGACATCTCCCACTTAGGGAGAGTTTCCCAAACACTATTAATGGTGCGGTTTCCTCACTGCCCTTCTGAGCTCTGACCTGTGTTGGCACCTTTGATACATTCCCATTTGTTTACTTTTTTTTTCTATTTTCACTTCATTCTCTAGAATCTAGAGTTCTTTCCCTTGCTCTAAGATGGAGATAACGTTCAGAAACAGCAAAGAACAGCCTTCCCTGGGTGGTGCAGTGGATAAGAATCAGCCTGCTGATGCAGGGGACACAGGTTCAATCCCTGGTCCAGGAAGATCCTACATTCCTTGGAACAACTGCACCCTTGTGCCACAACTATTGAACCCGAGATCTAGAGCCCATGAGCCGCCACTACTGAAGCCCACTTGCCCTAGAGCCTGTGCCTTGCAATAAGAGAAGCCGTTTCTTTCTGGGGATGTGCTGGTCCCCAGTCTGCCTAGCACTGCGGGGATGGCCAAGACTCAAAGCAACCTCCTTCCCATCTGGGAGGCTGGGTTTCCTCATGCCTCTGGCTTCTCTGTCCCAGTGGGGAGTGCCTAGAGCCCAGGGCCCCCAAGAGAGAGCTCTCGGCAGACAAAGCCAGTGGCCGAGCCTTACCTGTCCCTCCTGGCCTGCCAGCCTAGAGTTGTGTGCCCTGGCCTGTCAGTATTTATTGCCTCCATATGTACTGTCCTCTGGCCCGCTGACCTGTCACCTCTGCCCCCAGGCTTGGTGCCACCATCCCCAGCGGGCCCTCCCTGGACCAGCCTGGACAACCGTGGGACCAAGCTTGCACAACTGGAGCCGGCCCCTCTGCCCGCACCCCACCCTACCCGACCCTTCGTTGGTCAGGCCCAGGCCTAAAATGCGCAGGGTCCTGTCCCTGGTTCTTCTTTTCTGACCGGGAAATAAACTTCCCCTTAAGAGGGGAAAAAAAGAGAGAGAGAAGCCATTTCAATGAGAAACCTGCACAGCACAGGGAAGAATAGCCCCTGCTCGCGACGACTAGAGAAAGCCCAAGCAAAGCAGTGAGGACCTGGTGCAGCCAAAAAGAAATAGATAATTTAGAAGAAAAGAAAAGAACTCCCAGCTCCTCACTCAGCTGAGGAGTGAGGACATTACAAGGGGGAGGGCTGGGAAAATACTTCACACATTCATCTACTGCCTCCTTCTGAACACAGAGGGAACAGCGTAATATGCGGGTCTCAGCTCTCTTCCGAGAACTACTGAATCTAAAGCAGAGGGAGAGAAAACAGGGAATTCAGGATTTTACAAGTTTGCCATTGGATTTTGTAAATACTTAAGCTCTGGAACGATTCCTAGTGTATCATGAAATGTGCATATTTCTGAAGAAATGGTTAAACTCCTGATGCCAATCACAAAGCTTTGCATGTCTGAGTCAACAAGGCTTTGAGGTCAGTCAAGCAAAACAGGGGCTCCCAAGAGGCACAGAGGAAAAATGCAGAGATACCCCAGGGCAGATCCTAACTTCTAGAGGAAAGTGATCCTCACCCACAGAGAGCAGGTTCCTGTAGGTCTCCAGCATCACGTCCCTATACAGGGCCCTCTGAGCAGGGTCCAGGCGTTCCCACTCCTCCGGAGAGAATTCGATGGCCACATCCTTAAAGGTCAAATGTCCCTGAAATAAAAAATATATCTCACTGAGGGACTACGAGGAGCGTTCTTATCTTCACACAAAATGAGGAGAGAGGATCAATTGGGTTGGAGAATGGGTTTTGACAGATTCCAATACAGGCATTTTGAGCAAGTTATGTGCCTCGAATTTTCATTTCTTTGCTTCTGTAAGAGAGTATGATATCCTCCAAATCAGTGTGGATGACTGATTTCTGTGGATGATACATGAAATATACAAGCAAAAATGAAACACAGGTTGGCTACACTGGAGAGTCAGATATTCTGTTGTACATACTGAGTGGGATTCAATATGCAGATGAGCTAGTGAGTGGTGTCCTGAGTGATGAAAAAGTCCACAGTAGCTTTACAAAAAGATCGGGATCTTAACATTGAGATGAGGATAACAAGAGAAATGACGAAAAGCGTTTCAATACTGCCTATGTGCTAAGCATTATTCTTAATGTTTTACGTGTATTGACAGTTATTACATGTATTAACATAGAGGGTTCCCTAAGAAAGCTGAAACGAGTACAAGGTGAACATGTGCAAATGCATAAAGCATGTACCCATCCACACATAATGTTTCCATTTTTACTCCTATTTAAATTATTGTGACAGTGTAAAAAAATTAAGATATAATCTCAATTGCTAAAAAACAAAAAACTTACTATAAAATGATGTCTTTTATAAAAGCCATGCATGCATGTACACACACATGTAAATATCCAATTCACTAAAATGAGAGTAGCTGTTTCAACATATTTTGAGTAAGGTTTTTTTTTTTTTTTTGGTGGGGGGTAAGTTTTTAAATTATCATTTTTACTTAATGTAGTTCAGCATCTCTGGGACAAGGAAAATCTTCTAATCTTACATAATTTAGTTTGTCAACATTATTCTACAGTAGGTTAGCAAAGAACTAGTACAAGCATGAACAAATATATAATACTTCAATATCTGTAAAATACATATAACTCAAAATGCAAATATAATTTTACCCATTTAAATCCAGACAAGTAACTATTAACAAAAGCCAGAGTTTGTTTATTCCACTAACAAAATATTGATTCAAAATTGGAAAGGATATTAGTGGTATACAGGGGCTTCCCTCATAGCTCAGTTGGTAAAGAATCTGCCTGCAATGCAGGAGAACCAGGTTCGATCCCTGGGTTGGGAAGATCCCCTGGGGAAGGAAATGGTTACCCACTCCAGTAGTTTTGCCTAGAGAATCCCATAGACAGAGGTGCCTGGCAGGCTAGTCAATGGGGTCACAAGAGTGCAAGAGTCAGAAGCGACTTGGCAACTAAACCACCATAAGTGGTATACATTAAAACAGTAGGGTTGAAAAGTTCTTGAATTAAAAATTGGAAAAAAACCCACTTTTATTGAGCAAGAACATACTTAACCATCAGAGAAGACTGGTAATTCTGAAGCAGGGCATTTTGGAAGGACCGACAAAACAATCAACTGAGGATATGACTTCACCTGAGAAAGAGCCATTCTTGACCTCTTTTCTCTCCTCTTCTGCCTACTCCAGATTTCTTCCTCAGAGGTGAATCTTTCAAGGTCAATCCTGAAAGTTGAAAACAGGCTGTTTAAGGCTTAGAATCAACATCCCCTTTCCTGTGCCACAACCACGCACACAGGGAAGACCTCACCATATGGAAGAGACAGCCCTCTGCTGCCCACTGTCACAAGAGGTGTGTGTAGGCACCCGCCAGGACTAAGGCACCCATCTTCCTGTACACAGCGCTCCCATGGGGTAAGCCCAGAACCTGTTTTAACAACATCACAGGAATACATTTCCCTCTGCCAAATCCACTGCCTTCATTTTTCCACAGGTGAGATCATGTTACTCGATTCAACCCATGCATGCACATCTCAGCCTCAGCATCTGTGTGTCCCAGGAAACCTGAGTTAAGATGCTATGGTACCCACACCATTTCACGCAGCCCACATCATCCATAAACCCACTTGCAGATGCTCCAGCCAGAACAGCAACATCCTTTGCAAACAGTTCCGTACACCCTGTGATCCCACAACTATGCCTGGGACACGCACACACACAATTCACTGGACACATCCAGAGGCCCACACCCACAACTCTCCTGCAGACCCCAACAGGCTCCCCTCCATTTTCTCCATTTTTCCTCCTCTCCTCCATGCAGGCATGAACAAACAGAGCTGAAAGGCATAGAGACCTCTGGGCATCAGCACTGTAAGAGGAATGCACAGAAGCTGCAAATCCAAGGATTCTGAGTGTCCAGGAATGGAGACCAAGAAGCTGACCCTTCTGGGAAAATACTGAAGGGGTTAGCTTGGAAATAAGTTCTGCGAGAATGTGCTCATCATGAAGAGAGGGGCTCTGTTGGAAGGAAGGTTTGAGGTCAATCAGCCCATTCTGCATCACCAGCAGAGAACACAGAAGAAAGACCCGAGGGGAACATCCACTTAGTACCTATTTTAACAGATTGCATAAAATGGAAGACAACGGAATATTAGACTGACTAAACTAGGTTTCAACTGCTAAAAATAAAAAAAATCACTGATATCCTTACCAAGTACTCATTGAAACAGGCCCTCGCCCGTCCTCTACGAGGCCATCTGTCCTCACTCATTCTTATTTCCTCAGTTTTCCTACTTCTCTGTGAACTGCTCTGTCTCGGCTTCTCCTGATACCCCTCGCCCACATATTTACAGGGATGTCGACCGATTAAGATGCCCGCCTAGCGGAAGACAGCATTTTCCAGCGAGAAAGCTGGGTGTCACGGGGCTGACCGATGTTACCTCCCCCAACACGCGGACGGGGAAACGTCACTATGAAGAGGCCTGTGCGGCAGAAGGACCGGCCCGACGCGAGGACAGAGGGGCTGGGAGGGCGGGGTGTCTCAGGAGCCGCGAGGGCTCCCCAGAACCCCAGGACCGGGGAGAGGTCGCGCACGGCCTTCAAGGCGAGGTTATGGGGGTCAAGGAAAGGGAGGAGGGGAGAGCGAATCCATGTCGGGGGAGAGGGCTTTACGCGCGTCAGCGGGGGCGGCGGTCAGTAAAGGATTTTAAGCAGGAACATAGAGCGAAGAAGAAAACCAAAGGGGGAAAAAAAGCCAAGGCCCCAAACTCGCCTCAGAGACATTTGAAACGCAGAGGGAAACGCCCCCTGTGACGGCGACGTCTGGACTTAGGGGCACAGAGGGGTAGGTGCGGTGATTTTCAGGTCCCTAGTGACTCCTACACCCTGAGGAAGGGTTGGGCGCCCGACTATGAAGCGCAAATTTACACGAAAAACAAGAAACAACGCGCCGCAATATGACCTTCGCTCCGCGATCTTCGCTTCCGGGTCGGTTGCTAGCTGCGCACGCGCGGACTCGGGGGCACGGCGGCGGGGGCGGAGCCAGGGTGGAGCGCGGCCAGAGAGGGGCGGGGCGTGGGACCTTGGTTCGCGGGGGGCGGGCGAGAAGGCGGGGAAGGGGCGGGGCCTGCGCGTCCCTCCGCGTCGCAGGCGTAGCTCTCTGGGTTAGAAACGCTTGAGAATCTTTTGCGTCTCTTGATGCATCGTTGCTCCCTGCTAAGAGATTAAGTTACTGTCTCTCCATCTAAAGGAAATCACTCCTGAATCTTCATTGGAAGGACTGAGGCTGAAGCTGAAACTCCAATATTTAGACCACTTGATGTGAAGACCTGACTCGATGTGAAGACCTGACTCATTGGAAAAGACCCTGATGCTGGGAAAGATTGAAGGCCTGAGGAGAAGGGGACGACAGAGGATGAGATGGTTGGATGGCATCAACGACTCGATGGACATGAGTTTGAGTAAACTCCTGGAGTTGGTAATGGACAAGGAAGCCTGGTGTGCTGCAGTCCATGGGGTCGCAAAGAGTCGGACATGACTAAGCCNAGGAGAAGGGGACGACAGAGGATGAGATGGTTGGATGGCATCAACGACTCGATGGACATGAGTTTGAGTAAACTCCTGGAGTTGGTAATGGACAAGGAAGCCTGGTGTGCTGCAGTCCATGGGGTCGCAAAGAGTCGGACATGACTAAGCCACTGAACTGAACTGAAGATGTTTTCCTCTAACACTGAAAACGGTTTAAGTCAAAAGCTTGTTTGTGCCAGTCAGTAGGTTGCACCCAGTCCTGTGAGACTGAAGCAATTCAGCGGTCTGAGATCTCGAAGAAGGATCTGTATGTGGTGGTGGTTAGATCCAGAAACATTTCCTGCGATTGGATTTAATTTAAGCAGTCTGCAGTTGTTCCATACAAACTAGAATGTGAAATACAAGCTCTGCATGCGTAGAAGTAGCTATTTTACACGGACATTCTACAGAATAGCATTTTGGCTTCTATTCCCTGTTCTCGCAGGAGGCCAACTTGGCATTGTCCGCTGTTCCAGAGACTCATAGCGACAGGACTGATCAAAGAATTTTTCACGTATTGATAAGTAGGCAAGTCATTCTGATTTCAGTTAACCTGAATTTTATGCTAAGATAGCCTATTTGTGTCCTTTTTCCTGTAGAGGGAAAGTCCAGTTCCTCCTACCTGTGTGTTTCTTCCCTCTGTCTCCTTTACCCTTAAACTACTTCCACACTGACAGAGAACACTCCACTTTCTGACACTTCTGATCAACAAATATGTGGGTGCTTTTTCCACAACAAGCAACTGCATGTGACACCAGCTGGGTGTCCTACAATTCAACTCAACCTCAGCATTTATCTGATATAGCATCAGATCCCACACATCCCACAAATCTGCCACTCCCCTGTCCCCACTCCACTCCCCCCACAACACACTTCAGATGCCAGTAAAAGTCCAGGTTGTCATCTCTGCTTCTGACCATCTGGCTTTAGATTGGGGTTCCCAAACCCTTTTTTGGTTCATACTAAAGTATACACACAGCTGGTTTATATAGTGCTGCTTCTAAGTCCTGAAAAAAAAAAAATTTAACTGGAAGTCCCAAATTTTAAATGTCTCCAGTGGAAACTTAGTATCACACCCCACTAAGCCACACACCAGTTGTAACTAGTCCTCAGTCACTGTAAATGTTCCTGTCCTGGCAATTTTCTCCTAGTTTGTCCACCCAATGGCCTTTCTCCATTTGCATGACACTCTTCAATTAACGAGTGATTCTTCTCAAATATCAACTTATCATAGAGCATTCTCTGAACACACTGTTTAAATCAGGACTCTCACTCTATCATTGTACATGCACACCTTCATTGTATTTATCACCATCCTGTTTTATTATTGCTGACTTCCCTTACAGAATATAAGCTATTTGAAGATGGTCATTGATTCCCTGCTGTATCATGAGTGATTAGAATTGTTCCTCATTGATAGAATGAGTGAATACATTTTATCACTACAAAGAAGAAAGCTGCTGTAATGCATAGGTTTACAGATCAGTGGGTTGTCATCAGGTAAACCTCAAATTATATTTGTGGCATTGAAACAGAGCTGGCCTCCATGATCCTTGCCTTCTCCCCACCCCTCACCATGTCTTCTGCCTGCCTTTTGCCTGTGGAACACTTTAGTCAAAGAATAATTTTAATCAGAAAAGTGAGAAATGCTTAAACAAAGGAAGGAGACTAAATAATAATAATGTAGTCATTAAGCATAGTCAAGGACCTTTGGTTCTTTCTTAAGGGCTGTAGATAATATTCTGAACCATATCCTGTGAGCTGTCCTATAGATACCAAAACCCCAGATGGAGAAGTTAACTACAAGATGGCCAGACTGTACCCAGGACTTGAGCTGCCACAATTCCAAGAATTGACCACAAAGAAATGGGAACAAGTGCACCCCAGAACTAAAGATTAACTGTACCCAAAACAACCAAGACGCTACTGCTAGTCAGACCACTGATGACCAATATGAAGATGACTGTTAGAGATGACTGTGCTATTTCTGCATGTAATCTCCCCCCCAACACTCACACACACACACACACACTGTCTATGAAAGCTCTCACCCCTGCTTGTCGGGGGCAGGGTGGGGAGTTAGCCTTTGGACAGATGTTCACCACCCCTCCCCCACAGTTGCCAGCAACTGAAATATACTTTCCTTTTCCCCAACCTGGCCCGTTTACTGGCTTTTGAGCTGTGAGCAGCCAGACCCCCTACCCATACCTTTTGGTAACAGCATCTGATTCTTTACTCCCATATCATACACCTAACATTCTGAACATTTCTGATAAATTGTCATGCTATTTTGTTTGTACCGTTTTTTTGTGGACAAATATTGTGACAGAGATAACATGAATATCTCAAAGAGATATACTACTTTCATTTCAGTAAACCCAGGATCAGTCTCATTTTACTATCAAAGTTTGCTCATATCACATATAATCTTTCCAATTTAAGCCAAAAAAAAAAAAAAAAAAAGACCAGCCAACCCAGTTCATTACAAAGTTCCCTCAAGTTCCCTGCCTAGGGAAATTTTTTTTTTTTTTAAACATTTGGCTGCACTGGGTCTTAGTTGTGGCATGTGGGATTTTCATTGCATCTTGCAGGATCTTTCACCGTGGCACATGGGCTCCAGAGCATGCGTGCTCAGTAGCTGCAGCGTTCAGGCTTAGTTGCTCCATGGCATGTGGGATTTTAGTTCCCTGACCTGCATCCCCTGAATTGCAAGGCAGATTATTAACCACTGGGCCACCAGGGAAGTCCCCTGCCTAGGGAAGGTTAAACCATACTCCCTCTGAGGACTCCCAAGTCCTGAGAAAAAAACAGCTCGAATAAAACTCAGGACATCATTTAAAGCAATGATCTCTGAATATCAGGAGAAATCACTAAAGTACCCAAGAAACACCGAAGAAGTGGGCGGGGCTCAAAGGACCCACGCTGGTACCAAGCATGGGTTTGGGATGGACTCCAGGGTCCTCCAGTAGGTGTCCGTGATAGCCTATTGACTACAAGAAAATGTCAACAAAATTCCATTAACAATCAAGAAGGAAAAAGGGAGTTTTATTTGAGCCAAGCTGAGGATTATAATTTGGGAGACTCTCATAAAGCTCTGAGAACTGTTCTGCCTGTTAGAAGTTGAAGGCACAGTTGAATATACATTTTCAAGATAAAGGATAATTCATCAATATGACATGTTGATCATTTTTCATAAACTTCACCAAGGACATACAGTCCAGGTAACCATGTACAAAGCAAGCAGTAAGTCACCATGACCTGTCACAGAGCTGAGAAAGAACACTAGTCTTTTAAAAAATATCTAATTAATATTTATTTGGCCAGGTCTTAGTTGCAGCATGGGGGATCTAGTCCCCTGACCAGGGATCAAACCCAGAACCCCTGCACTGGGAGTTCAAAGTCTTAGCCACTGGACCACTAGGGAAGATCCTAGAATACTTTTAAGAAGTTAGATCACTAGTGTCAGAAATAAAAAAGTAAGTTGACCTTTATGGTTGAGGAGGCACTCCCACCTCTGAGGAGCTGTGGTTTATGTGTAACGGAGATGTACACTGCACATTAGGGAGGGAGGGAGGGAGCCCAAGCAAACAAAAATGTGTTTTTGTCTTGTCTTGCCTTGAAATATACATTTTATTAAAATATGAACTCCAGCACACACAAAGATTTTTATCTATATTTCTGAAATTTTCTCAGTATTTTTTATATGTTCACCATATCTTGTCACTTCACGTAAAGCTTCAAGTGCACACACACACACAAATGTATGTAGGAATATAATCATACAGTGTAGATTTACAACCGAGGAGGCAGATTTCANTATATTTCTGAAATTTTCTCAGTATTTTTTATATGTTCACCATATCTTGTCACTTCACGTAAAGCTTCAAGTGCACACACACACACAAATGTATGTAGGAATATAATCATACAGTGTAGATTTACAACCGAGGAGGCAGATTTCAGGGGGCTGAGTCTGAAATTGTACTGCTACAGTATTTTAATTATAGCTACAGAAATAATCTCGGTTACACTATGGAGTTTGTAACTCCAATGTCAATTGTGAATATATATCTATTTCAAATACTTTAAGGTATTTAAATCTAATTTGAAAAGAAATTGTCACAGATGCCATTCAGCCTAGAGAACATGATGATGTATACTTAAAGGTCATTATTATGAAGCCCCCAATGCAGTGGGATATGCTTGCATTAACAGAAGGCACATGATTCACTAAGGATTACAAAAAAGATTGGGTTTCCTTACTGGCTCAGATGGTAAAGAATCTGCCTCACACTGCAGGAGACCTGGGTTCAATCCCTGGGTTGGGAAGTTCCCCAGAGAAGGGAATGGCTACCCCCTCCAATATCCTTGCCTGGAAATTCCCATGGACAGAGGAGCCTGGTGGGCTATGGTCCATGGGGTCGTAAAGAATCAGACACGACTGAGCAACTAACACTGTAAAAAAAAGATTACACTTTATTCATTTGGATATGAGAAGTATGATACATTCTAATAAATAAAATGGTATCAAAATGCAACTCTAGAGGCCAAATCCGCAGCCTTCACAGATACACACTACTCTGATTCTTTTGATGACGGTCCTCTGCAACACTATCTCTTTGGTTTCTGAAAATGAGACTAATTTTGAATATTTTATATATACAGTAGGTATTCCCCTTCAAAACACAGGAAGACCATTGTTCCACCCCCACTTTTTCCTCCCACATATGCCATCCCTGAAGTTACTTAGCATGCAGTGGATAATGCAATATTATGTTCCAGGTGTACCACATAACTATTTTAACAACTGCATACAGGATAAACTAATCACCCCAGTAAGTCTAGTAGCCATCTGTCCCTGTACAAAGTTATTATCACTGACTATACTCCTTATTTTGTATATTACACTCTACACTTCACTAGGTAACTGTAGACCTGTACCTCTTAAACCTTTCCTACTTCACACACAAGGGCCTTCCTGGTGGCTCAGACAGTAAAGAATTGGCCTGAAGTGCAGGAGGCTGGGGTTCCATCCCTGGGTTGGGAAGATCCCCTGGAAAAGGAAATGGCAACCCACTCCAGTATCTTTGCTTGGAAAATTCCACGGACAGAGGAGCCTGGCGTGCTACAGTCCATGGAGTTGCAAAGAGTCGGACATGACTGAGCGACTTTACTTCACTTTTTCACTTTCTTTCACTTCATACACACCTGCCCTTCTGGCAACCATCTATTTGTTCTATGTATGAGACTATTTTCCTTCTGTTTTCTAAATTCCACACATAAGTGAAATCACATGCTGTGTCATTCTCTGACTTATTGCACCCAGTCAAATACGCTGTAGTTGCGTGTTACTGGAAATGACAAGATTTTGTTTTTTCTTCACAACTAATATTCCACTGTATGTGTGTATATATGTAGATGTGTATGTATATGTATATATATATATTTTTTCCCTTTATCTATTTTATTGGTTCATCTATTGGTGGACTTGGTAGGCTTCTTACCTTGGCTACTTTGTATAAAATTTTTTTTTTAATGTGGAACATTTTTAAAGCCTTTATTGAATTTGTTACAATATTCTTTCTGTTTTATGTTTTGTTCTTTTGGCCTCAAGGCATGTGGGATTACCTCCCTGACCAGGGATTGAACCCATACCTCCTGCAATGGAATTGCGGATTCTAAGCCACTAGACTACCAGGTAAGTCCCTTACCTTGGCTATTATAAATAATGGTACAATGAACGACAAAATGCATATATTTTTTGAACGAGCATTTTTGTTTTCTCTAGGTAAATGCCCAGATGTGCAATTGCTGGATTATATGGCAGCTCTATTTTTAATTTTTTGAGGAGTGGCCATAGTTTGCATTGTAGCTACCAATTTACAATTCTAGCAAAAGTGCTTGAAGGTTCCCTTTTCTCCTCATCTTCACCAACACTGTGACTTGTCCTTTCGATGCCTGCCCATTCTGACAGGTGTGAGGTGGTATCTCATTGTGGTCTTGACTTGAATTTCCCCAACGATTAGTGATACTGTGCACCGTATCGTGTACCTTTTGGCCATCTGTAAATCTCCTCCTCCATGATGGAGTCTCTCAACCTGAGTAGGGCTTGAATACTTGCACAAGTTTTGTGTCAGGCATTACATTTTAAGGTTTCTTTCTATGAATTGTTGGATGATCCCCAAAGTTCTGAATAAAAGCACTGCCACATGTGTTGGATTTATGTCTGTTTTCAGTATGCCTTTTTTGATGCCTAGTAAGGCTTGCAAATTGGGTATAAGCTTTGCCACATTCATGACATTTGTAAGGTTTCTCTCCAGTATGGATGGTTTTATGTTGAGTAAGGTATGAACGCATTGTGAAAGCTTTGCCACACTCATTACATTTGTAAGGTTTCTCTCCAGTGTGAGTTCTCTCATGACCCCAAAGTTGGGAACGTTGGATAAAGGCCTTATCACAGTCTTTACATTTGTAAGATTTTTCTCCTGTATGAATTCTCTGATGTGCCATAAGGCTTGAACATTGGGTAAATCTCTTGCCACACACATTACACTTGTGTGGTTTCTCTCCAGTATGAATTCTCTCATGACCCCAGAGTTGTGAAAGTTCAATAAAGGCCTTGCCACACACATCACACTTGTGTGGTTTCTCTCCAGTGTGCATTTTCTGATGTCGAGTAAGGCGTGAAAATTGGGTAAAAGCTCTGCCACACTCACTACATTTGTAAGGTTTCTCTCCAGTATGGACTGTCTCGTGCTGAGTAAGATTTGATCCCAGGGTGAAGGCTTTGCCACACACAGCACCCTTGTACGGTTTCTCTCCGGTATGGATTTTCTTGTGTTTGTTAAGGCTTGACCGCTCGGCAAATGCTTTGCCACACTCATTACATTTGTAAGGTTTCTCACCACTGTGCATCTTCTCATGACTCCAAAGGAGTGAATGCTGGATAAAGGCCTTACCACATTCACCACATTTGTAAGGTTTCTCTCCAGTGTGCATCCTCTGATGATTTTCAAGGTGTGAGTTCCTACTAAAGGCCTTGCCGCAGACATCACATTTATACGGTTTCTCCCCTGTGTGCACTCGCTGATGTGTAGTGAGATTAGAACCCTGGTTAAAGGCTTTGCCGCACACAGTACATTTGTAAGGTTTCCATCCAGAACGGATTCTCTTGTGATTTCTGAGGGTTGAGCTTTTGCTAAAAGCCTTCCCACAGTCATTACAGTTGTAAGATTTTTCTTCCGTGTGTGTTCTCCTGTGTTGCGTGGGTAACACAGGAGGTTCCACAGTAGGAGGAATTCTGTGAAGTGGGGAAACTGAGGAACCATTGTTAACTGACTTCTCAACTTGAGGCCCTCTATACATCTTCTCCTCAGCTGGAAATCTCTGCAGTTCAGCCACCTGTGCCTGCAGCCTTGCTCCAGTTCTATTGTCCAAATAAGTTATATCTTTGTTTCCAGCAATGCTCATGTTATTTTTCATTGTTAACCAACTTCTTATGAATTGCTTGTCATGCATGAAATATTCATATGTATTACTTATTACAGAAACACTCTGAGGAAAATTAATTAAGGATTTATTATCCTGATCTCTCTGACTGAGATTTTTGTTACGGGGCAAAAGCACTACTTTGTCATTTCTTGCATCATATCCCCACTCCCTCTCATTCTTCTGCATATTTTCACAGACTTCCTTGAGGTCAAAATCCTTGATGCCATGGTTTTCATTTCCATATAATTCTCCTAAATTAGTGTTCTCTCTTGGTGATAATTTGTTAATTGCAAATCCAGCAGAAAGGATTCCTATAAAATAATCTGGAAAATAAATATATTGAATTATATAATTATACAAAAATGTGTTTAATAG
The DNA here is from genome assembly GCA_006410675.1 of Oreotragus oreotragus. Lineage (NCBI taxonomy): Eukaryota > Metazoa > Chordata > Mammalia > Artiodactyla > Bovidae > Oreotragus > Oreotragus oreotragus. The sequence continues at coordinate 345,273 of SJYX01022912.1, forward strand.
CATGTGGCAATATAAGAAAAGAATATTTTAAAAAGTCTATATATCACAATGGGTTTCCCAGATGGCTCTAGTGGTAAAGAACCCACCTGCCAATGCAGGAGACAAAAGTGATGTGGGTTTGATCACTGGGTCAGGAAGATCCCCTGGAGGAGGGCTTGGCAATTCACTCCAGTATGCGTGCCTGGAGAACCCCATTGGCAGAGGAGCCTGGTGGGCTACAGTTCATAGAGTTGCAAAGAGTCAGACACAGCTGATGCAACTTAGCAGGCATGCATGCATGCAACCCATGATAAATCTAGCAGGTTAAGTTAATAAATAACCGCAATTATATCAAATAACAGTTTCTGGCATTCTAAAGGATTCTTCCATAAAAACAGAAGAAAGAATATATATTCCAGAAGGAATATATTATAGGAAAAGTGAAATATATTTTGAGAATTACTGAAGTTTGTCTATCTTCTGAGAAGTTCTCTCAAGGATATAAAATGTGAAAGGGAACGAACGAAACAGTCCTAGGGTCAGGACAACAGAGAACTTGATATGTATTAACTGAAAACCAAGAGAGATCAAGGGAAAAGATCACTCCTGAGAGAGCCATCTCAGTCCCTCTCAAACCAAAGCATCGAAATGGTCAGTGGTGTCCATTATAAAATAGAAAATAGAATGCTGTAGGTCACAACAAAGCCCTTCCTCAGCTCTGAATGAGCCACAGCATCATGGTGGAACGGAGTTTAAACTTTTATATATTTGAACAAGAGAGTGACAAGTTTGAGTGTATGGGATGGATCTCCTTTGAGATCCACTAAGAAACAAACTGTTATTTTTCTACAGATAATTCCCACTTAAGAAGAATTTCCCAAGCAATATTTAATGGAGCAGTTTACTCTGTGCCCACTTGAGCTCCTATCTGTATTCACATCTCAATCTATTCATACTTGTCTGATTTTCCCTGATTTTCACTTTGCCTTCCAAAGTCCAGGGCTCTTTCCCTTGCTCTAAGATGAAGATAACATTCAGCTTATAAGAGATTTCAATTCATAAAGTAAAATGGGACACGACATGCTAGGCTATTACAGAACACATGCCCACTCTTTGTTCAGCTAAGAAAGAGAATTATAGAGGGGTCTAGAAATGCATCATAAAAATTAGTCAACTGACTGCCTCCTGAAGTTTTAGATTAAGTAGGGTCAGGAAAATCCACTGCAGGAGGGATAGGCTACCCACTCCAGTATTCATGGGCTTCCCTGGTGGCTCAGATGGTGAAGAATCTGCCTGCAGTGTGGGAGACCTGGATTTGATCCCTGGGTTGGGGAGATCCCCTGGAGGGGATAGCAACCCACTTCAGTATTCTTGCCTGGAAAATCCCATGGGGTTGCAAAGAGTCAGACACAACTGAGCCACTAAGCACACCACAGCACGGCGTGCAGATTATCTAATTAAGTTTTAAGAACTACTGAATCAAAAACACAAGAGTGGAAGCACAGAATGAGATGTTTTTTAAAAATGTGCTGTAACGCTTTCTGACTACTACTATTCTGCAACCACCATTGATCAAGCACGAATGCCCAACTTCTGAAGAAATGAGAAGTTATAGAGTGATAAGCCATGTCATGAAGCCTTTTCATTCTGAATCCAAACAGCTTCAATCACTCTCTTAAGAACAGGGATTTGAAACTTTAACAAGCATGCCAGGGGATCCCAAGTTTGAGACTCAGAAGGGAAAACTCAAAAGATACACAGAACTAGTTACCAACTTCCAAAAAGAAGTTATCATCACCCAGGGAGACCAGGTTCCTGTAGGTCTCCAGCATCACGTCCCTGTACAGGGCCCTCTGAGAAGGGGCCAGGCATTCCCACTCCTCCTGAGAAAATTCGATGGTCACATCCTTGAATGTAAATAGTCCCTGAAAGGGAAGCACATTTTGCCAAGTGGACAAGGAGCAAGCTCTGAGTCTGACAAAATTACAGAAACAAACATGTGTAAGGATTGACTTGGCTGGAGCAAATGTCCTGACCGATCTGTAAGATAATTTTGAGCAAGTTACTTTTCTCAAATTTTTTTAAACTGAGGTGAAATTTATGTAACATAAAGGTAGCTATTTTAGGTACCATTCAGTGAGTGGCATTTAGTACCCTCACAATGTTGAAAAAACACTTGCCCAATATCTAGTTCAAAAACATTTTATTATTCTTAAAGGAAATTTACCCATTTAGCAATCTCTTCCCGTTTCTCTTTGCCCCCCATCCCTGTATACCATAATGCTTACTGTCAATTATTCATTTACCTACTTGTGATATTTTCATATAAATACAATGGTACGAAATGTGAGCTTTTCTGTGTGGCTTCTTCCACTTACAATGGTTTTTTCAATTTATCCATGATATGGTATCAATACTACATTCCTGAAGTATTCCTTTTTCAGGGCTGAATAAGATTTAATTCTGTAACTACAACACGTTTTACATATCCACTCATCCCCTGATGGCCATTTAGTTTGACCACTTCTTTCCTAATTGTAACAGTTCTGCTGGAACTTTCATGTACAAGTGTGTGTGAGAATATACCTTTTTTTTTTTTTTGCGTGCACCTTGTGGTATGTGGGATCTTAAATTTTAGTTCCCCATCCAGGGATTGAACCTGTGCCCCCTACAGGGAAGTGCAGAGTCTTAACCACTGGACCACCAAGGAAGACCCGTTATTAATATGTTCTATTTGTTTAAACACAATTCTCCCACTTTCCTTTAGTTCTTTGTCCGTGGCTCCCCGGATCATCTCTAAGGATGATTAAGATGGTTAATTAAAAATCTTTACTTAGAACTTGCAAATTCTGTTCTTCCTTAGAAACAACATCATTAATGCAGTAATCACGCTTAAGCTCTGGGGAAGGAAATGGCAACCTGCTCCAGTATTCTCGCCTGGAGAATCCTACGGATAGAGAAGCCTGGCAGGCTACAGTCAGCCGAATCACAAAAGAGCTGAACACAACTTAGTGACTAAACAACAATAACATGCTTAAGCTGCTCAATCTGGAGAAATCCTTAGGCGTCTGTACTGAAGCTAGCCTGCTCAAAAGCAGCCACTGTGAAATCTTTTTTAACAGTAACAAATGTGAAACCCTTGTGTCCTCATGAAGAGAATGATCCAATGAGGATGCAAAAAGGAATATCACCTCTATGTTTACTAAAGAAAATAACTCCAACATGTATGGCTTGTGAAAATTTGAACTTGCAGAATAAATACCATAAGAAAATATTCACTGAAAAATATTTTCGAAAATCACATTACAATATAAGACGCATTTTTATTAAGATTCGGATTGAGAACAAAGAGTTGTTCCTGATGGAGACATTAAGTGATGCTGGAAGACGTGACAGAGAAAGGAACGTTTTACTTAAAGCTTCTAATCTGCATCACTATGTGGAGTTGAATCACAAGTGTATATACATGAGATGTTTTAATACAAAAAAAATAACACTATCTGTTAGGGTGATCTGTGACCTCTGATGTTATGACTAAAACATAACTGAAGGCTGAAACATGCTGAAGGCTCAGATGATGGTTAGTATCTTTTTTATTAATATACAACACTGAATAACTATAATGGTAGAATCAGATCATGGCTCCAGGCTTTCTGATGGCAGAAGGTTCTGCTCCTATGTCTTGGCTGAATTATAACCATTTTAATCAAAAACACCTGCTACATGAGAGTCTCTACTGGACTACCTGGGTCTTTTAGCCATGAATGTGGTATGAATGATATATAGAGCTTTACTTTTTTATTAATATACAACACTGAATAACTATAATGGTAGAATCAGATCATGGCTCCAGGCTTTCTGATGGCAGAAGGTTCTGCTCCTATGTCTTGGCTGAATTATAACCATTTTAATCAAAAACACCTGCTACATGAGAGTCTCTACTGGACTACCTGGGTCTTTTAGCCATGAATGTGGTATGAATGATATATAGAGCTTTTTCCTGTTAGGCAATTAAGTCAATTCCATTTTTTACAACTAATTATGTACTAAAACATGACTTCCCAGGTGGCACTAGTGGTAAAGAATCCACCTGCCAATGCAGGAGACATAAGAGACTCAGGTTCAATCCCTGGATCGGGAAGATCCCCTGGAGAAGGAAATGGCAACCCACTCTGGTATTCTTGCCTAGAGGACATGGAAGAGGAGCCTGGCAGCTACAGTCCATGGGGTCGCAAAGAGCTGGACACAACTGAAGCGACTCAGCATAGCACATGTACTAAAACACCCTCTTCTACATCCTGTTCCCATTCTGGAACTTCCCATTTTACAGTACTAATATTTTAGAGTCAGAAACACAATGATTCACTCAACTTCAAATGCATTCAAAAGCATGTTTCCCCATATAAGTCTTCCTTTCAGACTTCTTCAGGTATTGTGAGTATTGGAACATCACTTATCATATGCAGTCTCTTTGGCCCTGGTTTACATGGAGCTGAAAGGGCTTGCAGAAGGGTTCTCTGAACAATCCTTAGTGCCTTACCTCACTGACACCACAGAGCCTACTCCTACCTCCAATCCACATCTGAGTACAAAACCTTTCACAGGAGGATCACCTAAAAGGACCGTCTTCCCAAATGCCAGGTCACTAAGTCACACTGAGGAGGAAATCTGCAGGGAGATGAGAGGACATTCAGGGAAGGCCCTGTGTGTGATTAAATATTTTAGGCAGGAAACTTCATAGAGAAGTTTAACAAGTCCAATTCATGTCATTTTAGGAAAAAGTTAACAGATCAACAAAGAATAGGACTTTTACCTGGGAAAGGGCCATCCCTTATCCCGTCTTTCCTCTTCCTCTGAGCTTCTTTCTCAGGTAAGAGTATTCTGTGTGACCAAAAAACACATCTTTTAATGTTTACAAACAACAAACCTCCCTCTCCTGCCACAAGTAGCCACACAGAAAGAAACTTCCTCTGGGGGAAAGAAGGTCCCCAGTGACTGGAGGGATCAGAGACACAGAACTCCTATCAGGAGACCAATATGTAAGTTTTCACCCCTTTCTTCAACCCTTTCTCCTGCTAGAACCCCCACTCTGCTGCAACCGCACCGTCCTTTGTCCATATGACATTCAGCCAAAGGAAACTGTCTCCTCTCGGTTCCCTGGCTCCTCCCTGGGCAGCCAGCATCCAAGGACTGGCTGATGCAGGATAAGATGCTCATCCATCCAACAATCTGGGTTTCCTTGGTGACTCAGACAGTAAAGAATCTGCCTGCAATATAGGAGACCCAGGTTCAATCCCCGGGTCAGGAA